>JBBIGA010000027.1:7944787-7968674 GCA_037576975.1 Alestes dentex | reverse complement strand
GAGAAGTCATGTCCTAGTGTTTTCCTCATGGATTTTCCACAGCAATTGACCATTTGTCTTGATGCATTTTCAACACTGGGTCTTTGAACAAAAAAAAATACTTGTTGCTCATATGTGTTCACCTCCAGTGTATCTGTGTTTTTTTAACCTAGGTGCATCCATTCTCATGGAGCCCATCCTGAAGAAAATTCCCATGACCGCTTTGTTTGGCATCTTCCTCTACATGGGTATCACCTCTCTGAGTGGCATTCAGCTGTGGGATCGCATGCTGCTCATGATTGTGCCCAAAAAGTACCATCCACCTGAGCCTTATGCCACTCGAGTATGTTTACGGGCTTATTATCTCTCTACTTTCATTTTGTCTAATTTGTGGTTGAAATTTGTTCATAGATCTTATTTCTAGGTCTCACCCTCAATTGAATAGATTATAAACCCTTTCGCATCTTCTGTGCAGAGTTAAGGAAGTAAAAGAGACTAAAACGGAGCAAAGTTAAAAGAGCTGTGACTGAAAGGCAGCATCAAATGTATTTTTTCTAGACCTTTTCAGCAAGCTTTTTTTTGCATCCCATTCCTACTCTAATTATTTTCTCTCTCTTTTCTCTACACCTTTTTTTTTCTTCTCTCAGGTTCAAACCTCGCGAATGCACCTCTTCACCGTGATCCAGGTGGTGTGTCTAGGAATCCTGTGGGGAGTGAAGTCGAGCACAGCCTCACTCGCCTTGCCCTTCATCCTCATCCTCACCATCCCTCTGCGCATGCTCCTGACCGGGCGCCTCTTCACTGTCCTAGAGATGAAATGTGTAAGTGACCTTCTGACATCTAGGCATTGTCTAGTTTAAAGTGCAAGTTACTGTTGAGTAGAATGATCATTTATATTGTATTGTGCCTGTATGGCTTAGTCTCAAGCATGCTTATCCGTTACGTAAATGCAAATACGATATTATGTCTCATTGTAGTTGGATGCCGACGATGCCAAAGTGGTGCTGGAGGAGGAGCCAGGGATGGATGTGTACGATGAGTCTCCTTTTCCATAACTGAATCCTTTCCTTTCTCTGAACCTGTGAACTCAGGGACCACGCCATAATTCTGACTAGTGCCTTTTTGAAACTATCAAGCAAATTACATCTTATGCCTAAGAAGAACTTTCAGTTGATAGTCTTTAAAACTGTTCTTTCAAGATTTGTTTAAACCCCTTTCTGACCAGCATCCACACTTCAGTCCTTGTCCTCTATCATTGCCCTGATCATTAATATATTCAATACTATGCTTTTCCATGCTTTATCTTTTCTTTTTCAAGACTGTTTTGCTTTATGTTTTTGTTACTTCTTTTAGTTTTTACATATTGTGAAATCCTATGCCTATCCTATGCATCCAGTGTGTGTGACTGAATCTATTATTATTCATTTCCTTTCTACACTGACAGTTGCCAGAAATTTCATAGTGATTCCATAACCTGTCTGAATTAAGTTGTTTGACCACGGTGTTTGAGGATAAGATCACATCTGTACATATCTTAAGTTAGAAATTGCTAGATGAATGTATAACCATATGGATAGATCATACGCGTTTGAGAACTTCGAGTGAGTGTGAGTTTGTACATTTGCTTTTATTGTTATACTTGTTTTCCAGAGTCATTTAACTATTAAAATTGTATTGCCAAATAATCCCATTGAACTGTTTTATGCGAACAATATCTGTGGTGGGAGATCCGGACAAAAGTATTTGGACACCTGACCATTACACCAACAGGGGCTTTAATAACACTGCATTCAAATACATGGACTTTAATATGCAGTTGGTCCCCCATTTGCAGCTATAACAGCTTCCACTTTTCTTGGAAGGCTTTCCACAAGATTTTGGAGTTTCTGTGGGAAAGCTTACGAGTTCAGGTACTGATGTTGGACGAGAAGGCCTGGCTCACAATCTCCGTTCCAGTTCATCCCAAAGGTGTTGGATGGGGTTGAGATCAGGGCTCTGCGCGGGCCAGTCAAGTTCTTCCACCCCGAACTCATCCAACGTCTTGAAGGGAGCTTGAGGCACAGTCATGTTGGAAGAGAAAAGGGCCTTCACCAAAACTGTCCACAAAGTTGGAAGCATGGTGTTGTCTAAAATGTCTTGTTATGCTGAAGCATTAAGATTAAGCCCTTCACTGGAAGTAAGATGTCCCAATACTTTTGTCCATATAGTGTATTTGCATAGAGTGGGCTGTCAGTGCGTGTGTTTTACGCCACACACACTCTCTAACGAGGCTGCTCTCTCATTGGAAAACCATTTGTTTTCACCCAATCACGACGCCTTGATTGGACGGTGTGGGTGCCGCCCACAAACAGGCAAGGTGGAGTTGAACGATATTAGAGGACGACAAAAAGATGGATCTGTCAAACAGACTGCTTAAAAGAGGGAAAGGAGTACAGGCAAGCTGTATAAAAGTGCCCCACGGCCTGTTCTTTCACGGGGCCTCTGTAAAACAATGGTCCTAACTTAGGACTTTCTAATTATACTTATTATAAAAGACCACGTGGAACTCTTCTCAGTTTTACTTCATTTATTGAGGGTTTTTACAAATCAAAAGTGTTGCATGGTGTTAAAAAGGGGAGGTAAATTCAGATTTTGGATGTTTTTAAGGCTCAGAAGCATGATGTCAAAAAAGGGGGTAAATAAAAACAAAATAGGTTTTTTGGAAGCAGAGCTGAAAAGGAATGGGGGGTGAAAGTGGAGCTAAGGAGCAGGATGGTGGTGGTGGAGGAGAGGAAAGATTAGATGGAAAGAGGAAGGCGGCTGGGATCCTTTGAGAGTGTGAGAAGGAGAGAGAGAGAAAGAGAGAGAGAGAAAATATGGAGGGAGCGAGAGAGCTGCATGCTCACTGGAAGGAGAGAGGTGGAGGCGGGGGGGAAAAAGTCTGGCGGCTCTGCGGGACTGGAGCGCCCCATGCCCTGGACCGGCGGTGCACTGCTGGCCAACATTCAACCCTCCCCTTGTTCCACAACCACTTCCACACACACAGCGCCCAACACAGGTAGGGCTCGCCCCGCCGCCTCCTCGCCTCACACCGTTTGGTAAACAACATACAAAAAACCCTCTGGTGCTACGCTGAACGATTAAGGTAAACCACCGTTTCATAAATATATTCTCTCTTTATTTTTGTGCTTGTGTGTGTTTGCCTCAGATACCTTTTATTCTCGAAACGCTCCGTGTTTTTGGTGCAGGCTAGGCTAGAAGCACATTCCGGGTCGCCCCTTAACAGAATCTCCCTAACAGGAGACCCAAGCAAAAAAAGGGAAAATAGTCCTCAGCCTGTTTTTTTTTTTAATTTTAAGAGCAAAATCAGTTCAGATAAAGGTAAAGGTCCGTTTAAAGTTCGGTTCGTTTGGGTGGTGGTGTTTTTTTCAGTGTTTTGGAGCCCGGGAGGCTGTGGTGAGGGGAGAACCGGCCGCCTCTGGTTAGCCATCAGGGAGCTCGGTTAAATATCTCACCGTGTAGGCTCACTGCCCTCTCTCTCTTTCTCCTTCACACACACACACCGCACCACAGCCTCCTTCGCGATAACACCCTTTTTATCGAGTTTATCCGCTACCGAAGGTGAGTTGAGAACCACTGGTTTTACCGTGTGAAGTTCGTTTTTTTGTGTGTGTTTTCCCTCTCGACACGGATGAGTCTGCCCGGGCTGCTGTAGCATGGCGGCTCTAGAACAGTCGTCACGCCAGAGAGCTGCCCTCAGTCTCGGCTCTGGCATTTTTTTCGTTTCGCGACGCTAAAAATTCACCCATTCCACCCGGCGACCGAAGCATTTCCCCTCCGTTTCTTAATCTCAGGTGCTACTGAAACGTACACCTCTCTTTCGGTGCCGGTGAGCATTTATTTATTTTTTTCTGTCTTTATTCTCCCTCCACCAAAGCCATTGCTTCCAGCCCCTCCGCCATACGGCTCCAGGACCTCGCTCTCAACTCCCCGGAACCCTCCACCATCCAACTCAAGCTCGAGTTAACGGGTAATTTTCAGGGTAAGATTGGTTTTTAAGGTGTTAGACCTAAAAATGAACGGTATTCACCGTTTGTCGGTGAACTTTAGGGCGTTTCTGGCTCTAAAATGGGCTCCACACTTCCCTCGGCGGTTGGAACCCGTGAGCTAACCGGTTCTAGCCGGCTAGCTATCGTAGGTCAGTCCTAGGTCGCCTAGAACTCGCATAATGCTACGATTTTTAAACGAAAGTCTACACAATGCGGTGTTGAAATCGATATTTTAGTCAAACAAGACGAAAACTGGGTCCTGGCTTTAAAAATAAATCGATAAAACCTAAGTTTTCTGCAAAAGGGCTTTCCGCTGTGAGCCACGCCGTTTACGGAGGCGTGCGGTCGGGCTAGGTTTCAGGAAAAATCCCTTTTACAAAGTTGGTCTTTATACTGGCTCCAAATTAGACCTGTTTAATACTTTGTTTTTAAAGTGCGTATAAGCAAAAAAAATGCGCCTAATTTTTTTTTTTTTTTAGCAATGTGAGGTATTTTCGATAGGAAAAGGTGTTTAATTCGGACTGAGGCTCCCTCTTGTCTGTGTAGAGCTCGTCCAGGGAGCTTTGAGCGCCGCCATTACTGAGAGACAAACGGCAACGCCTCGCCCTGGAAGAGCCCTGGCTGCTTTTGTGACTCCACACAAGCACAAAAAGGACATTAAATGGCAATAAACGTGCTCAGGGCTCGACGGTCCGCTCCCTGGTATATAATGGGACATTTTAATAGTGTAAATGAATCTTAATTTCGTGCTCTCGATCCCGTAAAACGGGTCGTCGTGTCGAAAAGGCGAGCCCAGAGGAGCCTTCCTGGCGGAAGCCGGACCGGCGCCCCGTCAGCACTGAGGCAGAGTCGGGTGGTGCATGCTGTAGTCATGATCATCATCCCTGGCCACGTCTCCCCCCGTCCAGGAGACCGAAAGCAGATCCTCCGTGGTCAGCTGGTCGCCTCCAGCTGCCCGCCTGCCGTCGAAACGCTCGCTTCCTCCTCCCGTGGTACCTCCCCGTCTCCTCTCGCCCCACGAAGAAAATCCTCCACTCGACGCCGAGACCGAGCGGGCGAGCTCGAAAAAAAACCCCAGAAAGACGAGGATAAAGCCGTCCAAGTCTTCACGGCTCTTGAAAGAGCGAAACGGAAGATTAAAGGCGGATTTGGCCCCTTCTCGCCGCTGTTGTCGACTGCAGAGTTATTTGAGATTTGAAACCCGTCACAAGCAATGGGCTCTGTCTCACGATGCAGCGTAAACGGTTAGGGGCGGTGTAATGAACAACTACTATTATGTGCAGGGCTGGGTTTTAATCCCAATCTATAGGAGTTGGGACTTTCATCTGCTGCAACAGAGTAAACATGAGACATGGTATTTTTAAAAAGCGTTTCATGTAAAACAGGATTTTAAAAAGCGCGTCAGTATTTATTTGCATTTCGTTAAATAACAGTTGAACTGTAATAACTTTTTAAAAATGTATTATTCTCCATTTATCACAAGTATCATTTTTGTCTATTTATCCTAAGATTACTATTTAAAGATTAACATGATTTATGTGTAGGATTGGATTTTAATTCCAGTATATAGGAGTTAGGACATTCAGATGTACATACATACATATATTTATATACTTGTATAGGTTATCTTAATATTATTTGTATTTCATAAATAGCACTATTTCATAACATGACAGTCGTTCTCTAAACTTAAAAATGTGTAATTTATCTATCCTAAGATTACTATTTTAAAAAAAAAAGAGCTCTGGAAAATTAACATGAGTTATGTGTAGGGCTAGGTTTTAATTCAGATGTATGGGAGTTGGGACTTTCTGCTGCTACGTCAAAGTAAACATTAGAAATGTAAAATAATTAATGTGGATTTGAAAAATAGCATGTCAGTATTTATTTGTACTTCATAAACAGCACTATTGCTTAAAATAAGACAGATGCACTGTAATTTTTTAAAAGTTATAATTTATGTTAATTTATCCTAAGATTACTATTAAAAAAGTCTGAAGAAGCTACGTCTTGAATATTCAGCTATTGGCTGAGGAGGTGTTTATATTAAAGTTTACTTTTATTTCGCATTCTTCCATTCTTGTTGTTATAGAGGGGATTCTCTATAGAGGGGATTTTGGAGAATGAATGGAGGCATGGAGTCTGAGAGTAAAAACCAAGGTGAGTTATGCAAGTTCTGCTTTTAATTTAGTTTGAAAGACTATGCTGTGATCTGATGGCCCATATCATGTGAAATGAAAACCTTTTAACCATCGATTTTGCAGTCTGGGCCCAGGATGATTTGCTGAAACTCCTGGAGGCCATGAAAGTGAATCTGCCAGAGAAGGACTTGGCCAAGTACAAGACATCTGAAGCCCACCTGGACTGGGGGAAGGTGGCATTTAACACATACTCAGCTGAGATGTGCAAACAGAAATGGCTTGAGGTCTCGAGAGAGGTGAGGTGGTCATTTTGAGATGGTGCAAAACAAGAAATGGGGTGAAATAGACTGATGTTCATTTACTGACAGTGATGTTTAATTTTAGGTCAGGTAGAGACTTTATTTTGATATGTACAATAATACAAAATTAACAGTAACAAGTCTTCCACTCTTCCTGGGTTGTCTTGGCTTGACTCTGACTATTTAGTGATTAAGTGTTTGCTTTTTTGTGAAGGACATACTTCCATGTGTGTTTCGTAAACACTTATCTTGAAACATTGTTTCCCATACAGATCCGCAAATTCCGCACACTCACAGAGCTGATTGTGGATGCACAGGATTACATTAAGAATCCCTACAAAGGCAAAAAACTGAAGGTAAACAGATTTTTTTTCTGCCTTCTGCACATTGTTGAAGCAACATTTGTGTTAGTGTCAGTTCCGATACTAATCAAGTGACCATCTGCTTATTCCAGCAGTGTTTAGGAATAAAACAGTTAAATGTTGCGTTAAAGTGTAAAGGTGTTTCAAAAAGTGTTAATTTTAGATTTATGCACCCTGTTTTTTTTTTTTTTCCTTTGAGAATGAGAGACTTAAATGAGTCGCAAACTTGAATTTCTCACCAAAAGGCTCTGTCGGTTGTGCCTTCCCAATAGTTGGAAACGAAGTTCTACACAAGTTTCACAAATTTTGCTGCAGTGACAGAAACTCAACTTTTGCATTCTATCTACAGAAACACCCAGACTTCCCCAAGAAGCCACTGACCCCATACTTTCGCTTCTTCATGGAAAAGAGAGCCAAGTATGCCAAACTTCACCCAGAGATGAGCAACCTGGATCTAACAAAGATCCTCTCGAAGAAGTACAAGGAGCTGCCAGAACGTAAAAAGGTAAGAGGAAGGAACAAGAATTCGGAAGATTTTTGATGCAGGATTTTTATCTTTGTAGTACAAAATCAGCTCAGATAAATGGACACTTCCTTTAATTATATTAAGGCTAGAGAACATAATCGTTATAATATTTGTAACACAACTAAAGTGGGACTCAAACAGTCCTGGATTTTACAGGCATGAACAGAGAACTTTCTCTTGAATAGGCCTGTAGAAGCAGCAGCAGTTATTCTGAACTGTCCTTTTGAAAACTGTGGTTCCAGAATGTGTGTGTGTGTATGTGTGTGTGAGTGAAAACAGTTCTCTTTATTTGCATTTGATGTCTTTTGGTTGTATTAACTTTTGTTGAATTAATGCTGAACTTTTTTTCTCTACAGGAGAAATACGTTAATGATTTTCTCAAAGAAAAGGAAACTTTTGTTCTTAACATGTTGAAGTTCAAGTAAGTACTAAAACTTTCCAATAAAAAACATAGAGATTCATCACTGTTAAGAGTCGCACCGCACCATTTTCATTTTATTGCCAACGTTGGGCCAGTTCTTGTATTTGGAGTGTGTAATTCAGGTTTTTTTGTGCTACTACTTAATGAGTTATGCATACGTTCAGGGAGCTGCATCCGGACCTGCTAGAGACTACGGGTAAGAAGAACTCCAATGTGCCAGAGAAACCCAAAACCCCACAGCAGCTTTGGTACAACCATGAGAAGAAGGCTTTTCTTAAGAATCACGCAGATGTACGTTCCATCCACCTTTTCCTTTATTTTTTTCAAAAAGCAAACATGTATTCAACGCTAGTAATGTATCTGTTTCATTTGGGTAATGTTTTTCTGGCATCAGCCGTAATAACGACAGTCTTCTGCTGCGTCTCAATGGAGGGCCATGGTGGAGAGTTGAGAGAAAAAAAACTGTTCTAAAGAATTGCAATATGTTCATAAAATGATTGGTTGGCTTTGATTTGTATTTAGTTTCTGGTAGTTACTGATTTAAAGTCTTTTAATGTGTATAAAACACTGCATCACACATGGGTGACTGGAGACTTGATCATTAAGGTTATTGCTATAAAAATAGCACTACTCTTGGTGCACCTGTCTATTTTTACTAACTATAGGTAGTGTCTGCGAAAAACAAATGTAATGCTTACATTTGTTTACTAAATACACATTTTACTTTCTTGTGGAAAAATGGTGACACTGACGTACAGTGACTTCACATCAGACCAAATAAAATGTTAATTTCCTTGGTTTGATGCCTTTTCATGCTATTTAGAACTATTTTAAAGAATAGTATATTTAAAGAAATGTGTATGGTTGTACACCACAGATATAGAACTATGTTTTCAAAGGGGTCTTTGGTTCATGTTTTTTTGTCTATATAAAATTGTTGCTTTCAGTAAAGAACCCCTGACAAAACATTTAATAGTAAAAGGCAAAACACTTAAAATGCTTTGTGCCCAGGCCACCACCAAAGACATCAAAGACAGTCTGGGGAAGAAGTGGACACAGCTATCAGACAAAAAGAGACTGAAGTGGATTAACAAATCTCTGGAGCAACACAAGGAGTATGAGGTGAGGGCTGCCTCGGCACCTGCTTTCTTTTTAATTATTTATACAGGGCAGGTGTTTCCTGTGTAGTTTTAACATGTTTTGAAATGGATCTAAAGCATTAGAATTGCCATCAGTAAGCTACCTATGAAGGGTTATAAATGCTGTTTAAAAGCTAAGCTTTTTAAACCTTGCCCATGTAGGAGACGATGCGGGAGTTCATTCAGCAGCACCCAGAGCTGAACATGACTCAAGAAGACATCGTCAAGTCCACTCTGACCAAAGCAGAAAGACAACTTAAAGACAAGTGTGATGGCCGGCCTGACAAACCGCCCTCGTAAGTGCACAGCATGCTGTTGGAAAACATTCTTACATAAAGACTGACTTCACTGTCAGGCATGGGGTGTGAATAATTACCTTGTGATACAATTTTAAATCGGTGGTTTCTAATGTTTTCTACGCAAGGTGAGGTGTGTTTCTTGTCTCAGTTTATGTGAAGAACGTTTGTTGCTCATGCTGTTTCCTTAGGAATGGTTACTCCATGTTCTGTGCCGAGCTGATGTCCAGTATGAAGGATGTTCCCAGCACAGAGCGCATGGTCATGTGCAGCCAGCGCTGGAAACTGCTCAAACAAAACGAGAAAGATGCCTATCAGAAACGATGCGAGCAGGTCTGAACAGCAAACAAGCCTTCCTTTATAAGAAGTCAAACTGCATAAATATGATTTAAGCATATTGACACTCTAAGAACTTAAGTTTCCTGAATTAAGCCTAGTCATGGGCTACATTTTCTTTTCCATGGAAAATCTCCAAGATACTGTGCAGTCCAGAATCCTTAAGCTGTCATAATTCAAAAATATGCCATGTGAACCAGATAAACTGATTTATAATGAACTGCAAATACACACACTTGCAGATTTACCGTTGTTGTATCCTCATAACCTGCCCCTGTTTTTCTTTCAGAAAAAGAAAGAATATGAAGTTGAGATGAACCGATACCTGTGTGTAAGTTGATGTGCTTCAGCAGCTACTTCTGAAATGTTTGTGTTCGTTTTATGTTCTTAATACTTTTTTTTTTTTTGTTTTTTTTTTTTTTGCCCTGTAGAGCATTTCAGAGGAGGAGCAGCAGAGAATTTTGGCAGAGCAGAAGATGGTGGGCTTTAAGAAAGGCACAGGGGGCAGCAGCCCAGCCTCTAAAAAGAAGAGCTCTAAAGCAAAGGTGAATACTGCTGACATTGCTCATTTAATGGTTGTTGGTTATTTTTTTGTTTTTTGTATTCTTCGGTTTATTCTTTTTCTCATGTACACAGGCCACACCAGAGAAGCCTAAGAGGCCCATTTCTGCCATGTTCATCTTTGCTGAAGAGAAGCGTCCCAAGCTTCAGCAGGATAGGCCCGACCTATCCGACAGTGAACTCACCAGACTCCTCGCCCGCATGTGGAATGACCTCTCTGACAAGAAGAAGGTGACACATTGCAAACGAAATCTACCAGCGCTCATTTGGCATGGTTTTAAAGTACTGCAGCTCAGTGGCATCCAAAGCTGCAAAGCAGTGTGAATTTTTCAAGAATTGGTGCCCGTGGCAGAATCTTGTGCGGCCATAATGAGTATACTTCAGTAGAAAATAATTACATGTTCAAAATAAAGCACCAAAGCTACCGTACATAAAATCAGTAGACACTGATGAGCACATGTTAGTAAACAATGTGAACACTGCTAACATAAATAATAACACATAGTGGCTTTAGCATCAATTGCATTTGCTCTGGGATAACTTTTGAGCGCCAGTTTTAAAGTCGAATATACTCAAACTGTATGAAGCAGCATGGAAGCACAAGCTTTTGCCCACGGCCATTGAAAGTTTCGCTTTCTTACAGGAAAAATATAAGAACCTGGAGGCAGTCTTAAAGGCAGAGTCAGAGAAAAGGGGGAAAGAAGAAAAAGGCAAGCTGCCTGACCCACCCAAAAATGCACAGGAAATCTGGCAGCACAGTGTCATTGGTGATTATTTGGCTCGATTTAAGGTAAGGGTGAGAAATATAAACATTTGGTTCAACTGAGTCCTGTATCTTAATTACCAGCTGCTAGAGCTTGTATGTCTCTTAAAATGAATAGCATTCTCATTCTGTGTGTGCTGGTTCAGAATGACCGGCCAAAAGCAGAGAAAGCCATGGAGGCCACCTGGAACACCATGGAAAAGAAGGAGAAGATCATGTGGATCAAAAAGGCTGCTGAGGACCAGAAGAGATATGAGGTGAGCATGAGAGTTTTAATGGAAGTTGTTAGGCCATTGATGTTTTCAGCATTATTTAGAAAACTATATAAAAATGTCACTTTTCTCTCAAAGGTTTAGTTGAGCTGAGAGAGATCTAAGACTACATACAAGACAAGGCTGTGAATGCCTGACTTCGTGATAGTGTGACACATTCTGGTGGCCTTATTTCACATAGAGAACACAGCTTGCTAAAAGTGAATAACAGTACAAATATAGAAGTCATATAAATATAGATATATGGATATGGCAAACAATCATATTTCAAGCAATTCTATGACATGCATCACAATATAACATTTCTGTAACAGTTCCTAAGTTGAAATGGCCAGAAAGAGTCAGTAATGCTAAATAAAAAAAAAAACAAAACAGAACTATTTCAAATAATTTTTCAGTGTTTCAAACACTGCACTGTTCTAAGTAGTATTGAACAGAACAGTTATGCTCCTTTTGTAATAAAGCATGCAGTTGGTTGGTGTTGTGTTCTTTCTACTGATATGCTCAGAAAAGCATATCTAAGAAGCTTATCTAGCTAACAAGTAAATTGTGCTTACGAAATACCCTTCTCTTTGGTAAATATCTGAATGTGACATGGGTGCAATGTGTGTGTTTTATTTTTCCTCAGAGAGATCTAAGCGAGATGCGTTCTCCTCCACAAATGATTGCTTCAGGGAAAAAGATGAAGTTTGATGGAGAGCCCAAAAAACCACCATCGTGAGTTCTTGTTTGTTATATGCATGCCTACAGTGCAAATACCAGCGTCCTGCAACTGGTCTATTGCAATCCAGTCGTCATGTTAGTGACTGGGTATAGTGGATATGTGACAAAAGTAAGACTCAACCAATTCCAATGTTCACATCCTTTCAACCTTTACCTTCTTAGGAACGGCTATCAGAAGTTCTCTCAAGAAATGCTGTCGAATGGCGAGCTGAATCATCTACCGATGAAAGAGCGCATGGCTGAAATTGGCGGCCGCTGGCAGAGGCTCCCTCAAAAGGAAAAGGACCGTTACAAGAAGATTGCCGAGGAGAAACAAAAGCAGTACAAAGTGCAGCTTGAGCAGTGGCTTGCGGTATTCACCACTTTATTTACTCCAAAGGTACATTTTGTTGAAATCTTTATTTGAAACTTGACAATTCATGCCAAATGTTTTCCTTTGCAGAGTTTATCATCTCAAGAGAGAGCTACTTATAAGGAGTACAATTCCTTAGTAAGTTACTAACTTAGTACATTTATTTTGTTTGGGTTCAGTCCAAACGTCTGTGATCAGTGCTCATCTTTTTATTCCTTGTCTTCGCAGAAAAGGAAGGGTACAGGTAAACCAGGTGGTACCAGTGCTAAACAGAAAGCCAAGTCTGCGATATCAGTGAGTGCGAGGACCGACTGGTCCTCAATTATAGTCCTTCATTATCTCTATGGTAAGGCACAGCCACACACTTTCTCAACAATATACTTGTTCAACCGCAGGATGAAGAAGACGAAGATGAGGACGATGAGGATGAGGATGATGATGACGATAAGGAGTCTGAGGAGGGATCATCCACTGGAGAAGACAGTGAAGAAGGGGAAGATGACGATGATGACGAGGATGATGTGAGCTTTCTAGCGTTGCTTCTCTGATTAACAATTACTTTTATGTAAAATACTGTATTTCCTAACATGGCAACACTTGAGAAGCTATTGGCACTGTTTGAATGTGTCATTGAAACAGTACCTTTTAAATGACAACTTTTCATTATTGTATGGGAGGATTGCCATATTTAACATTCTATGGTTAAGAAGTTTAAGCTGCTCAGAAATGCCAGGTGAACTGCCAATAAGTTTCCTGCTGCTCTAGGCAGAAATTAATGCATCTTGGTAGTGATCCTGAGCAGCGGGAAGCACATATGGAATGTGTATGGCACACAAAATGGAGCTCTAAATCAGATGCACACTGCATTTTTTTTCTAGGTTCATGGTAGTAAATGTATTAATGTATTCAGATGTTCATAAAAAAATTATAACGCTCAAATGTGTTTAATTTTATCCAAAAAATGTACCCATATATTGAAAGAATACCACATTAACAGCATTATATTTAATGACATTCTTTTTAGGGCACCAGAACATAGGTTACATCACTGTTTCGTACTTGTCGATTTTTAAATGTAGAACTCTTTCCCGGGTGTCTCTGATCTGCTATAATGGATTCCACTTTCTCTTGCTTCTTAGAACGAAGAGGAGGACGATGAAGACGACGAAGAGGCAGAGGATAAGGAAAATAAATCTGAGAGCAGCAGCAGTGGGTCTAGCTCGGATGATTCGTCAGATTCAGACTCGGACTGAGAGGGAGCTGGTGCAGAGAGAGCCCACAGACTGCCAGAGAGCCTGTGAACTGAGCCATGAGTCAGAGCCATGGGCCCTGCACTGCACTCCTCCAGCCACCAGGAGGAGTTCCCTCCATCACCACGTCCACTTACTCAACCATCTCTCTCAATCATCTTTTGCTTTTCCTTATTTTCCCTTTACTGTTTCACTGAGCTTGTTTAAGACAGACTTTGAAAAGAAGGAAATTAATGGGGGAGCAAAATGCACACTCATAGGACTAAGAATATTCACCCCCCCCCCCAGCCAACCTGAATCTGTTCTTTAATGGGTTTCAGTTCTGCTAGGTAGCAGACCTCCCCTCTGCTGTCCCAAATCTGCTGGTGGTTCCTAAAGTAGTCCTTTTAACATCGCATTTAGTGTCTGAAGCCATTACTTTACAAGAATTACTGTAGGGTTGGTGACAGTTCTCTTTTCCAGTCTTTCTTAGTGGGGGTAACAGATCCACAAGCCAAAGAAACTGTTAGCTAAGGCTTATTTCTTTTGGGAGGTAAAGGGGACCAAATACTTGCACTCAAAAGAATGTTGTCCGCTCTGTCTTTCCTATCCTCCTTCTCTCCATTCTGTTCACCATCAGCACATTTTTCCAAACCTGTTTTCCATCCTCCTGGTATAGTTTTGCTCCTGTAATTCTTCGGTTCGTAATGTGGTATCTTCCGGAACAATAATGCGATTGTATGAATGCCTGTCCATGTGGATGTCCAATCTCTCTCCATGTGGACAGTCAACTACGTCTGGTGGGATTTTTTTTTTTTTTTTTTATTAGACACCAATTCATCTCTTTGGCAAACATGTTTTGGACATGAACCAAGATTCTTCAGTTTGATGAGTTTGGTTTTAATAATTATCACAGTATCTGATGAATTAAAAAATAAGAATTTATCTTTGTAATAAAAAAAAGATAAACCAAAAAAAAAAGAATCTCAGAAAAGAAACGTTTCCTTTGGCCCCCGTATGTTCTGCTTTGAAAAGGAATTCCCACCCACAGCCCTGCTGCTAATTTGTTGTTCGTTACAGTTAGAACCAGTGTTGGTTTCCATCCAAACTGTTTCTTTTCAAGCTTATTATTTGATGCTGCTTTGCAGGGCTGGGCATTTTCCTTTTATTGAAATGTTTGTTTTAAATGTCTACTTAAAGTTAGACTGGTTTATTTTTAAAAAAAATGTTTGCTTTGTTTTAAATGTATGCTAAAAGTTAGTTAGGTTTTTTTTTTTTTAATGTCTGATTACGGTATGAAAATGGCCCACAATGCTGTGCACTTATCCCAGACAGCCTCACCAGCTGACTGTCCTCTCGGTGTTCCCTTTCCTCTCCCTCCCTCTTTTCCTCACCCCTCACACTCCTGGTTTCCCCCATTAATCCATGCATTTCAAAAACTGACTGCACCAGCTCAAGGAATGTAAAGGAATGATGTATTTAATAGAGGAGAAAATTCTTTGTTGTGTATATATGAAGCGTTTTGGGTCGCTGTTTTTTTTTTGTTTTTTTTTTTTTTTTTTTTTTCTTTTTTTTTTTCCTTCTCCAATTCCTTTTTTTTTTTTTATAGGCTTTGTGTAAAGACTTTGCTGGAGTTTGAGCTATGTGGTTTTACACCTCTTGGATCACTGGTGGTGTCTGTTACTATATTATATGCCCCAAAACACAAAGGACACAGACATTTTTTTTCAGTGTTCTTTAAAATGAACAAGAGTGTGAGGTTTGTCTCAATGGATCCAGCCAGAAAGGCATGGTTATCAGTGGTTATTCGTAATAGTGGTGAGGAACACGGGCACAGGACGCATGGAGTTCTCTGTAGATTTGACAGTAGGGTTAGGAACAACAAGCTTGGTGAGGATGGATTTGGTTCACTGCTGTTGTAAGGTATTTGTAAATATGTTTTTTTGTTTGTATTTCTTTTTCCCTTTTTGTATTGAGTGGACATTGTATTTTCATTTGGCCAAGCTGTCCCCTACTTTGTTCTTGTAGTGGCCAGTGGTCTGGATTTGTCAGTTGCTCTGAGGAGGGATTTTAATTTGGTATGTTTTAGTTTTTATACCCCTCAGCTGTTTATTTGTAGAAATGGCAAAAAAAATAATTTGTACTGCTGATAATTTGGAACATTTGGATGTTTTCTATAGTCAGAGGTGTTATTCCTGGAATTTACCATTTGATCAAATAAACCTGTCTTTAGCAACTGTTTGACAGTTTATTTCGCTTTAAAGAGTGGTTCCATGTAATGACATCAAATGGGTAAAAAAAATAATGGGAGTCTGAATCAGGTCCCTTTTTGTTTTATTAGCATCATATCTCCAGTGCAAAACAGGACAAATCCAAGCATGGTTGACTAAATTTTTGGGGTCAGAGCCCTGACCTCCACCCCATCCATCACCTTTGGGATGAACTGGGACAGAGATTGTGAGCCAGGCCTTCTCGTCCAACATCAGTGTCTGACCTTATAAATCCTCTACAGAATGAATGGGCACAAATTCCCGCAGAATACACACACACGCGCACACACGCGCACACACACACAGAAGTGTACTGCTCATACTGAGCCACCCGATCGATGTGTTGTTGCTCGGTAGCTGACTAGTGATGCCTCGGGGGTGTCAAAAATGGCAGCGTTTTGTTTTCCCCCACATCTCTACGGTTTAAATATAGTTATTTTTATTTATGCAGAAGTATAATAGATAGCTGTTCTGTTTTATTTTTATCTCGACAAAGGTTCTGCTGGTAAAGTGTGCAGAGGGACTGGCCAGCTGGGTTGAGGGGTAGGTTTAGTAAATTCTGTTACACTCCAATAACAGCTACAAATGTGTGTTTGCACCTTGCTTTTTTACCAAATCTGCCCTGTGGCCCTGTTTTGTGAGCTCAAAAAAATCACAGAAGTCTATATTCTGACAGCATTTCGTGATTTTGTTTATATTTACAAATGAGTTCTGGAGATGCTAACCAGCTAACTTTAGCTAAACAGATAACTCTCACTGGCCGAATTCGTTCATTTTTTAACAGAAGCTCCGGTCTCCCTGTTTTTAAAGTAAAAAAAAAAAGATACTACCCTATATTCTGCAAACATTTTGAGGTGACAGTCCACATTTATTTAGGAGCTTTGTAGATGCTGCTAAGCTAACTGTAGCTAAACATATAACTGTCACTGACTGAATTCGTTAATTTTTTTTAACAGAAACTCCTGTGTCCCTGTTTCTAAAGTTAAAAAAAAGTCATATAAGTATATATTCTGAAAGTATTTTATGGTGACAGTGGTTCATATTTATGTTCTGGAGATGCTAATCAGCTAACTTTAGCCAAACATTTAACTGTCACTGGCTGCATTCGTTAATTTTTTTTAACTGAAGCTGCATTTTTAAAGTCACAACGAGGGCCTGTAATTGCACAGTTTGTCACGAAACTGAAGTTGGCTTCCTATTTACGAGCTTCTTATTCCACTTTTCAGTTCCACCTTAAATGGCACAGTAGCTACAGCCGTTCAAAATGCTGCTCCATTTAAGGTGGAACCGAAACTAATAAAACTTGTCGACCCAAAAGAGTACAGTCTCCTTTTCCATCCACAGCTTGGTAGTAATAGTGTTGTCCAAAATTTAATTGCTAAAAAGTAAGATAGCTGATTTATACCGCTTTATTTCACGCCACTTTTGTTTGACAGCTTGAAATGGGATGATGCGCTATTCAGGGTTGTCAAACTCCAGTCCTGGAGGGCCGTGGTCCAGCACGTTTTGGTGATTTCCCTGCTCAGAAACACCTGGTTCACCTCGCCAGTTAATTGCCAGGTTTAGTGAATGTGTTTGAGTAGGACCGGAGTTTGACACCCCTGTGCTACATGGACAAAAGTATTGGGGCACACCTGTTTTTCAGGGGTTGGGCTAGGCCCCTTACTTCCAGTGAAGAAAATCTTAGTGCTTCAGCATACCAAGACATTGTTCAGTGTGGAAGAACTTGACTTGCAGACACAGAGCCCTGGCCTCAGCCCCATCCACCACCTTTGGGATGAACTGGAACGGAGATTGCGAGCCAGGCCTTCTCGTCCAACATCAGTGCCTGACCTCATAAATGCTCTTCGGAATGAATGGGCACAAATTTCCACAGAAACACTCCAAAATCTTGTCGAAATCCATCCAAGAAGAGTTGAGGGTGTTATAGCTCCAAGGGGTGACTAACTCCATATTAAAGACTATGTATTTGAATTCAGCATCATTAAAGTCCCTGTTGGTGGAACTATCAGGCATCCCAATACCTTTGTTGTATAGTGTACTTGGAGAGTCGTTAAGCTTTGGGGTGATTTAACGTTTATTTTCTCTGTATTCCAGCTCAGTAAGAGTCTATGAAATACCTCAAGCTTCATCCAGTACCCTCATCTGAGAGACCTGCTCAGCTTGCCTGAGACCTGACTGGGAACCCTAAGAGCCTGCTGCAGGTCAGTCAGATGCATAGGCCTCAGTTCAGCACTAAAAGAAGCATCAGTCTAAGTGTATTTAATAAAATATCTATATATATATATATATCACATTCTTGTTTTTCTGATAGTGTGGATGCCCACCTGCTGTACCAGATTAACTATGACGACCCCACTGCAGTAGCTTTTGCAAATGAAAATGGAGGATATGTCACTGTCAGGCCTGGATAACACCAAGCTAGAGGTAAAAAAAAAAAAATATAGAGAGAGAGAGTACTGTGTAAAAGCAAATTGTTTAAACACCATTTTCTCAGCGTGTGATAGTTTCTTTCTGCTAGCAAAGCTGAATTAGAATAAAATGAACAAACAAGAAAGCAGTACAAAGTATTCAGATTTGTTCTGTTTGTAGTTGATATTTTGTGAGGTGGTGAGGAGAACACAGGTTCAGTTCCAGAGCTCTCCTCGGTTCTTCCAGCCGTTGTTTGAATTTTTTAAAATTCCATCAGCAGCTCCTGATTTAATTTAATGGACTAATTGAGTCAAACCAGGTTTCTGATAGAAACTACAAGTAATACTGGACTTCTACAAGGAACACATTGATGTACTGAACAAAAAATCACTGTTTACTGTATAATGTATTCGTATTTATTCTTTTTAGTTTTATTTAGCGTATTAAGTAATATTAATTTAAAAATACTCACGGCTCCCCTAAATAGTTGTTAAATAATACTTTCAAAGGTGCCTAAGAGTTTTGCACAGTACTGTGAATATATATTTCATATAATGCCCATATGACATGCGATCATAAAACAAAGCACATTTTGTTTTATGATCTCAGGCTGACTGCCTTAACAGCATGTTGTGCTTGTTTTTGTGTAAATGGTTTTAGGCCTTGGCTAATGAAATCTACTCAGACTTGGTGGAGGATGCCTGTTTGGGGCTGTGCTTTGAGGTGCACCGAGCAGTCAAACAGGGCTACTTCTTCCTGGATGAGACCGACCAAGAAAGTATGAAGGATTTTGGTGAGTGACGATGGAGTCTGTGGTCAGACCTATTTAGTTTCTAACTTCCTAGATGGCTTTTTTTTTGGAGTATTTTTTTTTTTTTAACTTCTGTCACTTTTATATATTGTTAGAGTTAAAATGAAAAAGAAGCAGGCCTTTACAGGCTACTAAAGTCTGGAACGTTTTTCCTCTGGACATTATTCAGACTATTTTAAGATTTATATTTATAATCTTGCACTGTTTTTTTTTCGTTTTTTTTCTTTAATATAAGTGTACATCTTATTTTGAGTTTTAATTTGCGTTTATGTGTATGTGCTTTTTAAAAAACAACTTATTAGTGTTTTATTACTTTTTAGATGTAATCATTTTGTCTTCCTTTTGTCTTTTTTCTTGATTATTTGTTGTAAAGCATTTTGTGGCCTCTGTTCTAAGGAAACATGGCTCTACTCGCTTACTCACTTTTTGCTTCAGATTTCAAAGAAGCCTCACAGCTGTCCTTTTTCCCTTGTAGAAATTGTGGACCAGCCAGGGGTGGACATATTCGGACAGGTGTACAACCAGTGGAAGAATAAGGAGTGTGTGTGTCCAAATTGCAGCAGGAGTATAGCAGCCTCGCGCTTCGCCCCACACCTGGAGAAGTGTCTGGGAATGGGCCGCAATAGCAGCCGCATCGCCAACCGCAGGTTAGCTCACATGCAGTTACGCTGATTTCCATGTAGATCTGTTCTGTAAAACGTTTCAATTCTCAGGACAAATCTAGCGTAATCTCAGCATTTTGAACAAGTTACACTCTCATTCGGATTTACTCTACCAGAATTGTAATAGAAGAGACACTTTGTCTTGGCTTCAGAAAGATTCAAAATGCATCAGTTTAGAGGTGTATTGCTTAATAATATAAATGTATCTTCAACTGCTGTTAATTACAATGTAATACACAGCTTTTGCTTAAAGGAAGACTCAGGACAAGACTCAGGACAGATATACACAAATAATGAGAGTGTTAGCATTAGTAAAAGACCACCGATTATGTTATGTCTGGCAAATGTACTACACAATACACATGATAATGCATGATCCATACATTGTTTTCCTTTGCACAATATGTATTTAGCTTTTTGGCCAGAGTAGCAAACGCAATGTTCTCTCTGCAGAATAGCCAGCAGCAACAACACAAGCAAATCAGAAAGTGACCAAGAGGACAATGATGACATCAATGACAACGACTGGTCATATGGTTCAGAAAAGAAACGTGAGCCCTCTTGTTTCCTTGCCCTTTCTCTTTTTCAGTTTCATCTGTTTTCGGTTTCACGTGTTCGTTTTTAAACACACCTGTCTGTCTTTGTCCCTGGCAGCCAAGAAGAGAAAGTCTGACAAGGTACTGAAATGTTCTATTGAGTTTATGTCAGAGCTTACTTAAGTAGAATGGGTACAGAAAAGAATCACCCGCTGCAAAATCTTCACGTTTTGTTAAATTGAAGGCACACACAAAAATAACAAAATTTCCACCTGAATCTACTCAATGCAACTTATTAGATCCAAGTAACAGATACGATAGCAACAGTTTATAAAAAAAAAAGCTTAAAAAAAACATCACTGAGATGGGACCTAATCGCCTTCTCTAGTTCCACCTGTGATGAACTGTAATCATTTTCATTAGTTCACCACAAAAACAGCTATTCCTAGAGCATTCCAGGACCAGTTATTGCAACTGAAAGCAAACAATCCACTATGGTCGGCAAGAAATGAGGTACAAAGTTGTGGACAGGCACAAGAGATAGAGGAAACTGGTCAGAGGTTTTTGCATATTTTCACTTTCACTTTGTCATAAGCTGCAAAGCAACAGAATGTGAATATTCTGAAGGGATGATTCTTTTCAGTACCCACTGCATATTAATTATGTCTGTATTTAGTTGTGAGGCAGTGCTTATAGAGACCTCCTTGCACAGTTATGATGTGCTGCAAAAATATGAACAATGCAATAAAGGAGCTTTTCACTCATATTAAGTAACTCTACTTTGCCTATCTAGAATCCGAATTCTCCCAGAAGATCCAAATCACTGAAGCATAAAAATGGTTAGTATCTTATTTGTTGGATGGTTGAAATGAATTGAATGAAGTGTGGAAAAACTTCATACGTCTTAGTATACTTAGACATAGAATTTGTCTGCATCATACACACTGAAACAGTGTAGAATTGACTTGATTCAGATGTGTGCTTCCTTTCCATATAAATACACCATATGGACAAAAGCGAAAGTGCTGGGACCATTACACCAACAGGGACTTCAATGAAATTGCGTTCAAATACATACATATACCCCCCTCCGCAGCTCTAATAGCTGCCACTCTTCTTGGAAGGTTTTCTACAAGATTTTGGAGTGTTTTTGTGGGAATTTGTGCCCAATCATTCTGTAGAGCATTTACGAGGTCAGACACTGATGTTGGATGAGAAGGTCTGGCTCCCAATCTCCATTCCAGTTCATCCCAAAGGTGCTGGGTAGGGTTGAGGTCAGGACTGTGTGTGACCAGTCAAGTTCTTCCACACCTCATCCAGCCATGTCTTTATGGAGCTTGCTCTGTGCACTGAGGCAAAATCATGCTGGAGGAGAAAAGGTTCCTCCTCAAACGGTGTCCACAAAGTTGGAAGCATGATGTTGTCTAAAATGTCTTGGCTAGGTGCTGGATTTTATACACCTGTGGTAATGGGTATGATTGAAACAACTGATAATAATTTAGAGTTGTTTTTTTGTCCATATAGTGTATATTAAACTAACACAGTTATTGCTCAAAGTAAGTCCACTGAAAGACAAAATTGCATTGAATACATTTCATATGACTGTAGGACAGAATGGTTCAGCTCTGGATAGTTCTTAGATGACGACTGTCCTGTTGTCTCTTCCGCAGGAGAGCTCAGTGGTAGTGTGAACACGGATCTCTACAAGGTACACATTCACCTCACTTTGAAACTATTTGAGTGTGTTTGTGACATGATCTGTAAAGCCTTTTACCATCTGTCCTTGTCCTCACTGCCTCAGTTATATGCTATTTCTGCAACTGAATATATTTAATGTTGTTTTCTGCCTTTTTTTTATAGCAATACAGCTGCAGTTCTGGGATCAGCTATGAAACTCTGGGGCCAGAGGAGCTACGATCTCTTCTGACTACAGTAAGCAAAGTGAAGGGTTTTTTTTTCAGTCATTCACCAGCCTTTCTATGTATCTATATGTTCTGTACATTCATTCATGCAGCCAAACCCTAAATCTACATTTTATGCAGTTAATGGTAACAAGTGTACACACATTTCTGACTCTGTTAGTTCATATACTTTCAGTGAGTACACTTGGTGCACGAAGTCTTCCCGACCAAGGGCATTGTTTTTAATAATCACTCCCGGCGCAATTTGCATAAGAACATTTTTTTCAGCATCTTTAATTTATAGAACTTTTATCTATGTGGTGTCTAAAACTACGAGCACTTTTGTTTATTCAAAGGAATACATCCTTTTTTTGTTCAAATTTATAAACAAAACATCAAAAGCAATGACATATACTTACATTGGATCATTTTTCTATCACTCACAAACGCCAGCTGCTCTTAATGTTGTTATTTGTTACATTAACATGCATTGTAGGAGCTTTTTGTTACTACATATCCCACATATAGACTATATATTTGAAGTTCTCATGAAATGTGTAATAATTATAACTGATGTCAGTAAAGATACTGACATATATACTCTATATAGTGTCTCCAAGTCATTGTTTTAATGAAAGTCTGATCTACCAATATTATCTTGTGCTGCTTCCTGAGAGAGATTGTGCAGTGTTTGTTTAACTGATGACAGTTTAGTGTGTGTGAGTTTAGTGTGGCTTGATTGTGGGAAGTTCAGTATGCTGTAGGCTGAACAGTGGTCATGGTCAGAGATTAATGGCTCTTGTGTTAATCCCTGATCATGTGTTTCTAACAGCAGCTCTTCTCTCCTTAGCAATGTGGGGTTGTATCAGAGCACACAAAGAAGATGTGCACAAGGTAAGTGAAACACACACACACACACACACACAAATAAACTCATAACATAAAAGTAACCATTGGCCTGATTTTACACTCTGACTCACGCACACAATGCAAAGGAGTTCTTTAAATACAGAAAAAGGAATGTAGTTATTTACATAATTTAATTATGTAGTAATAAGACCAAGGTGCAATATGTAAAAAATATACAATAAATACTACAGTGTTATTATTGTTATTGATGTGGGGTTCTTTATTATACATTGTATTTTATTGTTTATGGTGGATCACAGGTATCACAGAAGTAGTAATAAAAGTAAAAGTACATAAAGTATTCATTAACTTTTATATTTTAATGGACCTCAAAATGAGTAATGATTATTCATAAATATATTTATAAATCCACCTAAATAGCTCAGACTAAACTGGGGTTTATAAAAACAGCATATTGTGATCTTCCTCAAATTTTTTTTGTTATGAATTTCACTTTGTTTTGTTTGAAAAAAATGAATCAATTGCTTTGATTAGTTAGTCAATATTAGACATGAAAAATAAGTCAGTAGTTTTCATACAGTTAGCAAGACAGCAGCACATGATTCTCACTGACATTACACTAACAACTGCATTTTGTGTGTGTATATATATATATATATATATATATATATATGGTAGTAACGTAATCTTAAAGAATTACTCATTATGATATAGGACATGTAAAAACACATATGTTACATGTTACACGTCCTCTTCATGCTTATTTTGAAATACCACTAACACAGCAATTGGACACATAGGCAATGACCTCCAGGAGTTCTGTTGTTGTCTTTTAAAGCCAGGTGAGGAAATGGATGATAATGTTTAATTCAGTACCACAGCTAAACTGAAGCCTCTTGATCCTCTGCAGCTCTGAGACCTGTGTAGTCCAATAAATGCTTTACGCTTTCTAAGAATGAGTGTTTGTGTGTGTTTGTGTTTGTGTGTGTGTGTGTGTG
>JBBIGA010000027.1:7861034-7876034 GCA_037576975.1 Alestes dentex | reverse complement strand
GCAAAAACCTCTTTCTGAAATGCACTCAACACAATACCAAACTACTCTCAACAAAACAAGGTACATTCTTTGACAACAGGAGAATCATGGAAAGGTCCTTTTTTTATACAACAGCTTTTCTCCATCAAAGAAAAGAATTGTTTACCTGTGAAAAGAGCCATTTTCAACATTCAAATGTGGTTACAGTGACGGGATACAAGTATGCACTCTTTTGTCATCGCTATTTAATGTACCGCCAATGCATCTATCCAATTTGCATTCACACACATGAAGTGTCGTGACTTTGTGAAGCAAAGTGTATGTATTCGTAAGCACTTTCCATACACTGGAAAAAAAAAGAAACCAACTGGGTAAAAAGTGTTCAGATACCACAAGTTAATGACATTAGTACTTTGCATTTGACAATTAAAGCTTTCAGACGCATTAGCAAGAAGTAATTAACTTTTTGCAAAATTGTGTGTCAGTTTTCCCCAATTCCTCTAGGCAATCCATCTTCAAATCCCAGAGTTAAAACAGGGGACTTGTACTTTCAGCCGCCATTAATTTTTAATATCTGAAGATTGGCTAGGCCACTGAGGCACCTTGACTTTCTCTCATAGGAAGTTTTTAGAAAGTGCTTTGGAGTCATTGTCTTGTTGAAATATTTATCTTCAGTCTATATCCAGGTTCTTGGTTGATGAGATGAAATTCTCAAATATTTCCTAATATATCACTCCATTCTTGATCCCTTTGGTGGCATGTAATGCCTCAATACTGTTTACAGAGAAAGTATATCGTGATGCTCCCATCGGCATTCTTTACAGTTGAAATTTTGTTTTTTGGATCACATGCAAACGGTTCATATGATGGGGCAAATTTATTCGTGTCAAACGTATTTGCGTAACATGTTTCCTAACATATGTTGCAACAAAGCAGACTTACGGTCACACAAGAAGCAATTAGTATTATGAGCTAGTTAAGGAGTGACTGAGGGACATTAATGAATTAATAATGAATAAAGAGAGATCATTTTTGCCTATTTGTAGACAGAATGATTCTTAGACAGTCAAAATAGTGAGAATGACTGAAACCCAAAGAGTGGAGCAGTTTTCATTCCATCAACCTGTTCGTACTGATAGAATAGTTGAATGTCTTTGTTAGCGCTCTGTAGCTTTTTCCTTGGGAACTTTGTTTAATAATGTTAATGTTATGAAGTTCCTTCATCTTCACTATGACCACTGCTTGCTATATACAGCTCCGGAAAAAAATGGAGACCACTGCAATTTATGTTTAAATCAGCATCCTATGAGTATGACACCCAGTCCATGCCAGGTGTCTGTTAATTTCTTTACACAAGCACCTCATTCTGCTTTATGAGGGACTGATTAGTGATCACCTGAATCACATCTTATTTAATGAGGAAAAGTATAAAAACCACTGCTGTAATCAACACTCTCCTCTCGCAATGAGACCAGTTGGATGGTAAAACACTACTAGAAGTACATCAGAGGTAATTATTGCCACTTTGTTTAAGAGTGAACAAGAGATTTGTTTTGAATTATTCAAGTTCTGTAAACACCACCATTTCTCTTATTTTGATGTTTAGTCATTTCCTTTAAAATTATGCTTTAAAGAACAATCATTTTATTTGGAAATTAGGAGAAATATTGCCAGCAGTTCTTAAAAACTAAGGCAAAGCTGTTTATCTTATAGGTGCAGGTCTCTGTTCAATACCTGCACCTATAAGATCAAACCTGAGAAACTGAACATTTTTGCAGTGGTCTCTTATTTTTTCCCCCGGAGCTGTATGTATAAACACATACACACTTTAAGGTCACTGCAATGCACTTAAAGTAAAATAAAAACTAAATGTAATAAAAATGTCTAAATATTTGTTTACTCTCTCTGTGGATATTAGATGCAATTCTACTCACCCAGTCTGCACGGCTGTGGGCAGAAGACAATAAGAACACAGTCCTAAACTGACCACTCGCTCCAATGAATGTCCAGGACTGCTGCATAGCCAACATATACTTTATTCACTTCATATAAAACAAAAACAAAATGTAAAAAAAAACAAAACAAAAACAAAGCAGACAACAGGTGCATATTGGAAAATAGGTTTCACAAGGAATCAAGCGGATCCATTTACTCCACCTAAAACCTCCATATTCTCAATTTGGACCCAGTACTTCTACTTCTTCATCCTTCACGGTATCTGACACTGAGCCTTTGATGGTGACTTAATTTACAGCATTTAAACTTAATCTTCCACCCATACTAAAATCCAAAACACAGTCAAAATAGTCCAGTCTTGTGTCACACACACCGCATGGCTATAGTCATGTCATAGAGTTAAACCAAGTACTAAAGTGTGGACGTACGTGTGTAAAGATATCACACTAATAACCACAGCATGGTCAGAATTTGGACATGGGCAAAATATGACATTTATGTCACATTGTTATGTGTCACAATTTTGTTTGTTCATAATCTGGTATCAAAAATGAGTAATATGCTACTGTGTCATGTCTAACAGCATGGTCAAACTGGACAGCAAAATTAGCTGTGATATATATGTGCTGGTCACATTGAGAAGAAAGAGCTGTATGTGTATGCTTGAATGAGGTGGTTGTCATGGGTGGTTGCAAAACACACACTGACGTTGTCTTACGTGGCAACAGTTTCACTGAAGCAGGCCATTATCTTATTTTGAATGTGCAGTATGACTCAGTATGACTGCAACACGACCAAACCCTCCAGTGCGGCTGCCCACAGCATCAGCTGCATGCTTTCTTCACCTGACTGGATATTATGTCCCATAAAAAGCGAGCATAGTTCAAATGCTCTGAAAAGACTTATTTCCATCATTGGCAAACCTCAGACATGAGCCCACTTGCTGTAAAAGCAGTGGTCCTGGTACAACTGCCCTGCATAAGTAAGCATTTTCCCTACTCAAACACACCCAGAAAGCAATCCAACTGTATTTTAAATACTGATTCCGTCTGGAGTGTACAGTATATGTTGTATTCACAAGTGCCCAAAGTTAAGTACACTCAAAAAAGATCTTTTCCCAATTTGTTCAACAGACAAGCTGGTGTTAATAACACATTAGCAGCCAATCACCAGCCTGGATTTGGAAACAGGCAAGCTTTAAACAACCCCGTCTGCTACGATTTTAAGTAAAATACCAAGTCCACAAAAAGGCACAGCAGACGCACAGAGGAAGCTTATGAGCACATCTTTAAGCCCCGGAAAAAGAAGCGGCTTTATATTCCTCATGGGCATGCTCAAACAAGTACAACAAGACTACAAGAGCCACTTGGGAGCTATAGACCTCTGAAGGCGGGTTAGAATTTTGTAGTCGGCATCATGCCCTTATTATGAACTCTGTATCTAAGCTTGGTAAAATGAATGGTGTCCTAGAAAATCACCCCTATCTTTTTCTTAAACAAAATATTTCTAAACAAGATACATGTTGCTGTACATACATTTTGCCTCTGAAGGGTGCCAGAGCCTCTGAATTACGAGGTCATAAAGGAGCGCAGATACAAAAACTTTTAGCTGATGGAACAGCATTAGCAGTTAGTGTTCTCCTCCAAGCGTGCTGAGCCGTCCAACGGAGTTGTGTTAGCTGCAGTTCGAAAAAATGTGGCAATTTTTACACGACTTGGAGAAGGCATAGGCCAACTTTGCCCTCCTAGAACTGGTAGTAATGAGTGACTGGGGGAGTCCTAGCTAACAGGTGCAACTGGACATGACAAAATTGAGGAAAAGTAACACAAACCAGCATATGTGGCAGTTTGTGTGGTAGTGACTGTACCTGTCGTGGCCTACAGGTTGAGTGCATTTGTAGTGCATTACAAATTGAGTGCATTTGTAGTTTGATGGACTGACTTTCTTATGATGTCATTTCAATGCGGAGGAGTGTTGCATTTATGAGTGTTAGGAGGCGAGGGGGCTTCAGGTGCTCAAGCACCTCGCCCTGTAGACCTGGAATCCTTTATGGGAGGGTTGGTGCAATGTGGTACCTATTAAGATTAACAGACTTAACAGACTAGTATACAACTGGGGCATCTCAGGAAAGGCTTGTCAATTAGTTGTTGACTTCATGTTGCAGCAGAGAATACACTTAAATGTGCAGAGAAGTGGACTGTGAAAGCTGCGTTTGAAAGGATTCTCTATTAGAGAAATAGTGCACTATATAATGTATCAGCCACGTTGTAGTGTTGTTCAAATTCTCAGTCTTTTCATGGTTTTTCAGTCAGTTTGCTATAAAGCAAACTGTATGTAGTGAATAGTGTTTAGGTCTGACTAACACAGCTGGAGCAGCCGGTGGTCTGGTGGTTAGGGAGTTGCCCCTGTCATCAGAAGTTCATGGGTATGAAGCCCAAGACTGCTAGTGGCACCACTGAGATACACTTGAGCACGGTACCGTCCCCACACACTGATCCCGAGGTGCTGTGTTCCTGGCTGCCCACTGCTTCACTTGGGTGAAAAACAGAGAAAGAATTTCGTGCTGTTCACACTGTGATCCTATGACAAATGGACACTTTACGTTTCACACTGCTGTAGAGGTAAAGAACATCCACAAGGGGGCGCTTTAGAAACTATTCCTCTCATTATACAATCTGCACACACCCTCTAACTCTTGTCCACCTAAAACCTCTCTCATTCCTTCTTCTCCGCAAGGACACTTCCTTCTCTCTCTCTTTCCCTCACACACACACACACACACTCTCTCTCTCTAACCTTCTCTTTCCTCACGAGCTGTGATTGGTTCCAGACCTGTTCCGCTCGCTGACTCGACATTCCACAGCTGGCCGTGGCAAAGTTTCAACCTCATGCTTTAGCCAAGAGGGGAGAAAAATGAAAAGGCAAAAAAAGAAAAGAAAACAAAAAAAAGTAAGACCACACAACCTAAAGCCCTAAAGAATTCTGGAAAGGAAGACGAGAAAAATGGAAGAGGAACTGAGTAGGAGAGATAAGGAATGAATGAACTGCTTATGAAAATCAAACACAAGAAATGTAAGGAAAGATCAGCAAGCAGTTGGTTTCAGCTGGAGCCCCTCTCACTAACCCCCCCTATTATATTTCATTCTGTTTGTCGCTTGGAGCTCATCTGCTATCCAGCGTTCATAAAGCGAGATGCTTACAGCAAGCCAAGCTTCAGTTAATCTCAGTGTGAACAGAGCTTTAACCCACTCATGTCCAGAAACTGAATTAAATGTGAGGAAAAATGACACACAGAACCTTTTTTTCTGATTGGTCTAGTCATGAAGTTGTTCCCTGGATGAGTATATACTAGAACCTATTCATTTTTTTTTTAACTACATGTAGTTTTCATACTACCTCACCATCAAATTTGGACCTCATATTATTTGGTTACCAGTCAGTGGATCCATTTGACCAAAAAGTGACAAAATAATAACTTTTTGGTCAAGTGGTTTGAATTCGAATCAGAGAAAAAGCTCAGAGAACATACAGACCAATGGAAAAAAAATCAGACACGGACACAAATGGGTTAACGTCCAAAAAAATTAAAAAGACTTTTAAATCACTCATTCTTTAAATCACTCCAGCTCATTTCCGTCCCACCGCATCTCTTTCTTAGTCGTGCTTCTGCATTCTTAAAGCTTTCACACTATCATTTCCTATCCACTGTAATCACTATGATTATCACATCGAGACAGAGCACAATTCAGCCGGAGCTGCCTGCGAAGACAGAGGGACACAGAGAAGAAGAGTGCAAAGAGGTGAGGTGAGACACGGGGGAGAAAAAAAAAAACACGGGCAGACGATACGTGGACTCTGACCTAGAAACGAAAGAATTCATCCCGCTTCAGTTGCCTGTATTCAAAAAACATAATGAAAAGAACCTCCCCCACCGCCCTCCCACCATTCCTAAGTCACAGTCGGCAAAAAATACTGCTGCGGTATAACACTTTGGTTCGATTTGTGCATTTTCATTTGTGTATCAGCTTCCATTTGAAAGTCTGTGTTCTTTTTTTTTTGTTGTTGTTTTTTGGTGTTTCATTTCGGTAACACAGAAAATCTAAGTACCTAAAAGGCATGGTAACACTGGAGTGAAAATAAGGCTATAAACAGCATTTCCATAAAGAGTTACAGTGGAGAAGTAAAGTGAACACTTCGGTATGTGCGCATCAGCCAATCCGGGCTGATCATCGAAATTGCTGGAATCTAGTTGATGAGTTGGAATGACACAACAGTAGAAATTTGGGTGGAGATTCAGCTTTGTTCATTGTTGAGTGACATCTGCTGCGCTCCACACAGCTTTCTGAATGTCTCCACGAAAAAAGAAAAAAAAAAAAAAATCAAAAACCAACAACAAAATCTTTTTATTATTCCGTTCCATCAGTCCTTGAATGTGCAGGCCAGTTTTCATCCTTACTCATCACTCGTCCACCATTATTCCCCTTGCTCGTTTAGCTCCATATCCGACACCAGGATGTTTTTCTCCGCCTCTTCAGAGGGGGTGGAGTTAGTGCGGCTGTACCGCGCCCCCTCGAAAGACCCGCCGGAACCAGAGCTCCTCCTCCGATACAGGTAAACTCCACCCACCACCAGGGCGATCAGGACCAGCACAGCGAGCAGGATCAGAACCAGTGTGGGGAGATGATCCGCGTCAGCTATACACACAAACAAAGAACCATCCAGAGAGTGAACATCCGGATCAGGTTTATTATACTTATCAAGCAACATCATGCCAATGTCTTTTAAGTGATGTTGCAAAACTAAAGTGACTGTTCAAGGAAGTATCACATGTACACAATCTTTGCCTTTCATCAAATGTAGTCATACAGACAATGTCTGATGCCTGAAATCTGTTTCAGTTTTGCACAGGAGCTACGAGGCTAAAGTGTGGTGCTTTTAGTAAAAAAACAACCAAACTTAAAAGAAAAAAATCTTTTTGTTTTTATTTGGCCAATTCTGGTCTGTGAAATCACACTGAAAGCCCGCCTTCCTTTCTAGGCACAAAACTCCTCTCTCCTATTAAAAACAACACAAAAAAGCCCTGGCCTCCAAACAACACTTGCATAATTAAGTAATCTCGAACAGACACATGGTTATCTATAAAACTGACAAAATTCAGGATTCATGGCGGCAGCCACGACTTCCTTTTTAATTATGCAATCTACACAACGTACACTTTTTCACAAATGTGATTTTTGGCTGGACTGGTTATTTGGCTTGACTGTTCATTGAGTGGACAGAAGGAGAGCACACTTACCTGCTACATTTGGAGAGCCCAGTCCTAAGAGAATAAAAGGTTGAAAATCAAAATCAAAATCTCTTACATGGTCAAAAGGTGGCTATCAAGAATAACAAGAGATTTTCTGCGCCTTCTGCTAATTTGCATGTTAAGTAAAAAAATGTGTGTGTATGGTTTGTGAGTGGAGATGCACTGATATGGACTAATCATGGGCTGCTAGTTTTCATGCAAACATTAGCAGATAGAATACATAAATCCAGACCAGATCCAGCTCATTCAGTATTACAGATAAAAGTAATATAACATATGTAACTTAATTTTGTAAGGTTACAAATGTAGTCAAATGAATAAGATGAAACATTTTAGAACAGTAGCCCTGTGTAGCTCCTTCTGGAGTACAATTAATGCACCATCAACAGTGAGGGTTAGAAATATCAGCCTATTATAAACATCTGAGAACCATTTTTAATGCATGCTTCAGCAGTCTATAAGTACCAAAATAATTCTGATTAAATCTGCATCCCTGCTTGTCAAGCGTGTTGATGTTATTTTTATGTCTCCCACCTCGTGGCCTTTTGCAGATCACGCCATGGGTACGATTTTTGCAGGATCCAGGCTTCCAGAGCCCCGTGTTGCTCTGCACCCAGAAGCAGCTGTTAGCAGAGAGCATGTTCAGATTAGCATCTTGCTGCTCCCAGTTACTGTACTCCACCACAGAACTGTCCTGCCACAGCAGACCGCCTCCTGTAAACACAGACACAAAGAAAGACGCAAAGTCAGCTGTTTGGGTCAATAAGTCACCGCCATGACTGATGGGCATCTAATTAGCATAAGTTCAATTTGTGTGAATAGGGTTAATGAATAAACGACAAGTCCCGAGTCAGTCAAAAGGATTAAGCCCCGCTCTTACCTCTGGGGTTAAAAGTCATGCCGAGCCAAGCGCCATGAGCCTGCTCTTGATAGCCCTGAATGTGCTCCCAAACAAAACCATTCTCACTCTCGTCCAGCACCGACAACAGCTCCGCTCCCACTGGGAGAGGGAGAGAGGGAGAGAGGGAGAGAGGGAGAGCAAATATCCCAACAGGGGAATATTTCATGTTATTACAAACAAACCATGAAACCATGATCAAATCAGTTGACCTTCAGAATGATAAATCAGTGCTGCATAAATATATAGTCATACATTTATATCAGTCATAAATTATTTCTTTTTTCATCACTTATTCCAATACTTGATTAAGCAAACATAGACTAAAATGGTTTCAGAAATTCATTTAGTCAAATTACCACACCCATCTTGACTTCTTCATGAACCTAGTAAGTGTTTTTGCTCAAAAATAGCATTAATGTTATAATAAAGGTGAACAAACACACGTGCATTAAAGCATTTTTATACGCAGTGTAGTTAATGTTCCTTTGGCTGAGGAATAAGTGTATTATTTGTGCATGTGCTGTTTTATCCCAAGGTCATCTTAAACTTGCCAGAGGTTTTCATCTGTGTGTGCTTGCATGTGTGCATGTGTGTGTGCGTGTATGTGTATGTGTGTATGTTTTACCTTTCTTGCAGGTGTGCATGGCCTCATGCTGTTGCTGTAACTGGTTCAAGTTAAATGCGTAGCAGTAATTCCTGAAAGGAACCCACGGCCAGTCACCCAGCCTATGAAGGCACTGTCCCGGATACATCCACCTGTGATCGATGGTTCTCTCTGATAACAGAGACATCAAACATCAGATTCAGGTAAAGTATTTAAACCCCCCTCTTTGGAAGATGGTTCTCTTTCCATTTTTCAGACTTTTGGTTAACTTGCATCAATAACATCTTCTTTTAACATGTAAATGTTTTAAATATTTGTTTAAATGTCAAAACCAACATGTTTATTCCACATGTTTAGTCAGTCCATCCTAACTTGCATCTAACTGTATTTTTCCAAAGTCTTTAATGAAGGCTTAGCTCCACCACTTGTGGTATACATCACTGAAAAGCTTGAGATTTCAGTAATTATTTAACAATTAAACATTCATTATTAACAGTATGTATTAAAATCACTCATTTTAACATACGATTTTAGTTTTTTTACGTATACAAATGTGCACATGCATATGTGAAAGGAATTTTTATTAACCTTCCAACTCAAAAAAAGTGTAAGAATATCAGTATTCAGCCCACACACTTTACCTGCATTAATTTCACAGATGGCTGCATCTAATTTAGAGTCACAGGCAGACACAGTCCATTGGCCACCAGTAGTCATGTGACCACAGCCAAACATCTGATTAGGCTCGCCATCCCGCCAGTCACTGAAAGTAACCTCCTCTTCACCCAGCCATCTGTAGCTCCGACCCTTGTGACACAAAAACACCATTTACACATTTGGCATGACATTTAAACTTTTAACATGGCATTCATAAACTGGACTGCACCGCCTCAGCTCATGACCAACACATTTACATCATTTAGCAGACATTTTAATCCAAAGCGACTTCCATTCCGTAACTACAGAGGACAGTCTCCCTGGAGCAACTGGGGGTTAGGGGTGTGCTGAAGGTGGCAAGTATCCTACCCACTAGGCCTCCGCTCGCTCGCTCACTCACTCACTCACTCACTCACTCACTCACTCACTCACTCACCCACTCACCCACTCACTACTCACCCCCCCACTCACTACTCACCCCATCGTCGTGCAGGCCGATCCAGGCGGGTTTGCGGAGTGTGTTGAGCAGGAGTGTGAGGTAGGCATGCTGCCGTGGCTCTCGTATTGCAGCCAAACTGCCGTTAACAGACTCACACACCTCTAGAGCCCCCTTCCAGTCCAGCCTCTTCTGTAACAAACGGTACTGAACGCCCTGAAACTCCAATGGCCCGTCTACTGAGGGAGGGAGTGGGTCCACACCAGGTGATATAGCACGATCTGAACACACACATACACACACAGCTTGGTTTTGATACCAGGTCAGCATGTATTATGTTACACACAAATGTGATTGACAGTACCTTTACTTTGCTAGACAGTCAAATTAGAAAAAATTATGAGTACCCCTCTGAACACGTATGTATGTGAACATGTGAATATGACTTTGCTTTGTGCGGTCAACCTTTGCTCTTCATGCAGATGTAGCCATGCTTCTCTCCTTCACAGCTTCGGGATGACCACATTCCTGTGATTCTGTGAGGGCTACCATGCACCATCACCACACAGTTACCCTAGTAAAACAAGTAAAACACAGAACCACACACACACACACACACACACACACACACAACGAAGAAGATAAAATGAGATATAAACAAAACCCAAACAGGGACAAAGTATATACCAATCACAATCAGGATACATCTACTGTTATTTAGTTAAATTATTTAGTTAGGCTGGAATTGGCTGATACTTTCGATACTTGTTGATTCACCAAAACACCCAGAGAACCATCCAGAACTTTCATAAAAGTAAAACCCATAAAAACCCTTGTTATATGGCTAATTTGCCTTTTGCAACCTTATGCAGAAATGCAAAGGTCAATATGATGAAAACGATTAACAAACAGAATATTGTGTAGCTCTGAGAGTAAATATTTATGTGACCAAAAAAAACAGACAAATAAGAGTAAAAAGTAAAAAAAAAGTAAAGTTTCGAAAGTGAAAACTACAAATTAGTAGAAAGCAATGGATGGAGTAGGAACTCAGTAGAAGTAGTGGTTGGATATTTTTATTTCTGTGTTTCCAGTACCGGGTTTTTGGTGCGTCCAGTATTGTCCATTGGCTCCCCAGGGGCCCAGTTTGTGTAGCTAAGCAGCCCAGGCTCCGCCCACTTGAACTGTCCCTGGGAATCCGCAGTGAGTCCCACCCACAGATTGAAACTGGTGTTGGGCAGCAGAGTCACTAGGAAAGCTAAAGAAGACAAAAGGTGTGGAGGAAGAAACATAAAAGAACAAAATGTTAAAACAGAAAACATTTTTTAAGAAAAGCAATTTCTCTACTAAGGGACCACCTTTGTTACTAACAGCAGAGCTGTTGCTTTGGGGTTCTACATGGGTGAGCTCTAGGACACATTTCATGTATTAAAACCATGCTCTTTGCCTTGGCTCACATCAAAAAGAAGGCAGCTTGAGATCATTTTACACACGATTCAAGCATTCCTCCCAGTAAACACAAATTGCATGGTCAGAATATTAGACATGCCATGAACCACAGGATAGAAGCCAGACGTTTAAATCTTTCACTCAAGTACGCCAAACCCTGCAACACAAGACGGGTTTCCATGTAGCTGTGACACCACACTGACAGAATGAGGTAGTGGCACAGAAAAATGCTGTTTCCCAAAATGGCTTTAAAAGTTTGCAAGCATACTATGATTTTACTTCTCACTCATGACTTGTTGAAAAAAGCAGAAAAAAACAGTCTCATTTAGTGGAAAGAAACTAAGTTTTATAATTATTTGTAAATGAATACTACCCCAGCATGTTAGAAGTGCAGATTCTAACTTGTCAAAACAAAATAAAAACCAGATTTAACTGGAATTCATAACTAAAAGAACTGTACCTAGCTGGACTGTTTCAATAAAAGGCAGCATTTATTGTGTGTGTTTGTGTGTTTGTGTGTGTACCTTGCTCAGTGTGACTGGGTACTGTAGCCAGTTTTGCCCCTTGAGACTGGCACATTATGCGGGCAGCAGACCAGGTGACACGCCTTACTTCGTCATGCCCAAACATCTTGTAGCACTGAAAGAGAAGGGAAAATTCATATGATATATTCATATCAACATATTTACTCTAAGTGTAATTTAATTGTCTTCAGGTTAATCATTAAATTAAGAATGTCATGAAATTATCAATTCCAATAAAAACTGCTGTAGGATGACATTCTACAGAAATTCTATTGAGAACGTCACAGCTAATATACTGCGTGAAGCCCATGTTAGTTGTGGGGGGTGGTGCTGTTTTTACCCTGTGAAGGAATGGACTCCAGCCGTCAGGGCAGCCTGCTGGGATGGAGGGAGGCGCCGGGGTCGGAGGGAGCGTGCCTGTGACATTTACTCTCTTACACACATAAGGCAAATCTGCATGACACTTCTGTTCCGCCAGTTCGCCTAAGAAAACGAGACGGAAAGTGAGTTTAACACATGAATCCAATGTACAGAAGTCAAAGACCACACTTCAATGGCAGACCACCAAAACTGTCTGCATAAGACAAACAGTAATTAAAGTTTTCATCCTTGAAAAAGAAGATTCAGATCTGACAAAATCCACAGGTGTTTCTGCCCATCCACTATGAGAAGGTTCAGTGAAAGGATGAGTAGCTGTTTAAGTCAATACTGAAACAACAATCAAACTGGTAATTTGAGGTTTTATGGACTGAAGAGTGTTAATTTATATTTGAGCTTACTTGGATACTAAAAAGTAAAAACATCCAGCCAAAATTCTAAAACTGAACTCGGAGATTTTTCTAAAAAACTGGGAACCTGAAAAGAATAGAAGCTTGAGTAAAGGCAAGAGCCGGCTTTAGTCTTCCTTCTATTTTTCACAGTTGTGTGTGTGTGTGTTTGTGTGTCTCAGAGGTGTCCATCGATACATCATGTGAGACTAATATTATTGTGACGGCATGTATTTGTGCAGTGCTACACCCCACTGGTGTATGTAAAAGAGACAGAATGTGCGAAGGCACACCTTTAGACCCAGATATATGGACACACTTTCGGTCCCTAGTGAGGGGACGAGGTTGCCCAGGTCCCCAGGACACATAGTTGAGCACTGAGTGATCAGACCATCTGTAACGTCCATCGTTCTCAAAGGTGTGTAGTCCAATCCACCAGAGATCATTCTCTATCCTCGACATCTGGAGACACAGATGCACAGAAACACATTTTTCTGAAACAGATTAAAGAGATGAGACTTCCTTTCTTGCCAGATGTGAAGATATTCGTATCGCATGGAAAAACTCTCTCTACCATGAGCTTATGTTGATTTGAGAGATACTGAACTATGAGCTTATGAACTATGAGCTTATGTTGATTTGAGAGATACTGAAGAGATAGTTAAGTTTCCTCATTCTCCAAACGTTAGCAATCCAGAGTTTACTTTTACGTTTTGCATTACAACTGCGGATGCTGTGCAATACAAGGCTACAGAGGTAATGGAAGTTTTGTAGCATTCTGCTAAACACATATTAGAATCAGAATCAGAAAACTTCATTGATCCCAGAGAAAACTGCTTATGCTACGACTGCACAGACACACAGAGACAAGAACAATCTAAAATACAGCAGAAGTCAACATAAAACTCTCCAGAACTATGCTATTTACATGAAATGAGAGGTCAGCAAGACAGGTAGATATAAATACCATAGATGAATACATTTATACATTACATATTATATGAAATGAAATAAAATAATTTAAAGTTACTTCTGATGAACATCTGTCAGTACAGTTTGTCAGTCAGTTTGGAGGCTACTGTGTCATGTTTTGGTCAGTAATGCTGATTCCAAAGACATAAGCTTCCATTACTTGTTAGCTAGAATAGCTTTCTATCTCCAGTGTGAATCTAAAGTAGCAACCTTTTTGACTGGCTACATTTTGGAGAATATGGTGCAAATAAGATAAAATATTACAGTAACAGCATTTGGCAGGCGTTCTTCAAGAGCAACATACTTGAGTGCTTTGAAGTAAATAAGATTTGTTACAAAACGGTCATATGAGCCTGTGTGTGTGTGTGTGTGTATGTGTGTGTGTGTTTACCTTGCGCACAGTGCTCGCTATGAACTGCCTCTCTTCACTGGAGTGTATGGAGGCGAGAGAGGCTTTGAACCAGGAGCAAATCCTCTGGGCCTGTTCCCATGTGGAACTGTGCTCAAACAACTTGTACTGAGCCTCCTCGAAATTCACCCACTCCAGACCAGGCTCTACATACACAGACACAGACACATGAACACACCTAAATTGAAACTGAACCTGAGGATATCAGAAGCCTATTACAGCCATATATTTTAAAGTAATGTGTTGGACTTAATAAACCAGTGCTGCCACTATCAATTACATCAGTAACTGAGTGATTAGCAGATTCTCTTGACATTTCCTAGTTTGACCCTTCAAACTACCTGTAGTTCCAGGCTCACACCCTGTTGCTATGACTTCACAACTACAGCCCTGTATATAAAATATAACCTACTATCTAAAAAAAAAAGAACTGTAAAAAATGATCCAACATTACAGACCTTCAGTTGTGTCAAAATCCTTCTCCGCTTTGCCTATATCAAACAAGAAACAAATATTCCGACACAGTCAGTCAGATTCAAGATTCAAGATTCTTTATTTGTCACAAGCATAGTTACACATATACAACACACAGAGAAATGTACCCTGAGCCGCTTTTTTAAGATATAAGTACTCATATTTAAAATCACAATTAAAATTGAAGACACAACTTAAACAGGAAAGACAAGTTAAGGGTAAAATATGTAAGTTAAATTAGAAGTTTTTTAAATTAGAAGTTTTTTGTGCCATGTTAGTGCAGCAATGTCAGCAGAGTAATGTAAACTGTAATGTAAACAAAGCGTGTGAGCACATGATCAGTATGTGTGAGAGAAAGAAAAATACCTTTCGGTATTTCACAGATCCAGTCCAGTTCGGTATCACATTCGGTCTTTAGCCAGTTCACATCTGCAGGGTTAGCTGCAGCACACCGTGCTGAACTATACGGACCCCTGCCGAAGTTCTGATAGGACACCTGAGAGAGAGAGAGAGAGAGAGAGAGAGAGAGAGAGAGAGAGAGAGAGAGAGAGAGAGAGAGAGAGAGAG
>JBBIGA010000027.1:7844651-7856581 GCA_037576975.1 Alestes dentex | reverse complement strand
CACACACACACACACACACACACACACACACACACACACACACACACACACACACACACACACACACACACAAACTGCAGTATTTACAATATGTCTTTGGCAGGTTTGTGCAGACTGACAACATCTGGGGTTTCAACAGCATGACACGGCAACAGCGCTGAAAAGAGCCTTTATACGGAGAAAGAGAGAGACAGACTAAACTCTCAGAAAAAAGCAAAATGGTCACTTTCCAGGAATGTAAATAAATAAGATTTTGTAATTAATGTTTGCACTGGTCCGTTAAACATTAAATGACTACAATGTAAAAAGAGCAGCTGTCGTTTTAAAACGGTGTTACTTGTTTTAATACTTTTTTGTTCTTGTATTCCTTTGCTCCCACACTGGCAGAAAACTACCATAATTGCATTGTTTGTTTTTCTTACTTATTTTCACCTAGAAGTGTAAGTGAAATGGGTCATCATACATATTATGTGCATTGTTTTTCTTTTTGTACATAATAAGAATTGTAATTTCATAGAGTACAGACCAATTAAAACAATACAAAATCATGACAAGCTACCTTACGCTGAAACTTAAGAAAGTTTTTTTCCTTCTCTTATAAAAGAGCTTTTTTAGAAGCATTATATATCCATAAACATGTGTGTGTGTGTGTGTGTGTGTGTGTGATGAACGACGACAATAACATTCCAAATATTAAGAGTTTACCACTACTTGTTTCTTCTCTGTGACTTACTCTAAAAAAATGTAATACTATAAACTGAAAAATATCAATACAGACAGAAAGAAGGTGTGAGAGAGAGAGAGAGAGAGAGAGAGAGAGAGAGAGAGAGAGAGAGAGAGAGTGCGAGAGAGAGAGAGAAAGGAAAAGCAACACTATTTTATTGCAACAGCAAGTAGCCGTAAAGCACAGAAGGTAGAAAGAAGAGAGAGGACGGATGGTGGGACAGAGAATAGAGGAGTACCGGTCTGCAGCCGTGGTCCTGGATTTGTCCATCCGTCTTCTGAGCTGCTTTCTTACAGATGGATGGTAAAGAGAAATTACAGGGGCTATCATTCCAGCGGCCCTCCTATACACACAAACGCGCACAAACACACACACAAGCGGAGAAAATTAAGCTGCATAGTGCTGAGCAATCAAGTAAGCCATATTTCATTATTGTTTACACACATTTTTGCCCTAAAAATTCAAGTTGTCTCTGGCGATAAAGGCAGCGTGCTGTAATTAGAAATAGTTTCTTTTTCACAGTTCACTGAACCAAGCGGAGAAAGTGCAAACTCTAAACTTTAAATCAAGAACACATTTGTATTTGCAAGAAGAAGAGGAGACTAATATATTTGATCTATTTTACATTTGCTGGAAAGTCATAATGGTGTGTTTGAAAAGCAAAAAAAAAAAAAAAAAACCCCATCCATTACGTTTACCATATTATTGTCATTTCTTGAAGTCAGCAAGGCAAACTCGAACCTGTTAGAATATAAATCGAATGTAAATGGCATTTAGCCATTATGCCGCCCGATGCTGGAACCAGGTGCCCACAGAGATCAGATCAGCCCAATTATTAACTGTTATATTTCTGTAAAGCACAGTGAATGACCTCTGTGTATGATAATGGGCTATACAAATAAACTTGCCGTGCCTTGCCTAAACGTAATTTACTGTACAAGGAAGTTATTAGTCGAACAGTATAACAAAATGTCAGCAATAACTCATTTCGAAGGAGTAATTCTCCCATTTCCCGATCCCAGTTGGTCTCATTTCATACCTCTGAGCCACGTAGTACAACAGGATGACTCATCATGGCCGGAGAGCTCGAACTGCCCACGCTTTCTGCAGGACGTCTGGCCAAAACAGCTCTCCTGGAAGGAGAGGAGTCTATTGTCTGTCATGATAAAGCAGCCAAATGCCTTTTCCCTGCTCGTCCAAACAAAGCCTGCATATTAACTGACCGCTTCAGTCCGGTCAACTGTGCCGAGCTGGAAAACATTTCACAAGAACGGCCCTGTTTTTATGCTTTTTCTGCACTGAACTCCAAACCATAACGAAGCGACCTCACTTCCTGACCGCTGCATTCAGGACAACTGTGCGGAACGGGGCACAATTCATAAGCAGGCTGGGGTTTTTTTTATACTTTTATATAGTTTTGGTAGTTTATCCTTTATGTTTTGCGTTTTCTAACACACAGAAAATATGATTAAACTGACAATAACGATAAAGCAGGGTAAACTAATGGAATATAATAAATAACAGGAATAAAAAATAAATTCCAAAATCATATCACCATTTTTAGTGGTCTTACTGCAGTGTATGTTCCCATAAGTCAGTCATGCCTTAAAAAAACTTACACCCCAACTGCCACTGTGAATACCCCTCCATTTATTATATACTGCACATCCTCTGTCCTGCTGCTGTTATTATTTGCACAGTTATTATTCATTGCTGTATACCTCCACTCTACATTTTTACACACTTAATGACTCTGCTGCTAGAATACAGTAGCTGTCAAAGCACTGTATTCATTCAAACACCAACCGCACTTAAGGTTGTCCTGTTGATTTTGCTGCTCTTTCTTTTCTTGCACTCTCTCTCTTGCTCTCTTTGCATTCTATGTATGTGTCCTGTCAGCACTTTTGTCGTCTTGTGCTGTTTCTGTTGCACCATGGTCCTGGAGGAATGTTGTTTTATTTCAAAGTGTGTGGTGTATATGGTTGAAATGACAAATAAACCAACTCGACTTGACTTGAGTTAATAAGCAGGCTTTGGCGGGAAGTGCAGGAAAAAGGCTTTTGGCTGCTTTATCATGTTGGAGGTGTTGCACAATAGACTCCGCTCTGTCCAGCAGAGCTGTTTTGGTCAGACGTCCTGCAGCAAGTGTGGGCAGTCTGAGCTCTCCTTCCATGCTGAGTCACTCAGCTGTGCCACGTGGCTCAGAGGTATAAAATAATGCTGAGAAAATGCTTTCACATTCAGGCTTTCTTTGACCTTCAGTGACCAAACACAAATGGATCTCAAATGTGCTCTGTTGAATGACTAGAGCCTGCTGTATGACCATTCATTTCAGTGCTACAATTAATTTTGCAATCTGGAACAAAAGCTGATCTTACTCTGTTTAACCCATGATATAACTGTTATTATGTAATATACTGAATGACTTTACATAGTGTTTAAATGTACTTTTAAAATACACTTACATGCATATACTATCAAACAATGACAAACACATGGTAAAATGGTAAATAATGGTTGTTCTGTCTCTGAATGTTTCAATGAGCTTTGAGTGAACTTTTGTTGTCACTAGCTATATCTGTGACCTCTAAGGGTTAAAAGTCAGACATCTGTGAGGAGACAGAGGAGGCACTCACCCGACCCCACATGGTGACACAGTCCTCTTGTGTGTTCAGGAAGTTGTTGGGCTCAAAGGGGTGCCAGTGAGTGAAGATGACGGGGGTCCGGTCCGTCCACTCAAAATTCATCTGCATGGCCAGGTCATGTAGTCCTATCCATAACTCATCTTCATCTGAGAGGAAGAAAGAGGAAAAAAAGAACTTTTACCCTCAGATACTGTGAGTGGGTGGGAGGGTCTGATAGTGTCATAGATGTTGCATTTAAAATATGGCCTACGGAGCGGCTCATATCACTGCCTTTATTTTAAAACTCTTTTTCTCCCTTTTACTTTTTCACCATTTAAAAACAGCTGAATCAATAGAACATGTCTAAAATTCTGACTTATTCGCAAAACCCGTAAATGTACCATTTGGGAGATATAAGAGCTTCTTATAACAGCAACATTTGTGTATGTACCTCCTCTCATGTCATCAGTAATGAACTCCAGCTCTGACAGTGTGTGGATGCTGACTAGGTGGGAATCCATCTTCTGGCAGGTTTTCTGGGCAGAGTTCCAGTCCAGCTTCTCAGAGTTCAGCCTATAGCAGCCAGCCTGAAAGTTCTGCCAGCCTATATCACACTGATACTGACCATCGTCTGCCCACGAGTCTGAGATGCAAGTGCAAACACACGCACGCACACACAGTGATGAGTTTAAGATGGTTTAAGATGACCTTGGGAAAAAAACCATCTGGCACACGCACAATTAATACTTTTATTTGTCAGCCAAAGGAACATAAACTACCCTGTATATAAAAATGTCCTTTCTACATTTGTGTTTTTTACTTTTATTATAACATCAAAGGTATTTTTTCAATCATAAACACATTTATTACCCAGATAAAGGGTTTTAGTACTCTTATATGTAGTACAAATTTTATGATACTGAATGTTTTTTTTACACTATATCATTTTAAATGTAATTGAAAACGGAAATGGTCAACAAAAACAAAAACAAAAAAACTAAAAATTGATAACAGAGACTTAAAGTTTTGTCCCAACAAAGTACTATATATTTAGACTTTTAAAAGATCCACAAGAATCCTATGGCAGTGTTTACATACACTCACACACACACACACACACCTGTGGTGAAGGGGTCCAAGGTGGCATTGGGTCTTTTCTTGCAAATGTAAGGCAGAGCCACTGAACAGTCTCTGTTCTGCCAGCGGCCTGAGCTTTCAGTGCGGATCACTGCACAGTTATAATCCTCCTCATGGTTTGGCTGGTCTACAGCACATACACACACACGTTTATCCATTTTTCAGATCAATCTTGGTTTATACAGACAATTACCTACAGTCTCTTAGACGCCAAATAATACTCCAATTAGCTGCATTGCGTCAAAGCCAGGGTTTACCAGCAGTCATTTGATGCTACTATGAGTCAGCACTCGCTTCGACATTTACAGTAATTATCAAATGAATCAAGCTATTTTTCCTCCAGGGAAACATAAATGAGCCCATGTTACAAAAGGTGTGGCTCTGTGGGTGTAATTATCTCACCTGTCTCCCAGTGGAGGAATTTAAAAGGGGCGGAGTCAGCCCACTGCCAGCCTCCGTTAAGGTCCAGATCATTCAGACCCATCCACAGAGCAGCACTATAACCGGTCAGCAAGCCTGAGGGTCACACGCACACACATGCATGCATATAAAAACATTTTGACCTGTGCAAACAAGTATAGTAATCAAGTATAATCAAGCACAGATGATCAGTAAAGACATGACATCTGAAGTTTGCTTCTTTAGTTTTGCACCAGAGCTAATGTAGCTAATGGAAGCAATGGAAGCTTATTGCCCATTAATATGGTGCAAACTGTGTAACATAATTATCACACTTTATTCTGAACCGTATAAATCTGTCAAAGATTCAAGATTTGTAACATACACATTTATACAAGTACAACGTGTAGTGAAATGGGAGACTGTGCAATATACAATAAAAAGTACAAACAAAATTAAAGGCTGGAACTAATCAAAATGTAGAAAAATATATTAAAACAAACATTACAATTGTAAAAAAACTGTTACAAGTTTTGAACATGATCTGAAGTGAGCAAATGTACAGAAGTATGTACTGTAAAGTCCAGTGTGCCAGTTGCTGCTAGACAAATAACAGGTGGCGGTAAAGTAAAGTAAGTAAAGTGGACCTTATAGTCACGCGTGACTACACCACATATTGTGAGCAGCGTGAAACAGTTCTCTACATTTAACCCATTCACCAAGTGAAGCAGTGAGCAGCCAGGAATCCAGGGAGCAGTGGGTGGGGACGGTACCTTGGGGAAGGTGGGGAAGGTTACCTCAGTGGTGCCACTGGCAGTCCTGGGAATCGCACCCACGGCCTTCCGATCACAGGGGCAACTCCCTAACCACCAGTCCTCCAGCTGTTAGATACAGCGAGGTTCAGTTTGTGTTATAATGAAGGGTTTAAAGTTGTGATGGCATGTCTTGGGTAAGGAGTCTTATAGCCTGAGGATAGAAGATCTTCCTGAGCCTCTCTGTTCTGGCTATAAAGTTCCTGAAGCATCTACAGGTACCTGATTTCAGCAAAACAAATCAGCAGTTGATCAGCCAAGATGTGTTTGGTGACTACATTTTTCTAATTCAGTTTAGCCTTGGAGCTACAAGGTAATGCTATTAACAAACACTAGAGATTAACAGTCACTTCCCAGAAGGGTCCTGCCAATTATGTAAGGGCCTTACCTCCCTCTTGTGTCAAAGCGGGTGTTAGTGTTTGGATGAGAGGATGGAGTGTCTTTCTGGTCGTGAAAAGAAAAATAAAAACACCTCTCTCAACAACAAAAAAAAATATTTATTTTTTTAGCTCATAGTAAGTCCACTATCCCACTTCAGTAGTACTCTGTCCTAAACTACATCAAGGGTGGCCTAATAAAGAGCTGGAAGCAGTTTGAGTGGACTGAGAGATGTTGTAAGGGATGTACTTACAGAAAAAAGTAAGTGACTATTAACTTCTAGTGGCTGACAGCAACAATGTTTCAGTGCAAATCTGAAGAAGTGATATTCAGACTCCAAACACGGTCTTGGCTAAACGACTACATGAAAGGTGAGTGGAAAATGGTGTTATTTTTTTACTACTCCTTTAAAGCAAAGTGGCACATGCGTGAACACGCCACAGCACAGCACAGTGTGAAATGTGTCCTCTGTATTTAACACATTCACCAGGTGAAGCAGTGGGCAGCCAGCGACACAGCACCTCATGGAGCAGTGTGTGGAGACGGGACCTTGCTCAAGGGTTCCTCAGAGGTGCTAATGGCAGTCTGGGATTCAAACCCATGACCTTCTGTTTGCAGGAGGAACTCCCTAACCACCAGGCTCCTTTAGGTAATCTCAAACAGGCTTGTTGTTTCTGACTAATAGTACTCCTTGTTGTGTCAGAAGCCACTTAAGCAAAAGCGTTCATTACTTCTTCATTGGCTTCGTAGCTCCAGTGCAAAACCGAAGAGAAAAACTTTGAACATCGCACACATCCTGGAGAAATCTCTGGAACTCATTTTTTTCCCCAGAAATTTCTTTCAGTTACTACTCATTGTATTCTCTATATTTTTTCATTTTTCTTCACCACCACCATCTCTGTCCCTTTCACTGTCTTTGCCAGTCTCCCACCATTGATGTAGCTCTGCTCCTCCAACTTGGTGATGCTCAGCAGGTCTGCCCCCTGCTGCTGGCAGCTGGTACGAGCTTCACTCCAGGACAGAGTGGACTGGAAATTGAACTGGTAGCAGTTATCCATCAGAGTGTCTGTGTCCCAGAACGTCTCACAGTCCGCACCTACATAAACAGAGGGCCAGAGAGAGAGAGAGAGAGAGAGAGGAAGAGAGCGAGAGACAGAGAGAGAGAGAACCTTTAAAGATCTCTAATCCATGCCTTGGCAATACAACTGTAGCTTTATCAGTATGCCAACAAAGCACCTTGAATTAAATTGAACAGAAATTAGAGAGAGAGACAGAGAGACACAGTGAGAGAGAAAGATAGAGCGAGAGCAAGAGGGAGTGAGAGAGAGGGAGAGGGTGGGAGAGGGAGTGTGAGATAGTGTGTGTGTGTGTGTGTCTGTGAGAGAGAGCGAGAGAGAGAGAGAGAGAGAGAGAGAGAGAGTAAGAAAGAGAGAGAAAGACAACAGGCATGTTCTTTACTGTGCCAAACTACTGAATTTCCAGTTACGTTAGTGGCACCTCTGAATCACTTGAACAAACAGTACGGACTGTTGTGTAAGACTGGAACAGCTGTGAGTGGGTGTTTTGTGGTAAACTGGACTAACTCTTGATGGGGCAGAATCCCCAGCGTTCGTCTTTGCCATAGTCGTGGGTGGTGGCACACCAGAGATGTCCGTCCTCCCTCCCCACATTCGTGCAGCTGTGGAACCACTGGCCATCGTACAGGAAGGGCAGGTAGCAGGGCCGGCCGTGAGAGTTGCCCTGAATTGTGTAGATCTCTACAGAGGAGAAGAGAAGACGACTTCAACTTCCAGCGTGCACTTGTTCATGCTCTGGATTTCAGGAAGAATTCATATGATCTCATGTGAATTTACTTAGTCGAGTCATGTTTTGTTTTACTGATTTTTAAAGTGTTTGAGCATGTGACCGTATTTCAGAACAGAAACAGCTGACATTACATGTCAAGTAAACGGAATCAATTGAGTCAATCTAGAATTATTTAAGCACAGCTGCATATGGAAATACACGTCAATAAAACTTAATTCATTAGGAATATAAGCACATTTCTTGTGCACTAGTAAAGTAAAAGCCAAGGTACCAATAGGCTCAAGCAGAGTGTATTTTTTCATACTTTTAAACCCTACTGACATTTCAGAGGGATGGTATTTGATGGTATTTGTGTTTAAAATGTTCTGCTGTTTTCATTGGGGATGGTATTGAAGGTATAGAATTCATATAGAATTCATTGGGGAATTCTACTGCCTAATGCTAATGAACAAAGAGTTCTTAGTAAGGGCTGCATGACTATTTATTCTTACTTATCATTCAAAAAAGTACTTGACTAGTCAACTTATTAAAAAGTACTCAACTCGACTAATTACCAAAGAAAGAAAAAGCATTCGTGACATCAGAGGAAGGTATCAGGTCAATAATTTGTTAATTGGGGTTTTCTACAGATGATGTGATTTAGCTGTGGACTGCAGATTGTTTAATTTAAGTTTTAAAACTAATTTTTTAAAATACATTTTTAAATGATTTTATAAGTTTTAGTTTCAAGGTTTTGCTTGCTAAAATCTCAGAATCTCACCAAATTTCTTTCAGGTTGTATTTCCATTCAAATAAAGAATTTTTGACTTTGTGTTTCACAGGAAAAACTACTTTCTGGATGATACTGCATTTTTTACACCTTTGCACAACTTTGTATCTTGTACACATGCTAACAATGTTAGCTTTAGCTATCAAGCTAGCTAGAGATGCCTTAGCCAAAGTCTTTACAGAGTTATAATACAAAAAGCAAGATTCCATTCTAGTTTACATTCTGGTGCTCCTAGTAGTAAAGGTTCCAAAGAGAAAAGAATTCGCTAAACTGAGTTTCCGTAGGTGCGATACTTTCAGCTGCAAGTTTTACCAATTTCCAACTGGCAACCACAGCTTGACCCCTCCTTCTTTACTTTTTAACATCATTTTAATGAGTTAAAACACTTTTGTTTAAAATTGTTTTTGTGAGAGTCATGATGTGTCCACTTTCCACTTTATGTACAATTATGTGCCTCAGCTTAACCCAAAATGATTTCTGTTGCTATGCAAACATTTGACCTGTGAAATCAGCTGGAAAATGATCAAACCACACGTACATGTTAGCTTCAATAATCGTGATGGGTAATTAGTTGTGTGATATTAGTGCATGTGTGTACGCTTTATACTAAACTTACTCGAGCAATGATGTACGTCGCTCTAGATAAGAGCGTCAGCTAAATGCCGTAAATGTAAACTGCACATTTCCCCTCTAATTTAAAGACACGTGTATATTTTATTTATACGTGTGTATTCTGTGTGCATTTTGTATTCTAAAACCTGTACACCAAAACCTGTACATAAAAGTTTACTTGAAATATGACGTTACTGAATTTCAATACTGTTCGCTTAAAAGAGGGAAAAATTGTTAAAAAAAAAATCCGTGCCAAATTTTAAAGCTCTTGATCCAGTTCTGCAGAGTGCCTGTCCAGAAGTGGCCAAAACACTTAAACTGCTGTTGCTTTACCAGCACATTATTAGGACAATGCAGCTGCAGTGGCTGGGTAAACAACAGTGACACAATCAGCCAGAAAAGAAACAAATGAAGTCAATGCTGTGAAAAAAGAGCATTTTCATTAAAAGAGAGCCTCTAAGGACGTGTCTGCCTGACTGGCTGGGACTGCTACGCTCTACTGTAACTATAGAGCGGTATTGAGCAATGCCCTCGGTCTCTTCCAGGAATGACTCTCATCTGGCTAAATGTGCACAGGCCTATTCCATCACCCCACACAACCTCACTCTGCAAAAAAGATTCTGGCCTTCCTCTTTCCCTCCTTTTCCCTGTCGCTCTTTCACTCTCGCTCTTTTACTCGGTGTTGACCAGAGTTAATCTCCACAGTCAAATGGAATGCCCAGTGGTTCCCATAGTAACAGCCACATTCCGATGGAGGAGCAACAGAGAGAAAAAGGGAGAAGTGACAGAAAGTGAGAGGAGGAGAGGTGGGGAGAGAGAGAGAGAGAGAGAGAGAGAGAGAGAGAGAGAGAAATTAGTAACAGCAAAAGAAAAGATGTGAAGAAAAATGCAGCGACAGAGAAGGGGAAATAAATAAAGGAAGAAAAAGTGAGTATGGGACAGAAACTTGGAGGAAGGGAGAGCGAGAGAGAGAAAGAGAGAGAGCGAAAGAGAGAGAAAATTAATAAAAGCAAGAGAGAAGCAATAAAGAAAAATGCAAAGACAGAGAAGAGGAAGGAAGAGAGAGAGAAAGAAAGAAAGAGGGATTGTGGTACACAGGGAGCAAAATGAGAGAGAGAAAAAAGAAAGAGACAGAAAGAAATATGGAGAGAAACAGAGAGGCAGAGAAAAGGGGTCAATAGAGAGACAAAGAAGTGTAAGCTACAGAGAGAGAGAGAGAGAGAGAGAGAGAGAGAGCGGTAGAGAGAGGGAGAGAGAGAGAGAGAGAGAGCGGTAGAGAGAGGGAGAGAGAGGGGGAAAATTGAGGGAAAAATTGAGATTGTATGTGAAGATGTGAGACAGAACGAGAGAGTGAAAGAAAAAGTGTTTTGCTTTTCCACTGATTGTCACTCGGCTATGAAAAAGTAGGACACTCCCATTAAAACTAGAGGCACACAGAAACACTTCATGCACGTGTACACACACACACACACACACACACACACACTCTCTCTCTCTCTCTTTCTCTCTCTGAGTGACTAACATTAGTGGCATCTCCTCCTCAGGTTGGAGTGCACTCCACTGCAGCTGCCTCACTATAAAATGATGACAAGAACTGCAAGAGAGGATGGAAAGAAAAAGAGGAACAGGAAGGATGTGGGAACGCTCTCTTTTTAAAACCCATTAAAGGACAACACAAATTCTGTTTTACTTTTAACACAACCAACTTGTTATCTTTAAAATGACAGTCTGGCAAATAATGTAAAATATACAGCTGCCATTTCCCCCAGATGTAGTCTATCAGGGAACACGTGTTTAGTGCTTCTTAAGTGCTGAACTAAAGCTGTGAGGCCAATGTAGGCCATACGTAGTGAACTCTTATCCATGAATTTCATGTACACGACACCGCATTACTTCTGTTGGCTGCTTTTCTGTTTCTTATTGCACTAGAATTTAAGTAGCATGCAATGCAGCAAACAACTTACTTAATTAACAACTAACAGCACATTTTGAACATTAACAGCTTTTGAAAACAGTCTTTGCTCGGCTGCTGACAATTTCGGGCCTTTTCTGTTAAAAACACAATTATACACAGCTACACCTCAAACAGACTTGCTTATAGGAACTCACTGATATGGGAACTGTGAGCCCATGCAGGTCTTTTATATGTACAAATCTGTGATACCTAAACATATGTGAAATCTAAAAATTGGGACTATATCTAAATGGATTAGCATTACAGCTACTACAGCAAATTATTAAACATCTTAAAACAGTTGCCCAGTATATACCTTAAACATTCTACATCAGAAGCACAAGAAATACTTCAACAAGTATCAAAGTACCTTTCTATTTTCATTTTTTACAGAGCTTTCATTGTAGCGTTTGCATGCTCTCTCTGTGTCTGTTTGTGTTTACTCCAGGTTCTCCGGTTTCCTCCCCAAGTCATGGATATCAGGAGATGCTAAATCGTCCCTAGGTGTGATTGCATGTGTGTCTGGCCTTTGATGGGCTGGTGACCAATCCAGGGTGTTTTTGCTTTCCCCCTGTGACCGCTGGGATAGTCTCCAGCACCCCTGTGACCCTGGCTAAGAATAAGCGGTTCAGATAATGACATATACATACACACACACACACACACACACACACACACACACACACACACACACACACACACACACACACACACA
>JBBIGA010000027.1:7825272-7844551 GCA_037576975.1 Alestes dentex | reverse complement strand
CACACACACACACACACACACACACACACACACACACACACACACACACACACACACACACACACACACACAATTGTGCTTTTCAACTGGCACAAGGAACCACTCCATATAATTAACAAATGTTTTTCCATTACACATAAAGTGACCTGTACCCGAACTGTACCCAAGCTTTTTTCCTGTCCACCCAAAAAAACCCACAAGGGAAATACACTTACAACTGGGAAGTTGTTGAATTACTTAAATCTATTTGGGCCGAAAATATATTTCAGTGGGAGTTTTCTATGCTGTGGGAAATGCAAAGGTAAAAAGACCACATTAACAAAGAAAAACTTTCCGCTGGTACAACTTGACTGACACAGTTGTGGGACTATGAACGGCCATAAACTGTACAGAGAGAACTGCACGGCAACCTGTTTCATATGACTCACATTGTTTCATATGAATTAAAATTTAAACCACATGCAATGAGTCATGTGGGTTTTGGGTTAATAAAATTCATATCCAATTGCTGTGTGGTGCAGAATGTGCAAATAAACAACAGCAAACTGCCTGTGTTGTTCCCTGATATTCCAATTATATTCAAAAGATGGGTGGTGTTTCAAAAAAGCAGTTTTGTATGGCATTAGATTAGCCTCCTGTGCGGCCATGGACCGTGTGCGTTAAAACATAATGAACTGTGCCTGGAGAGTGAATGACGATGAGGGAAATTAAAGATCAATTACTAGATTAAACTCCCATGAAGAAAGTAATTCACATTAGGAGCTGAACTGAAGGTGCCTTTGCAATATTTGGAGGGAGTTTTGGGAGAGATGGATGTTTACTCATATAACATCTTTATAACATCTTATACAACCTCCTCAAATGGACTGAGAGATCAAGTTTAGATCTCCTTTACATGCATCTTGAGTCAGATATCATTTAATTAAGTCACTGTGACCAGATTTTAAACCCAGAATGTGTTCAATTACAATTAGACCAGAAATACAATCTGAAACAAAATGTGTAAAACAGTGATAAACCAAAAATCTGCTGTTATTTTCGAAATATTATTGGAAAGTGTTCACTTTGTGCTGGCCGAGAGATGGCTGAGACGTAATAAACCACACCAGCCCTCAGATTTTCACTGACCACAGTTAAACCACACAGACTGTCACTGCTTACCGAAGGATTCTCTGGAACACCAAACTCAGTCTTTTGGGCTAACAAGAGCTTTCACACACAGGATCCAAAGATTATTTCTGACATATAGGCACAGTAAAAAAACAGTTGCACTGTGGCTGAAAAGTCTAATTTACTGTCACCTCATATGTAGTTCATTGGCAAGGACATGAAGTTTGCCTCAATTTCCAGTATGTCATACAATTTATCATATGAAGCTCTCTGTAAAATTTAATCAAAGTACATCATATAGCTAAAAACAGTAAAAGAAGTCATCTTGAAGTCGGTACTTTTGTCCACAATTATAGATAACAGTGTGTCATACAGGGTCAGAAACAACATAAGCGAGTCTATTTGAGATTACTCAACAATTCAGCACATTTGGAATCAAGTGGGATTACTTAAGAATACACTTAGTTTGATGCAAATTGGTGTACAGCGTTGGTATCTGTATTCCATCCTAGTAGTATGTTCCAAAGAAAAACACTTGTCCACTATGTTCACATATCAATCATATTTACATTTTAGAAGCTCACAAAACACAAAAGGCGTTGGTGTAGCTCTTTTATGAGGGTCCCACAAAAAACATCCCACTTTTTGAGAGACAGGTGGCTGTCCTGCTATGGGATTGTGGAACAGGACTAAAGCAGAAAGAGGGTTCTCATGTTGTTCCAAGATTATAAATGTACACAGAATATGTCACTTTCTTATGTGTAATGGAATTCGCCCCTGAGGACATTTACAACAGAGTCTTCAGTAATCAGCCATAAAAACTTTTAAAGTTTTTTGTTGGTAGCATTTAAACATCATCTACTTGTTGCAAACATTAGCCTCGTAGCTCCAGCACTAAACTAAAGAAGAAGACTTTGGCTATCAGACAGTCTTGGCTGATTGACTACGTTTGGAGAGAAGGAAAGATTGTGTAAATTAGTTTCTCTGCCAAACTTTTCCTTTGAAGGCTGTAATAAAATTGCACCAGATGACCAACAGAATAAACAGCAGTATCTAGAAGCAGCACATTTGTAATTCAGCATTTTCAAATGGAACAGTGCACTCACAATCACATTAATCTACTTTTATTCTTCAGACAGTTTGACATCATTGTTTAGTTTATGACAGACACTCTGGACAAACTTACCAAATGCTTAAAGACTTCCAGGTCCGGTCTAGAGAAAGAATCAGAATCAGAAGGGCCACTAAATCTGCGTGATTCTCAAGCCTGGTGGGCCACTGGATCTTTAGAGTACACTTTTTTTGGTATTTACATCATGACATTGGTCATGACATTTATGATTTATACTTTACTTTTTTACACTTTAGTTTGATGTCAAGTTACTGTTCATTGCTGTTATTATGACGTATTGTTGTGTACATACTCTCGTTTGGAAGAGAGCATTTTGTAAGCAGTAATAGTTTTTGTCTTTTTCAACAAACTGTACAACAAGTCAAAGGCACAGACATGAACAAGTCAATACAGAAGGCAAATCGAATGTGAGTGTAACTCATTATGTAATTTGGTCATTACATGCAAATAATTATGTAATGAAAACATGTAGTGCAACAGCAGTAATTGGTCTAGAGGGTTCATGACGTCTAATCGCCCTTAGCTATGGGGGAAGTGAACGACGAGAGAGCTCTAACATCAGGGAGTATTACAGCACAGCTGTCAGACGCTGAGCCTCTCTACTGTTTACAAACACGATCCAGCCTATTCAACTGCCGTCTCTCTGGCCGGCAGCCAAGAAGGCGGCATTCAGAGTTGCCCTTGGCTACAAATCCGCCAGTGTGAAGCAGATCCTAGCCTAAAGAGCCCCAGATGTGCTGCAGACCTCCAGACTCACACTCTGTCTTTCTGACTCTTACACCCCCAACCAACTGGTCCTTTCAGTCCATAATATCTCTATATAATAGCAAACCCTATACAGATATAATATCCTGTATAGGCGCTCTGCTTACATTCTGCTAAATACTGCTTTAGTTTGTGTAGTTTACGTCTCACCACTCCTCTGCTCCCCTTCCTTTCCTGTTCTTAAAAAATGTTAAACAGTGTAAACCAAAATGTCTCCTTCTTTACACATGAGTTCCAATCAGGGTTGGAATCACCGGGGCTGCACTAATGTTTAAAAGCTCTGCTTTTGCAAAGCTACTTATTTGTTGACCTTGTTTACTGTTTACTGGATGTACACGTACTAGCTGTACTCCGAATACCACCGTCGGTGTTGGACAATAAGGAATCTTTAATTGTTAAGCCTTCCAGTGAAATTTGTAATGTACAGTTGGTTTCACATTATCTTTATCACATGTGTGTGAAAGGCCACACTGTCAGGATGGTATGTGTAAGCACTCAAAATAATAGTGTCTGTCACACCCTTCCTCACAGCTTCAGCAAGCATTCATGACTCAGCTATCCCTTAACTTTGTAGAGACTTCGTGTGGCTTGTCGTTTATTTCATTTAGATGCATATAAACATTTCTGCCTCTTTTAGGTAGGCGTAACTGATGGGGGTTTCCTGATTTTGCCAAATTGTCAGTGCAGAAATGTGGAAAGTGTTCTTGGCAAATACATCAGTCTAACTTCAGCCATACTGTTGTAGCTAAAATGTCAACATATCTGGCTGGCAACATTAAAGCAGATGAAGCCAGTGAATGTTCTTCCTTTTTATGGTTCGGTTCCATCTTTGTTTCCATGGTTTGGTTTGTATTACAGTTCATCTTGGAAAATAGACTAACCTTTAACTTTTGCATTATTAAAAATAAGCATATATGCATATATCCTATCTTTTGTAGGGGTTCCAGAGTGACATAACCATCTAAGTGTCGGTATTATAAATGTCATGACAACAGACGGACATGGAAACAGGTTGTCGCATTTCGTTGGCTGGGAAGTACAAAGTACAAGTCCTACTGTCTGTTTGGGCTGAAGATACATTTCACTGGGAGTTTTCTAAGTGCAAAGGTGTACCAGAACATCACTAACAAGTTAGCTGGGTTAGGTTTTCATTGCACGGCTAAACGATGCAGAGGAAAAAAAAAACTCCAACAAGACTATAATAAAAACGCCATGATATTAAAAAAAAGATCACAATAACAAAAGCAGCTCTGCCACAAAAACTTTCCACTGGCACGACTCCATGAATGCAGTTTTGTGATAAGAAAATCAAAACGTGCTGCAACTTCCGTACAACCGAAGTACAGTTTAAGGACTATGGAAACCTATGGAAAAGTGCCTTAAGAGAACCCAAGTGGCTTTCCTCTCTCTGGGTGGGGACGAAGGCTCCCCCCTCTCACCCCATAACTCACTCAGCACAATGTTGAGCATCTGTTGCTGGTGCAACTTACTTGGCAGTTGGCACTCTCCTCCAAGTATGCTAAACTGTTCAGCAACTTTGCATTAACAGCAGCTCAAACAGATGCTCTAGTTGATTCAGAGTGATTCAGACGTACATCTTTCACATTACGACCACATTTATTTTCTCGGTGGCTAAATATTTACATTTGATGGGTAGATTTGTTTTACAGACAAGACATTGTGACTGAGTACATGATGTATTCTCACATTGTTGAGAACCATGCAAGAGGAAGCATTCAAGCAAAAACTTGATAGAGCCTGAACACTGCGCACTGAGTGGTTATGGCTGTAATTTAACTATAATTAACTATAATTAACTACGCTATTATCCTTTATGACATAGCGGTAGACAGTATTCCAGAATCAAGAAAGGAATCATTTACTGCAATTAAATTAATTCACTGCAAACAGAATTACAGTTGGGTCCAAATGTATTTGTACACTGGTGCCATTTTTGTTATTTTTCTCTCTATATACCACCATGATGAATCTGAAGTTAACTTGTCAAGATGAGACTGAAGTATAGACTTCCATCTTAAATTTTAGGGGTTTAACAAAGGCATTGCATTGAGCTTTCAGATATAACTGTCCCTCTATTTTTACAGGCTCAAAAGTAGTTGGACATGTGACTGACAAGCAGTTTCATAGTTTCATGGCCAGTTGTGGCCCATTCCCTTGTCATTCCATGACAATTTAAGTAGACAAAAGGTCTGGAGTTGATTCAAAGCACTGAATTTGCATTTGGTAGCTAATCACTGGAACTCGACATGAGGCACAAAGAAGTGTCAATGCAAGTAAACGAGGCTGAAAAAAGACAAAATAAACCTTTCAGAGAGACAGCTAAAACTTAAGGAGTGCCCAGATCAACAATTTGATACATTATTAAAAACACCAAAAGGCCTGTAAGATGACTGAAGTGGAAGATTGCAGATTTTTTTCCCTGGTCAAGAAAAACCCCTTCCCAACATCTCACCAAGTCAAGGGCGCTAGACTTATCACTGTCTACACTCAAGGAACGCCTTTATGAATGTAAATACAGAGGGTTTACCCCTAGATGCAAACCACTGACAACACTTAAGTACAGGAAGGCTTAGACTTTGCCAGAAAACATCTTAAAAAGCCTGTGCAGTCCTGGAATAAGGTTCTTTGGACAAATGAAACAAAGATCAACTTGTACCAGAATGATGGGAAGAGAACAGTATGGAGGAAGAAATGGAGAGCTCATGACCTGATGCACCTCACTGTCTGTCAAACACAGTGGAGGCAGTGTTATGGCATGTATGTAAGTCAGTGGTGTTTACTGATGATGTGACTGCTGACAAAAGCAGCAGAATTTAGAAATGTACTGAAACTCAGTATTTGGTGATCTCCATGGGTTCCAGCCTTCAAATGATTTTCATCCAAGTATTAAAACAATACATATATTTTATATTACTTTGTCAAGTTACTTTTGAGCATTGAAAAATTGAGGGACTCTATACTTCCTTTACATCTTGATTTTGTAATTTCAAATCTATTGTGGTGGTATACAGCGGAAAAAAAAAAAGTCCAAATACTTATGGATCTAACTGTAATTGCCACTTTTCCAACTCTAGACTCGCATTCAGCAAGAATGCCAACTATATGCCGACACATTTCACTGCGTGTTGTACCTGTATGACTATGCATGTGACAAATAAAGAATCTTGAATCTTGAATCACAATAAGAGTTCCAAAAATTGGGGCAGTCATAGAGTTAAATTTTTACCAACCTTTGTTGTCAAATGGAGAGGTAGAGTTAACCACCTCAGTTTTTTTCTGGAAGATGAGTACTCAAAGCTTACTAGCCCACATGCAACAAAACCAGATTTCAGTGAAATCACACCATTAACAACATTGGCACGTACTAAGAACACCTCTTAGGATAAAACACTGGCACCGTTGTCCTGAATGTATATGTTATTATAGTAACGCTATCAGTATGGCAGCGTTTACATGGCTAAATGCCACCACTGGTCTTCATTGTTATTTACAATAACTCTGCTATGTGGTCTGGCAAAACCTTTTACTTTTCAACAAAAATGCAACAATTCGTAATTCTTGATGCTGCACGACAACACTGACGTTACCTGTATAGTTTTATGTGTGTGAAAGTCCATTAACAATATCATAAACAAACATGTTAGTGGTAGTAGCCTAGTGGGTACAACACTTGCCTGTGAACGCGACCGCCACAAAGTTGCAGGTTCATACCACCCACCTTCTATCACTGTGTCCTTGAGCAAGACACTTAACCCTCAGTTGCTCAAGGGGGACTGTCCCTGTAACTAACGATTGTAAGTGGCTCTGGATAAAGGTGTCTTCCAAATGCCACTTTACAAATAAATTCAGAGAAACACAACCTCCTGTCATCTTACCGCGGTATGTCTTGGCACAGAGGTCCTGGTCTTCGCCGTACACTCTCCACTGCAGGTCCTCTGGTGGGGGTCTGATGGGCAGGGTTAGGGAGGCCGAGTCGTTTTGGACTGCTGTGGGTGGTTTAGGGTTGGGCAGGTAGGTGTTGAGGGTCTCCAGAAACTTGCTGCAGCTCCAGGTCCAGCGCACTCGAGGAGGCTCCCAGTCACAGCGGAACATGCCCAGTGGAGAGCGGTCGGCCAGTCCGCTCAGGTTGCCCACCGTTACGCCCAGGCAGAGGGACGAGCCGAGGTTGAAGAGGCGGCTTCTGGTCACCCACTTCCACTGCTGAGCGCCACTGTTGCAGGATGAGGAGAGGTAAAGGGTGTGATCCCTAACACCCAAACAGCCTCGAGCGCCCGAATGGTAAAAGCCAAAAGTGTCCGAGTCTGAGAGAGAGAGAGAGAGAGAGAAAGAGTTTGAATTCATGTATATTTATTTGTCCTTCTTTGTGCTTTAATTACTAATTATTCACATCACAGTTATGTTATTGCCCACAGGTTTTAATTGCAATTCAAGGAAATCAAGTGTAATTCTGCGTATGATTGAGAGAAATACCAAGAGACAGAGAGAGAGAGAGTGAGAGAGAGAGAAAGAAAATTGGAAGTGATACAAAAAGTGAGGGAGTGCAAGAGACAGAAAGGAAATACAGAAAAAGAACGACAGAAAGAAAGAATAACTAAAAGATAGAGACATAGAAAGAGAAGAGAGACAGAAAACGAGAGAGAGAGATGGGAGGGAGAGAGAGAGATGGAGGGAGAAAAGAAGAGAGGAAGGACGCAGTTACTAGTGCAACAGTAGAAAACCAACAGTGAAAGCTGTTCATGTGGAAAAAGCAATAGAATCGATAAACACAACACATACAATCTTCTATCTGGCAAATGGCCAAAAGCTGAAACACTAGGAAATCAATAGCAGGCAGTATAATCACAACATTTATTTATTTAAATTAGAATGTGCTGCTCAGCACATGTGAACACACTGAGCTGAACACACAAGTCTGAACTCATCCCAGTTATAAGTCTGGTCTCGCACTGCTAATCACGGACTGACTTTCCAAGCAGCGAAAAGTGTTTCCACATGGCCTATTCAGTGCCTTCACTTCCAGGTGATCATTTGTGTTTGTATCTGAGTGTGTGTGTGTGTGTGTGTGAGTGTGAGAATCATTCAAAAAAGCCGCTGAGCTGTGACCTGATATGGCCTCCTCCCCTCAATGGAAGATTCTGTGGTGAACATTCAGTAAAGCTGGACGATATTCAAACGGTTCTCAGACCGTCTCTCCGCTCTGTTGCTTTGACGGTTTGGCTTCCCAGGACATCGTAATTCAAATAGCAAAACATATAAAATCCATAACCTACAAAGTTCATCTGAAAAAAAAAAAATCTAGGCTCAGAAAAAAAAATCTTTGGTAAAAAGAAGCTCTGCAACTTTTGAAATAACACACGCCTGTAATAAACTCACGGCCGCTCTCATTCGCTCTGGGAACTTTTTTGAGCAACAGAAAAAGAATCTGGAGGCCAAGAGTGAGCCGAGCTATGGAAGAGCTTTTATTTTATAACGAAAAGAACAGAGACGAAGAACGGAGGAGGTGGAGGAAGACCGAAAACAGAAAAAAAAAGGGGGTTGGAGGATGAACCAAGGCCAGAGACTGAGAAGGAGGGAGAAAAAGAAAGAGAAAGAGAGAAAGAATGAGAGAAAAGAAGGAGAGGACAGAAAGAGGCATAAAGAAAGAGAGATTAAGAATGAGAAAAGAAAGAGAAGGAGAAAGAAAAGGAAGAGACAGACGGAGAGACAGAGAAAGAGAAAGAGGTAGAGAAACAGGGGGAAAGGGTGATACAGATAGAGAGAGACTAACAGAGAAAGAGAGAAATAGAAAGAAAGAGTGAGAGAGAGAAAGAAAGTAAAGAGAGAGAGAGAGAGAGATTAAGCAAGAGAGAGATTGGGAGAAAAAAATGAGAGTAATAGACAGGGACAGACAGACAGAGAGAGAGAGAGAGAGAGAGAGAGAGAGAGAGACAAAACCAGCACTCTTCCCGAAACTGAGTGTGGTTTCCTCTCATCTGTCCAATCTCTCCATCTTTCTCTCTGCCCCTCTCCTAAAGGGGGGTGTGAAGTTACAACCACAGAGCCACCGAGAAGGTGAGAGAAAGAGCAAGTACACAGAGTCTTAAAAAAAAAAAACCCGAACAAGACTAAAAGAGAAAGAGAGAAAGAAAGCGATCAAGAGTGAAAGCAGACGTCATTCCAACTAGACGCTCGGCTAAAATAAAAATGTTTGTGATGACAGTGGCAGAGGGGGAGGAGAGCACCGACCCAAAAACCAACACAGGCTCTCCTTACTGACCTCAGAGCCTAAAGAAAGAAAATAAAAGGGGAGAGAAGAATAAACAGCGGACGGCAATCTCTATCATACCTACGGCTAAATCCCTCACGGCAAATGTGTTTTACAGTAACTGCAGTCTATAAATACCTCTCACACAAACACACACACCACAAAACAGCCGAGCCACAGCGAGCTCTCCAGTTATCTCCTCCAACTGCAACCTTAAGACATATCACTGTAAATACACAGTAATTACTACGCCCGTATACATAACATTACACTAAAGGATCAAAATATTACAATATTGGCTGATCACTCTTGGTGAACCAATGAAGTTGTGGGCCCACATTATTTGACACAAAGGGGAATTCATTTCAAATGTATCAACTCAAATGGAGTTAACAGAAGTGTGGTTGCAATTTTTTCGACACAAATCCTGTACTGCCTATTTACTTGAAACATTTTTATTCAAAACCCTATTTTGAGTTTTAATAATTGCAAAATAGTCTCTTTTGGGTCTAGAAGTACAACATGCATGTACCTCTGCAGCATAAATGAAATCAAATATACTGAAGGCAAAAATATTGTGAGGAGAGCTCAGTTGCCTATTGCAGATTCCTGCAACATCACTATTCAAAGACCCTCAGGGACGGCAGGTATAACAGACAAGTAGACCCCCCCCCACCCCCAAGCATCAGAATAAGGCTAATTTTGACATTTCATTTGTTGTTAACAAACAAACAAAACAAGCTGATTATCTTGGACTCCTGAGGACCTACAAACAACAGCACTTACAAAAAGTTAAAAAAAAATAAGAATATTTTGGTACCAAAACCCAAACACAGTCCCAGAATTTCCACATTCTGTGTCTGAACCCCAAAGGAACTGAACAACTTCTGTCCAAACCCCGCCTAAACTAGATCATCACGTTTTGAGTCTAAAATGGCCTGAGTCTTACAAAATTCTGTCTGAAACTGACCCAAAGTATCATTAGATTACAAATAAATACAATATAAAACAACATGAATAAAGAATACGTGGTGTCCAAAAATTAAGTTAAAATCCCTCTTTGAGGAATGTATTCATTAAACCCCTCAAATATTTCAAACAGCATCACAAACATTTTAATCTGGATTAGCATTCAGATATTATGCTGTTCTCACACTGTGTTGCTGATATAGTAAGATTCTCCAGATCACGGCATCAGTCCTCCCCTGTTTAAAGCTCTTTATGTACACTGAACATGGTATGTAATACAGAAAATACTTTCAGCCCTTTTCAGGAATCTGTGCTTTCCTGAAGTGATTCACAGAGACCTGGTAGACTCCAACATGTATCGTTTGAATTTGATCAGCTCCGATTCCAATTTCAGTCTTCTTAATTCCCCATTTCAATTCCAAATGTAAAAAATGAGGATAAATGTTTAGATAATGAAAAATATCTTTATTCTGAACATTCAGAAAGTCCAGCAGAAACGAAGAATCAAATGCTTCCTAAAGTGCATTCAGTGCAAATAATAAATAATTTTATATATTTAACACATTGATGCATGACCTATTCACCTCATAGAGGTCTTGGCAGGTAGCCACACCAAAATAAAAAAAAACCAAAAAAAAAAAAAACCTTGGTACCTAGTCTCACGTATTTTCTTACTGGATCTAATTTGGAGCCTACTTTTGTTTCCCGACCCTACCAGCGTGCCACATAAAAAACCTTTTATTAAAACTGTTTTAGCAGGGAGCCACAACAAAGTAATGAGAGAAACTAAAGCAGAGGGATTGCAGGGTCAAATCTGCTCGAAGTGGGAGGCAGATGATGATGATGATGATGATGTTGATGATGATGATGATGATAACTGCTGTAGACCCGTAAACGTTTTTCCATAAACACACACAGAGTCAAAACAGGGACGAAGGCAGCCCCGCAGTGTTCTAATATCTCCTGCCTTCCTCTCTTGATTGTGAGTGAATGGTCTGGTCAGACTGCGGTCACTTCACCAAGCTGCTGCTCCCGGAACACACAATGGGACTGAGTGAACCACCAGCTGGGGTGAAGCTGTAACTCTGCAGCGTCTGTGTGCGAGTGTGTGTGGTGTGTACTTCGGGGGGTGTAATGAGATATAATTACTGCCCTCCTCTGCTCTCTCCACACTGTTCACTGAAAAAAGCGAGTGATGGCACTTCATTCACCCTTTCCACATGCATAAAAACCTTATTTGCCAAATTAAAAACGGTTTAGACTGAATACATATTTATTAACATGTCATTTGAAGTGTAATTTCAATGTAATGCATTTTTTTTCCAGGCCAGTTGCTCTCTTTAAGCGAAGGCCTGCGTTCGATGCCATAAATGTGTCCTAACTAGGACAAAGCCCTGGCACTGGTAAGTCTTTGGCAAAACCCCAGACAAAAAAAGCAAAAAAAGCAGAAAAAGCACAAGACGAAAAATGTTTCAGAAAGTTTTGAAGCAGGATTTTTCCGTGAGGCAACGATTCCACATTTAATGAAACCCAGCCTGTGACAGGGGTGGATTAGACGACTCCTTCCATCGTTTTCACCCCTCTTTCTCCCTCTGAACCCAACTCACCTTCTCTCAACTCAGAACGTAAGTCATGTGAATGAGGGGAACACGGTGGTTGGGCGGATGCCGGAGACCCTTTATTACATCACAATGGGCTGAAGGCCACCTTTGAAGACAGCACAGCCTCATGAGCCGTCTTGTAAACTTAAAAGGCTTTTTTTTGCGCTGCCAGCTGAGCAATTAGCCACAGCCGGATGAAGGGGGCGGACGTTTGCGATCCACTTCAAGCCGTCTTAATGCCGTCACGCTAAATCCGGGCTGTTCCTGGGTAGTATTGATAAAATGGAAATTCTTAAATGAAATGCTAACAATCAGATGATGAAATCCCAGTGCAATAGCAGCACAGTAGCAGAGATTTGCTGCACTGCAGGGCACTGTTGCCTTTTGGCCTGCGAGTTACTATTTAGAATGATATCTTTCTACGTTTCTAACACATAAACAGGGCGTTTTTCAGAGCGGAATGTATACTGTGTATTGCTGTATAGCCAGGCTTTATTTGGCTATAATAAACCTCATAGATCAATTTCAGATATAATTAGGTACATTTAACTCTCAACAACACATCAGATTACATGCAGTACTTAAACAAGTACATGAAATTTCATCTATTACTTGGCTGTGGTCCAACTAAAACACGTGAGACCTCAATTGGGTTATTCGTAATGAAAAGTTCCCTGAAGCCCCCTGGCTCAGTTTTAAAGCTGCTGCTGCTGTGTAGACCACTGGCAAGACATACTGGCTGAAAGCTAGTGATCCAAGCCGTGATCCAAGCGCCAGCGCAGGCGGTCTGGATGGCCGTACGAATCTCCACAGAGAGAGCTCACTTTCATAATGCTGCTTCTGGCGTCGGTTACAGCTGAATTCAGGCGAATTCTCTCACAAACAGAAGACTGGAATGATCATTAGTTGGGAATTTTCAGTCATTCCAGTTTCACTGGAACCTTCGCAGAGCATGTCGGGACAGTGCTGTGTATCTGGTTGGGATGTCAACAATCCGATTTCTGGTATCAGTGTAGATACTTGCAACAAATACCATACCAGAGTGAAAAAAAAAGAGTCCAATTCTGTACTAAACATAATGGTTAAATATTATGTAAGAAATGTAGTTTTTGATCATTTGGCAAATAATGTATTGGCAAGTATTACTTTTTGTCTATGAAAGATTTTAAGTGACGGAAAAGGCTGGAATCATGTATAATTCACACTGTTGGCTATGCAGTTCTTCTTATGGGACTAAATAGGGAAAGCACTTAATTCCAACTTTTTGGACTACTATTGTGACTGCCGTTTAATTCGCTGTTATTTTCCCCCCCAAGTCAAGGCCTGTCAAATCTTGCGAACTGCACTTCAGTCTATGCTGACATAAAAATGATTCATCTTTCAGCCCTAGTAGGACAGTATTTGCTTTATCACCATGAGCACGGTACTTAAACAAAGTGCTTAAATGAAATATAGCTCACTGTAAAGCTTAGCAGCTTCTTAAGAAAAAAAAAAAAGCTGTATCTGTCAATATTCCAGAGAAAAGAGCCTGGTCGAACAGCAGTTAGTAAACGCTAACATGTGAGCAGCCTCCCTTGCCACGACACCTCACACTCAGAGCAGCAGGTTTTAACTCAGGGTCCAAGTTAGCCTGCAGGAGAATCCTGTCATTTAGATAATTAGCTGTGTTCTTGGAATGTCCCAAGGCTGCTCAAGGCTTGTTCTGGCGCTACTACGGCCTAACCCAGTGAACTGAGCATGTATACACCTTAACACATCCGGCTAATATGAAACATACATACAAAACAGTTGTCTGGACAACTCCACAGGATCTAAGGGACATCAACACACTCAGATAACAGTCGACACAAAGAACACACAGAATGCCCTCTAGTGGCAGTAGCCTTTATGTGTGTAGATCTCTTACTAAAACTAAAAAGAACCTTTTCAATATCAGTCCACATCAGAGTGTTGTGAGAAAACTATGCATTTATGTGACAGGTTGATAGCCATGACTGTCCTTGACATATGTGTATCTACTAAACAGCCCTCTGAGCATCGACTGGCAAAAAAATCTAATTTATACAATTTCCAAATGCAGTCGATCGGCCAAATTTTGCTTCCTTAGTTTAGAACTGGAGCTGCCAGACTTACAAACACTAGAAGTCAGTAGTCACAGTTTTTTTTCCATAAGGATTTGCCTAAAACTTCTCATGTCACTCAAACTGCTTCCAGCTCTTCGTTAAGGTGGAGCAGACTTGTTGATGTTGTTTAGGAGACAGTATGACTGGCAGCCATATATCAGACAACACTAGGGCTGGAGATGACTAATCTTAGATCAGATTCCTCCACATTTATGCCAATCATTACCGCAAATCAGATCCTAGATCAGCACTCCTTACTCCTACTCCTGGAATGTTTGTCATTCCATTGCCTAAATTTGCTGTCTACTGAGTTTTGCTACATCATGTCATACCAACTTGGGTGTTTTTTCGCAGCTCCAAAAGACTGGATGATCTGGGGTAAGTGGAAAATGTGTAAATTGTGTAAACCATTCCTTTAAACCTCATCAATAACAACCGGTGCCACTCAAGTTTATCTATAAAATCTAAACTGGACTGTATATTAAAACTGGCTTGCAAGACACAAGAAGATTCCATACGTTCTGCAGAAGTAAGAGGAATAAACATGTTTGCTGGATGGCTTCAGAGGGCCAGCAGCTCACTTGGTGGAGTGTGAACTTAGTCATCCATTATACTGTGGTCTTCTCATGTTCTGCTTCTGGGCTACCAGCTCACTGATGGTTTTATTATGACAGATGTTGGGGTGGGGGGTGTCAGGGAAGCGGGGGGAGCTGCAGAGTGTGAGGGAGAGTGGAAAAGTATTGAGGGAGAAGGAGAGAGAGAGAGAGAGAGAAAAAGGAAAACAGAAGGGACACGGAACGGAGGGTAGAAAGAAGTCAAGGTTTTATATAGATGATCCTTTTGTTCTGTAAACACAGAAAAGCAACACACAGGAAATTCCGGCAGCTGTTTGTTTCTCCACTCCCCCTGCCTTGGCGAACGGGTGCTGATCAAGAATCGGTTTTCCTTTAGCTACAACACAACTGAGTCAATAGAGCTAAAAGGAGTGTTGGTTCAGAGCTGGATCAGAACATGGCCTTAGGTCTAACTCCCATGGTTTCCACTCACCAGCGGTCCACTGCACGGAAAGCACTCACTGTCCTCTAGCGCTATCTCACACGTTCACCAGGCCTACAGCTCGAACGTACTGCTTGTATTGGTTTTTTTAAATTAAGCCACAATTTTTCTAAGAAGCCTATGATACCCATGAAAACTGAGAAGACGGCAAACAATGGCTCTCTTATGTATCATTACTTTTTATATTATGATAATATTAGGCCACCCTCAATCATTCAGTCCAACACTTATAATAACATCAAGCCGAGGTTGAAAATGACATAGTACTTATCAGTACCAGGGTATCGGCGTCACAAAATCACTGATTTTTAGGTTTAGCAGTATTTATAGGTGAAAAAAATAATAAATGTAGATAACTGCAATGGGTTACTCGCTGCATTTGTTGCAAGAAAATGCATGAATTACCTTTATCCAATGACCCTTTACAATGTAAATGATTTGCCAACATTAATTACCTTAATAATGCAGTTAATAATACTGTTGTGTTGCCAGTCGTTTGTCAATGGTTAGGCCGTATTAAATACCTTGATTAAATAACTCTTTAATCTTTCATCTGATACAAAGACTGATAATGTATTTGAGGAAAATACATAGTTAAAGAGTCTCTCCCAATACTAAGCCTTCACTTTCAGGTTAAATGCCAGATCTCCTCTTTCGAGGGTCTACGTTCGGTCAAGAGATGTGTTCAGATTAACTTTAAATGTCCACTGTACTCCTCAGAAACAGTGTTATTAACTCTGAGGAGATATTAGCTATATCACAACAGCCCGAATGTGTTAAAAATAACTTAGTTACTATGTTACAGACTTCATTAGGCTGTTTCGACGTGTGTTGGAAAATAGTAAGATTAGCTTTGGAGCCTGAAGCTGCACTGCTGATCCAGAAACTTAACTTGAGCTGACTCTGTGAGTTCTATTCTGCCTGGTTTTGGAGTTGTTGTCCTCAGACAGAGACACGACTACTGTTGACACAAAGGTGCTAAAACAGTCTGTCTCCCTATGAAGGGAACTGGCAAAGCTGTAAAAACCAGGCAAAATATAAAGACACAGGACGACTGCCGCTTGTTGTGTCGTTTAGGTGAAATTTCTGCTTCTGAGACAAGAAAAAGTGAAAAGTCAAAGTGAAACGACGTTGAAAAACATTCCGTCAGCAGAAAAATCTCCTTTAAACTAAAGACGACCTGAGCTTTTCTAACACAGACTAGGTAACAGCAGCAAGAGTGCCATTCAGTGCTTGGGTTTATGATTATTTTTCTCTTGTTTCTGTCAGGAGCTAACTTCAGCGTCGTGTTTATCTGCATGTATACCTATGCTTTTATGAGTTTAATTTCAACAGAGTTACGTTCAGTCCTGTTGCAGACTTTAGGTCCACATTAAAAGCAACAGTTGATCAAAATCAACCATAGCAGCTTTTCTTCTCTCTTTTTTTTTTTTTTGAACCAAAAACTTAATTTCGTGCTTTGGAAAGCACTTTGATGCATCTTACATGAAGCAGTCACAAAGAAAAGCAGTAAGAAATATTGAATTACGCCATACTTTTCAGTTTTTCGTGTGCATATGCAAATTTTCTTTGCACAAGACCCTTTGCACTAGTTAAAACAGGTATATAACTAGTGCAAAGAGTCTAGAGTTTCTTTGCGCAAGACTCTTTGCACTAGTTATATACCTGTTTTACGATCACATATAATACAGTTGCGTTGTTAATTGTTTTTTGTAAATGCTTTGGCATTGTTGCATGTGAAGCAGTCATGCCAATAAAGCCCATTAAACTGAAAAAATCCTCTCCCCCCTCCCCCTCTCCCTCCACATCTGGTTCCACTCAAACTTTGGACTTTTCTTCAGCATTCCGGAGCATCGCTGGAGCCTCAGTGCCAGGACGGCCACGTTAGAACCCGCGTCCTACAGCACGAAACCCCCCACACAACATGGACAAAAGTATTGGGACGCCTGACAATTACACCAGCGGGGCTTTAATTACATATTCAATCACATATACTTTACTATGGAGTCCCCCTTTGCAGCTATAACAGCTTCCACTCTTCTTGGAAGGCTTTCCGCAAGATTTTGGAATGTTTCTGTGGGAATCTGTGCCCATTCATTCTGTGGAGCCAGTCTCTGATGTTGGACAAGAAGGCCTGGCTCACAATATTAAACAGTTAAAGTCCATCCCAAAGGTGTTGGATTGGGCTGAGGTCAGGGCTCTGTGCGGGCCAGTCATCCAACCATGTCTTCATGGAGCTTGCTTTGTGCACTGGGGCACAGTCATGCTGGAACAGAAAAGGGCCTTTTCCCCAAACTGTGTCCCCAAAGTTGAAAGCATGGCGTTGTCCAAAATGTCTTGGTATGCTGAAGCATTAAGATTGCCCTTCACTGGAAGAAAGGGACCCAGCCCTGGAAAGCAGGTAAGTCCCAATACTTTTGTCTATGTAGTGTATGTGGACAGGAGGTCTGTGGAGTTTGTGAGTTTGTTTTTCTTACCCGAGAGCGCGCTGTCCGGCTGCACACTGAGGAGCCATGCGTATAAAGTGCATCTGCAGAAGTGAAGAAGGTTTTTCCAGGAGGGTTTGAGCTTCTCCCGGCGGTGCATGGCTCCTGCGAGCGACCAAAAACAAGAGTGAAGAGTGAAAAAAGAAAGGAAAGAGAGAGAGAGCGTGTTTTCTCTGAGAAGAGTCCGAAGATGGTGCGTTTTCAGTGGGCTTTCATTCCTCCAGCCGTGCAGCTCCAGTCCTACTGGAATGAGTGAGACGCTGCGACTCTCTCTCTCTCTCTCTCTCTCTCTCACACACACACACACACACACACACACACACACACACTCGTGTTCGAAGGAAGGCGGAGATCAGAGTTTGACTGACAGTCCGACAGCCGAGGTAAACCTTCTCCAGAAGTTTACACCAGCCAAACCTGTCCCGTCTTGTGTATCTCGGACCTCTTCGTGGTGTTTCCAAGCCGGGCCAGAAGTCTGTGCTCTGTGGAGAGAAAGAGAGCTAAGGGGCCGTGGGTGTGGAGGAATTACCATCAGCAGCAGCTCTCCGTTAACCTACTTTGCCCTCCCTGCCCACGTCACCACGGTGGGCTGCACCACGAACAGATCGTCCTGCTGCTGGACACCACAAAGCAGCCCGGAGAGGTGGAAAATTGGTTATTAAAGTCAGAAACACACTATATGGACAAAAGTATTGTGATGCCAACTTTAATGACATTGCCTTCAAGTACATAGACTTTAATATGGAGTTCCACGTTCGCAGCTATAACGGCAACCTGGAAGGCTTTCTTCAAGATTTTGGAGTTTCTGGGGTGGACTTTGTGCTCATTTATTTTGTAGAGCATTTATGGGGTCAGGCACTGATGTTGGACGAGAAGGCCTGGCTCGCAGTCTCTGTTTCAGTTCACCCCAAAAGCGTTGAATGGGGTTGAGGTCAGAGCTCTGTGTGGGCCAGACAAGTTCTTCCACACCAAACTCATTCAGCCATGTCTTTATGAAGCTTGCTTTGTGCACTGGGGCACAGTCATGCTGGAATAGAAAAGGTTCTTTCCCAAACTGTGTCCAGTTGGAAGCATGATGTTGTCCAGAATGTCTTGGTATGCTGAAAAATTAAGATTGCCCTTCACTGGAAGTAAGGGGCCACCTGAATTCAATAATTGAGAGGCTTGTCCCAGTACTTTTGTCCATATAGTGTATGTCAGTGAAAGGGAAAAATGTCTCAAATTTACAGCATATGACCAAACATTACCTCTACCTCAGCAAGCAAACATTGTCTTTACCTCAGTTACCAAACACTGCCTTTACTTCAGCAAACAAACATTATCTTTACCTCAATTACCAAACACTAGCTTTAGCTCAGCAAAACAACATTAGCGTTACCTCATTACCACACACTACTTTTACCTCAGTGAACAAATATCTTTACCTCAGATACCAAACACTACCTTTACCTCAGCAAAACATTATCTTTACCTCAGCAATCAAGCACCACCTTTACTTCAGCAAATAAACATTATCTTCACCTCAGTTACCAAACACTACCTTTACCTCAGCAAACCAAAATTAGCTTTACCTCAAGAAGCAGAGGTTATTTTAGTTTTAAAACTGCAAAAGTTTTCAATCATTCTGGGAACATCTGAATCCCACAAAAAGATTCACAAACACACACACACACACACACACACACACACACACACACAAATCCCCAAGAACAGCTTGCTATTCAGAATGTAGACTGTACAATTTCAGAAAGGTACTTTACTTAATATCTGTT
>JBBIGA010000027.1:7799554-7809899 GCA_037576975.1 Alestes dentex | reverse complement strand
TCATTAGACTTCTTCTCAGGTGTCTGAGAGAACAGAAGCAAGCAAGAGCGAGAGAGAGAGAGAGAGAGAGAGAGAGAAGGCGAGCATGAAAGAGAGCGAGCATGACAGTAAGAACATGAGCAATGAAAGGAAGAGAGTAAGAGAGAGAGGAACAGGAATCCATGACATCATTTCATTCCACAATCTTATTCATACCAAACGTTTCCATGAAAATGCTTGTGTGCTTAAAACTTGCAAACTAGACACCAGTCTCCCCAGACTAAACAAAACAGCACAGTACTAATGTGACCCCATTACACAACCTCATCACTGCATACACTCCATCAGGCCTACCCTACTGCCCTCAAAACTTCAAACACTGCACCTAAAAACAGGCTCTCAGCAACTTTATAATCACTTTAGGCTTCAGAACTTCAACGGCCGGAACATTTATCCATGCAGGTCAGCATTACACCAGTGTAAAAACATATGAACATGTGCTACATTGTACATTGCATTAATTGGATGCATTAATGTACACTGCAACAGATATGATCCTGAGCAACATGTTCATCTAAATACAGATAGTGATTCATCTTTCTGTAGAGGTGAGTAATACATCCAGCTAGAGGGAGTGAGTACTTTCTGTAGAAGTGAGTAATTTGACATTTGAAGACATTTTCATTTGCAGTTTGAAAAGTTATAGATATTCTGAATTAAGTAATGAAAGAATGTCTGATGAGTGAAACTTAAGTCTCAAACTGATCAAGCGGATTTGAGAGCGCGGGATGGCTGTCAGCAGAAAATCTTGGTTAAACTCTCAAACTTCCTGCACTGTCAGGATTTAAACTCAAACTCTCTTGACAACAGGGTAAAAACTTAAATAGTTCTGCCAATTGGGCAGTGCTGATGTAGCAATATTCTACACATTGGTATGTTGAGTCATAGCTCATCTGTAACTTTCTACACAAAAATGGACAAAAATTGTGTGTTTGTCTGTGGTGGTGCGTGTGTAGGGAACTAACCTCAAGCTCTTTATCACTCAGTGAACCCACACTACACAGACTCTGATTGGACGACTCGTTGTGCCCAGAGCCCTACAGAGAGAAGAGATTAAGCAAATAAATAAAGAAAAAAGTAACTTAAAACACAGACATATAAGCTGCTGAGAACATCCTGTTTATAACTGCATTTCTCCATTTCTGCATGCCTTCTTCTAACTGTACCGCTTTGTGATCATCTGGCAACAAAAACACAAAATGCAAATGAGCAATGGTTGCACAGACAGAGGGAGTGGAAAGAGAGGATAAAGGTGGTGCACAGAGGAAGCCCATTTTATTTTTAAAAATCCTATTCCTCTTCCAAGCCACTCTGAGGTGTTAAAAAAAAAAGAAAAAAAAAAAGCACATCATCTATAATTCACAAACGGAGCGACATCGAGGGCTCCGTCCTGATGCACCTGACTTGCACTGCATGAGGCTGATGCAGTCAAATGTTTCCACTGGGACTGCGCAGTGATTCACGGTTTAATGGGCTCTGCAACATGACAAATCATAAAAGCCCACAATCATCGGATTCTACTTGGCACTACACCTGGGGCATCAAATTGGAGCAATCGCATCTAACTACAGGCATTTAAGCACTCTGAGCAATCACAATGCATTTTTCAAAACCACAATGCATGTCTTGGAATTTGTTCCAAAGCACAGCAGTGTTGTGTGACATTCCTTTTTGGATTAAGTCATATGAAGTGTCCTCTTTTTTTTAAATAAAACAACGTGATGTAGTATGTAAACACTGCTCAAATTTCAAAACATACTGATCACTCTCCAGTGCACACTTATGAAAACTAGTCTGCAAAAAGAGCCCATCTTGAATTAATTGTTTGTCGGATGTCACAAATACAGCCAACAGCAGTTTGATCTGTTCTGTCCACACTTAAGCTTTTCAGCTTAGAGGGTTTTTGAATGATTCATTAGAAAACACACAGAGTGTTAGTGCCACAGTTTCATTCAGGTATTTTGTTCACTGCAATGTCTGTTATTTTGTCACTGATGCATATGTATTTTCCACAGTATGGACACCAAGGAGACTAAAAAAAGCTCAGCTGACTGATTTTGGATCTTTGGATAGTGACAAGGTTACCAAAAGCTGGCGACAAGGGAAGCCTATGACACACAAAGGAATAAACAATTTTGCAGCTGTTCACAGCTACTAAATAAATGTCCTTCAGATTTGGAACATGCAGTATAATCTTCAATCCCTGTTCTCTAGAACACCAAGTTAATAGGTGATGGTGTGTGTAATTAGATGTGCCTGACCATATTACAGACATACCACTAAACAGCATCTGCAGACCTTTGCAGAGCCCGAAATTGACTTTCAATTAACAGGCTGTATGATTAATTGTACAGTCTTGCTTTGTGCAAGCCAAAGCGCGGTAGATCAAAGGAGGGAGGGGGATAACAAACCAACACACACAGACAGATAAGACGCTGAATATAATGTGGTTGCAAGGAGATTACCAACAGGGTGACATGAAGGTGGATGTGTGTTTGGAAGCAAGTTGTTGATTAACTCAGACTGAGAAGGACCGACAATAGAGAGAAGCAGACACAGAAAGATGGAGAGAAGGGTGTTCGGCTGTTGGCTGGCAGACCTTGGCGACTCCGACCCCAGTGAAGCGTGCCTCCAGCAGCTCCTGCCTCCGAGGATCCAGACTGTGCAGTTCCTCCATCATGACTGTGAGAGAGAGAGAGTGAGAAAGAGAGAATGGGTTGCATCTGATTATGTAGCCATAGTGACACTGACAGATTGATAGCACAGTAATGTGTGTGACATGTTGAGTCATGTGTCACTGCATGTTTTTTCCAGATCTTTCTAAGACTTAATGTGGCTCTCCCTCACACATGGAAGGTCCACAGGCCCCACCTAAAGCCTACAAGCATCTCACATCCAGAGTCATACAACTCCTCACTCCCTAGACACATTACAAACCTGTATGAGCTCTTAACCTTACTTAGTAAAGCAATCACAACCTCTACCTCCATTTTTAAAGCACAAAACACAAATGACATCGACGCAGGGCGCATCTTTTTCGTGAGCTGAGCCTCGATAACTTCATTAGGTCAGCTCTGGGTTCAGGGAGGTGGCTGGAGGAAGGGAAAAAAGGACGATGCCACCCAAAGAGCTAACCAGCTACCCAGGTTAGCTCACTAAAACTAGCCAGCTAACCAGCTAGCCAGCGAACGATTCCCTCATTTTAGGCTCAACAAAGTTACTTCCAGTAAAATTAACCCACAAATGACGAAATTGAACAAAACGTCGATCGATCCATCGCACGAACAGACAAAAAGAGACTATATTTCTCCTGTATTTTGGCTATTTTGGGTTGCAATTATGAGGCTAGGCAGTGGGCTAGCTAACCACCACGCTAGCTCGTTTAGCTGCTTTGGAATCACATTTCACGGACATGGGTCGAGAAAATACGACATAAAACGTTTGCAAAATCAATTTTGCTTCACTTCCAACCTGGATAACCCTTACTTTTCGTACGGCTGAGGCGAGGTTGTTAGCAGGAGCTAACCTGGTCTTCTCCAGGCTCCTGGGGTTTGGCAGCATCATCCACACACAACATTGTCTGCACTGTTGTTACTAATACAGATTCCTCACAAGTTTTTTTGAACACTCAACGACTCTACAACCAAACTGCTTTTTTACCTGAAGCGTTGAAGGCGATGGAACTTGATGGGTTTTATTTTTTTGGTTTAATGAAGCTCTACTCTCCTCCTCCTCCTTCTCCTTCTCCCCCCCCTTCGTCTTGACTCCAGACTCGTCTTTTTTCGACTAGCCCGACATTCCCGAGCAAGGCCTCGTCCAAATCCACGCCTGTGCCCAGCAGCTCAGACCTCCAGGTGCGAGAGGGGGGCCCGGGGCAAAGCTCCGTCCCGAGGCCTCGATCCGGTCACCCTCTCCGCCTGCTCCTGCTGAGAAAGCCCCCGGTGTGTTTTAAACCGACCCAGCTAGGCTGTGCTCCTTTCTTCCTTACAAAGCGATGGCATGCTGCCCGGACACACAGCTCAGGGAGCATCCACCGTCACTCAGGTCTGTTTTTGTCCTGTATTTTTGTTTGTTTGTTTGCTGAATAAACCGCCACCTCTCCTCTCGGGTCAGCACCGAACCGGTCTCGACGCCTGGGAGGATAAATCTGCACCTAAAAACTGGTCCCTTGTGTACATCTCTCGAGAAGAAGCCCCCCGTCCCGTCCAACACGTTCAGTCCCTCTCAGTCCGATCCGGATCGATTCGGTTCGGTTCTCATCTTCTGCAATGTAAACAACAATCGGCAAAATCTCACGTTTTCTCGTGAGACCGGGCTCGGTTCCTCACGCATTTGGACACGCCCATTCCTACATTCCGCGCCTGCACTCACGGTTCCTTCAGAGGTTCCAGTCCCGGTTCCAGTGGGACCCCCCAGGACCAACCCAGGACCCCCAGTCCACTCATCAGAAAACAAAAACCAGGTCTTAGATCAAAAGAAACCAGCAATCACATAACCACAGAACTGGAACCACACGACTGAAGGACTCTGGTTAAGTTATAAAAAGCCCAGGCTGTCTAATACCTGAGACATTGCTCTATGGTAATCATGAGATCAAGTTATTATTTTTATTATTATTATTATTATTAGTAGTAGTAGTAGTAGTAGTAGTATTAGTATTAGTAGTAGTAGTAGTAGTATTAGTAATAGTTTTGTTATTGTTGTTAATAACAATAATAACTATACTTCTACTACTAAAAATAACAATAATAATAAAACTATTGTTGTTATTAATTACATTAACATCAACACTACTACTACTTGTAGTAGTAATCTTAATAATTTTATTATTATAAATAATTAATATTTATCCAATCATAGGTACATGCAAGTTTTTGAAACAGGAATTTGTACTCCAACTTTTTCCTTCAGATTCTACTCCTATTTTAGCACTATAAATGTTTCTGCTTGCTTCTGAATGACTCTAGTTAAAATATTAGTTATGACAGAAATTTGCATCGCTTTTTTTGTAACTATGGTAACTCAGGTTTTATTATTATTTATTATTATCATTATTATTATTATTATTATTCATCCAATCACAGCAGAGAGGTAGATGCAAGTCTTTGAAAGGCAAATTTGTACACAAAATAAACTTTATCCTCCAGATTTTACCTCTATTTTAGGATTATAAACATATATAAATGACAAAATCAGAGAATTTATGCGGGGTCACTAGTCACCGACATAACACGTCTATAATCGCGATGCTGACATCCTGACTCCTGTTCCCATCACCACCGCTGTAGAGAATTCAGTCCGTTTCACATCAGTGAACTACTAAGTGAACTACTTTGTTTACTGATCAAGCAGAAATATTGAAACACCAGCAAAACTGTGATACGTGTAGAACAAATTCAAACCTTTATTAACATTGTAATTGTAAGAAGTGAGCTTTAGGCTGCACCTCTGATCTTTTGAATTCATGTTTGCATGTTTTCATTTTCTATAAATTGCAGTGATATTTTGCAGCTCCACCAAACCTTAATTCACTACATGTAAGAACATCAAACAGCTAGAAGTTCTAAGAGCATCAGCTACATGTGTGTCAAGAAGTTTATTCATGAATAAGCCTCAGAACTCATTTCATTTGAATTTGCACATGTGCAACTGTTACAGAAACCAAAAATTCGGACGTTGTGTTGGTGGTTCTTAATCATTTAATTTAGTTTCACAACCATTCATTTGTGATAAGGACGCCAACTCTGATCTATTGAGTTTTTCATGTGCTTTGTGTAGCGTTGAACCTTATTTTACATTTTACACTGTTAAATAATTCTTTGCAATTTTCAGAGGTGGACAGTAACGAAGTTTAAAACGTACTTTTCACTTCACTACATGTCTATCAAGGTTCTCGTTACTCGTTACACAGCTACGGTCAATCAGTGGAGGGAGAATCAGAGATGGGGACTTACACTTAAATCGCACAAAGACTTGTGACTTGACTTTAGACTTGCCCTCAAGACTGGAGACTTGACTCGGACTTGGGTGTTGTGACTCGTGAGTCATAACTCGTAAACAATGTTCATTTCATGGAATTATTTATTTATATCTTATATTATATTATAATAATTATATTATTATTTATATTTATATATTTATTTCCAACTCTTTCCCATTACTTTTTGTCCGAGGTGAACGGTTTTCGGCTAAAACTCCGGGGGGCTATTATGTTAAACGAGGGGTCATTGGAAAGGTGTCACCGAGCCCTATCTTACTGTGAAGTTTCACATTTAGAGTGCGAGATATATTTTTCATATTTAACATTTAGATTTAAGGTCATTTAAGGCAAATCCTCCATGTTGCTGAGGGGAAATCACAGCACGCAATCCCGCCCCCTGCTAAGTAACAGCCAATTGTAACCATGGGGCGTGGCATATCTTCTAAATATTTAGAGCTCAACCTTTAGAGCTCAAAAAAAATCCCACATTTAGAGTCACCGTTTGTAAAAGTGCAACATTTAGATTTAGAGTGCAACATTTAGTTTTTTTTAAAAACACATTTAGCTCTAAATGTGTGACAATTGTGTGAAAATTGTGCTAAATGATGAAAAAATTACATCTCTAAATTTGTTAAGCTGTTTTTAAGAACGACACCCCATAGACTTGGACTTGGCCATATTTATAGTTGATGTTTAAGTTTACGGAAAAGATAAAAAATTCGTATAGTTTTAAGTGTGTGCCATGTTTGCTTAAAACAAACTATATTACAGCATACAAAACTCGCCGTCTAACATTCTACCTTATTCCTTATGCTACATCTTCTACAAGCAAGTTCAGATGCATTAGGTATTGTAAGTGTGGTGGCATTAAATCAACAATGCAGTGAAATATGTACTTTTAATATTTAAGTATTTTTAGAAGCAAGTACTTCAGTACTTTGAACTTTGACTGTATGACTTTCACTTGTATTGGAGTAACATTTGACTAGTGGTATCTGTACTTTCACTTAAGCAATGAAGTTAGGTACTTTGTCCACCTCTGGCAATTTTTCAGTGACGTAATATACTTTTAGTACTTTAATACTAATTGTAAATCTTTCCTAATCTGACAACATTCTGCATTGCTCACATTTAGTTACGAGCTAAGTTTGAATTTTCTGTTCCACTTCAAATAGATCACAGTTGCATGATTTACAGTGGAACTGGAAAACTAGACTGACCAAAAGTGAGTTAAAAGTGTTCATTACGGCGATTAATAATAGAGGGGGGCTATTTCAGTCATCTATATGAAAGCAGGAGCATGTGGTGAATGTGTCTAACATGTTGTTATTTATGTCTACATACATCAACAACAACTAGCACACTGCACTTTACACTGCACACTCTATCCTGTTACCTTTGCACTCTTCAATCTTTACACTTGTTTGTTTACACTTGTAATATTTATTTGAAAATATTTTGCATGGATTAAAGCAAATTTATTTTTTTTTACCAAATGCTCGGTGTCCCTCCACGCCCCCACCCCTCCACCCCCACCCCGGACCGAAAGTGAGAGGGGACCCGGCCCAGATCGCCTTCCACCCCAGGGCCGCGGAAACTTGTAGCCTGTAATATTTAAGTGAACTGCCGAAACCATAATGTTTATTTTTATTTTTAGGAACAATAATTAAATCATAATTTAACCAAGGAAAAAGACAGTCTTACCAGAACTTTGTCTGCCGAAGCTTGTTTACATAAATAATAGCACGTAAAATGTGCCAAAACCTTTGCAACGATCACATTTTGTGTATGTTAAATTCAGCTAATAAACAGTATTTGTGGATTGAAACATGCAGAAATATGCAGTCTTGTGTATTTTCACATAGAAAATCAACAAAACGCCATTTGAACGAGGGCAAACTTTTGCATACAACTGCACTTGAGTGGAAGTAATTAACATTTGAAAACAGAGTCAGTGCAATTTTTACATCAAAACATGTAACTAAGTAAAATTCTGTAGTTTCTACACACCTATGGTATACACACAATATGATTTTGTACTTAAGTACTTATGGTAGTGGTAGGTAGGGTTTCATGCACCTGTGGCTGTGGAGACAGTAGTAGTTCTTTAGACAGCAGTAGTTGAGGAGACAGCTGTGGTTGTGGTAACAGAAGGATGTGGTAACAAGTGGGGTAGCTGGTAAAGCAGTAATTTCTAACTGAGACATATTTTTGTTCACTTGCGGCTGTAGACGCAGCAGTGAAGACGGGAGGTAGTCCAGTACTGGAAATTTTAGGGCCAACTTTAGTGCACAATTTCTAGTTTTACTATTAAATATACCTTTACTTTTGCACAGGCTGTGTTAGTTATTACCTCCAATAGGTTACACTGAACCGTGTAAAAGTGTGTTCTCTGTAAATGAGTTGTACTTATTTTCACATTATCTCCAAAACATGCAATTTGACCAAAGTTACCCAAAAGTTCACCCATGACCATACCTGTGTATGTCTGTGCATGAACACACTAGGCTTGTTAAAAGGTAAAAACTTTTCTTTGAAAGCTGGACACCCAGAAATAATATGGATTGCTGTACCACAGGCAGGCCCATTCTGTTCTCACTTAATTATATTAAAATAAAGAGTAAAAACAGGTTGTGTTAAAAGCATCCCTTCTTTATTTAAGAAACAAATTTAGGTAAAAACGTTTAAGACATTCTAAAAGCAGAAAACCTTGAATCGTGTCCAACCTGGCCAGTGGACACCAAGGCATGGATTTAAAGGCCTTGGTCCACATCCTTCTCCTTGGATGTGCATTTTCTGGGTTATTCGGGCCATTTTGTATTCCAGTGAACCACATGAGCTCAGCAGCAAGTCAGGGACACATTAATATTCAGTCACATGAGTTATCATTCTTCTGTGTCCCTGCATTCTTCAGTTTGTCCCTTAAGTTATTTTGTCTCCTGGATCCCGTTGTCCTGGTTTCTGCCATTGTTTTAGTTTTTCCCCCTCAGTCCAGCTGGAGCAAAGTGTTAAATTCTTGCCTCAGTCCTGAGCTGCAGGTTCTTGTGGAGGCATTTGGCTCTTGCGGTACTTGCACTGCACCCACACCCTGTACATGGTCAACTGCTTCCCTCTGTTCACCTGAAGCCGCCGATCCACCAGGTTCTGCACCTTCTCCAGACCGGCTCCAACGAAGAGTTCATGCAGCTCCTCTGAGAGGACAAGAAAGAATGAGAGGGAGTGAAATTGAGTATAAAATGTTATTCTAGTTTCAGATGTGTCATTCTGATTTACCAAACCACTTAAAGCTCCAAGCAAGATCCTGTCAGCACTGGTATCAGCACTTGCAGAAATATGGAAATTTTGGTCTCCATACATGATTTTGGGTAAAAGGGCCAAACATTTTGGCCAAAGCAAAAGATTAAATAGGGCAACAATGAGGTATCAAAATCTTTTGCTTATCAAATGAATTGATTAATAATGAAATTGAACAAAAATTATAAAACCAGTTTTTCTTCCTGTGCAGTTTGAAATGGCACATTATATTAACCCCCCCCCCTTTGTTTTCGGTTTCAGTTTTCGAGCTGAGTTTGTCCTGAATTTTAGTTTCAGTACGTGACTAAGAAGCACACTCCAGAGTTACCCCTGGATGTCTATGGAGCCACTTCAGCATTTTTCATTCAGGCATTAAAAACATTCTTTTAAGCAGGTCTTCACAGCCACATTTCAGTCACAGTACACATTTAAAAGGCCTTCAGTGTTGTCTAGGCAGACAGACTGCAGTACAGCTTTGTGTGCTAAGTGGGAAAGCTCTTTACCTTGAGTGAAAAAATAGACTCGTGTTCCATCTCCTCTGACATAGAAATTTTCAGATAAGCACCTTCCTAGTATAGAAAAAAAAAAACATATTCTAAAAATTGCATAAGAACCCATACGCAAAGTTTTTTTTTAGATAACAGTGTGTAATACAGGGTCAGAAACACTTTGTAGTGCCAGTCCATTTTAGAGAAACAACATGGTAGATATGTAGTGGCAAATGTGCAGCTGCAGTTACAGCACTCAAACCTTTTTTAAACCGAAGCTGGGCCATGTCGTAGCGTCCATAGTCCCGGAGTAAGAGAACACCCCCTGGTTTGAGCAAACGGGTAAGTCTACTGATAGAGCCCTGCATTCTGAGAGAGAGAGAGAGAGAGAGAGAGAGAGAGAGAGAGACAGCGAGAGAGAGAGTCACAGCGAGAGAGAGAGAGAGTCACAGCGAGAGAGAGAGAGAGAGTCACAGCGAAAGAGAGAGAGAGTCACAGCGAGAGAGAGAGAGAGTCACAGCGAGAGAGAGAGAGTCAACGCGAG
>JBBIGA010000027.1:7731113-7756113 GCA_037576975.1 Alestes dentex | reverse complement strand
GATGTTGTTTTCCTTCCCCAGTAAAGTTTTTTTCCCCAGTAAAAAAAAAAGGTTTGTTCCAGCTTCAGTGATAAACTTGCTCTCTCAGCCTGCAGCCGTTTAGCTCCACCCTTTTTGTGCTGAAATTGTGTGCAGCCTGGACTGTTCTCTGAAACGAGACATTACGGCTCAGCCGAAACAGAACAGAGACTATTCACATATATCACTCTTTTAATAAAAACAGCCAGTTTAGGGAATAATTGGACAGTGGAAACCGGCATGCACAAAAGAAGAACCGCTGATTTTGCTTCATAAAACCACATCAATATCACACCAAAGTAGATCAAAGAAAAATGTCAACCGAATGAAAGCAAACACCACCAGACAGTACACCAGGGTTATGACAAGTCAAGATGGTTCTGGACTGGAGCTTCAGTTTAGCTGTTTGCGTGTCAGACTGGTCGTTAATCATATCCATACAGTCAATAGGACAGTTATTAGATCAACCACAGTTGGAACCTGAGAGGCTACTTACCTGTGTGGAGTGCATTTTGTTGTCGCTCTGCCAAAAAAGAAGACTTTTGAAGGTCTGCCATGCCAACTAGCTTGTTGGCAAATACAAAGAGAGAAGATGCCAAAGGACAGCCAGTTCTGCTCTCCACTTGTCCCTCATTCCATTCCTGCCTTCATCTCCACCCCCCAATCATGTTTTCCATGATAAGCTTCTAATGCCCACGAGCTCCTCTTGTTCAAAAAGGTAATGCGGTGCTGTGTGCGTATGAAATGTGATCATTCGGTTTATACAGTGAGTGTTTGTACTATTTCAGGGCTAAAGCACCTGTTTCTCCCAACAGAGTTAATCCCCCATCGAACAGCTGAGAAAACCTGAGTGACCCCATTTTACCTGGTCAAACCGTCTCTCTGCATTTTCAAATGCTTTTAGAACATTCTGAGCATCATTTAAACCCTTAAAGCATTTGTATTCTTTACATTCATGATTTGACTGCTTACAAAGTAGTTTATGTAGTTGTCGTAGCTTACATAGTATCTTCATTATAGTTACAAAATCATTGATGATAATTACTGAGTAATGCAATGTGAGGGTAATGATGAACTGACAATGTTCAGGTGGGTTTTGTTCTTTTTAATGGGTTATTTTTTGATCAAAAAGGTACAACAAACAGTTTACAAACAGTGAAAGACCACATTTGGCCTGCAGCTCTCAGTTCTGTTAGTCAATTTGGAGTTATTGACAACTGAGTGTGCATTAAGAACTAATACATAGTGCAAAAGATTTCTCTCTCTCTCGCCCCCACGCTCTCTCAGGAGAGACTGGCATGTAAAGGGGCATTCTACACAACTGCAAACCAGCCAGAACAAAACACTTTTATTCAAAGACTCAGTACAAAAATAGTTTAAATCCCTTCTAGAGACCATCCAGAATGGCTGTGAGTGCAGGAAAGAATTCAGCTCCAGCAAATGCTCTCTGTCACTTTGCTTATGGCATTTTTATGCACCAGTCCTAGCCCTCTGTGTCTCGCTTTTGTCTTCAATCAATGATCAGTTCGAACGACACCTTCAGCTGGAGCACACAACTTGCTTTTATCATTCTCATTAGAAATACATTATTTACAGCTCAGATCCTACAAAAATAACATCAACAACATCAGTCTCTGCGGTTTCTCAAACAGCGAGGGAGCAGTAATGAAGCTTCTACTTCTTGTGTCTGCTATCTACTTTTACAAGATCAGCCCCTTTTTCCAAACACTCTTGCACAGTTCAAAAAAGTCCATACATTCTTTGACTCAGCTCCCTCTCTCCCTCTCTTTCCTTTTTCCTCCTGCTCTCTCCGGACGCCCTTCACCCTCTCTGGGCCTCCTGGGACATGGACCTGCCCAGCGTTCTGGGCGCTTTGGCGAACTCCATGCGCATCGGTTTGACGGGGGGCAGCTCTTTGGTGATTTCTTGGATGTTTCGCTTGTCTGGGCATGCACCGTTGGGGGTTTGGGCGGGGATGAAGTCCTCAGGGGTGTGTGGTCTGCCACGGCCCAGCCGGACCCCCAGCTCGACTGGTTTGAAGATGGGCAGGGGCAGTGTGTTTCTGCAGGGCAGCAGCTGGTGCTCCCGCACGCCTGACTCCAGAGTGCCCACTCTCCGTACCCCAGATGGGCAGGACTGGGTGAGGGGGCGGGCCTGCCAGTAACGGGACATAGTCTCCCGCCGGGAATCGTCTGACATCGCCATGGACTGGCTACAGAGAGGAGCACAGGAGAGAAGAGGTTAACTTCTTTAAACTCCAGGATTATCACTGAGCGGTTGAGGCCAATTATTTGATAACTATAATGAAACTAAAATGGAAGTCTGGGTCTACCTATGATTCCTTAATTTTTTTTTGGTTTTTAGGAGAATTTATAAAGGTCACTGGCTTTTATATTTATATTCTTGTATTCATATTATGCTGTCATGTTGTATAGCTTTCATTCTATTGTTTATCCTGCTTCTACTTTCTTCTCTTGTTCTGTCCACTTTGCTGCTGTAACAATGCAAATTTCCCAACAATGGGACTAAGAAAAGGTTATATTATCTTATATATTTTTGGACAACGCTATATAAGCATCTCCAGTGCTTTTTATGTCTATGTGAAAGGAAAGTGTTTTTTTTTTAAAGACTGAAATAAAATCTGACTGAAAAACATTGGATTGCAGAAGGTGAAAATGATTAAAGAAAGACGAGGTTAGGAGAAGACAACATCTAATGTCTCAACACTTTAACCCAGTGGTGCCCAGTGTTGGTGCTAGAGATCCACCACCCTGTCACTGGTGTGGAAGTGTGTGTGTGTGTGTGTGTTTGAGTGTGTACTCACCGGTCCTCGTGCTGTGTTTTCATATTGATGTTGTGCCAGTCAGCGGTGTAACTCTCTCTCTTGGAAGAGTTCTCCTCTCGGACACTGCAGCTCAGCTCAGCTCCGACCACAGAGCCGGCACGCTTCTCCAGCACTGTACACACCTGCATCCTGGAGTTCTGAGGGGTCTGCCTGTTACTCAGAGGTTTATCGGCCTGGAGGGGTCTCTGTTATCTTCTCTTGAAGAGGCTTTCCTGACTCTTTCTCTGAAGACGATGCTTCGGATTTGTTCTTTCTGGCCTTTGCTTGCGTAGTCCTGGGTGCTGTATGAACGCTGTCTGATTGAGTGTGTGTGTGTGTATGTGTCTGCCTTTTATACAGTCTCTGGTGCTATTTCTACTCAATGGCCTCACTCCACAGTCTGTCACACCCGACACCTGATACTCTCTCTCTCGTACTCACACACACATCGGGCACAGTGTGCTGGAACAGGGCAGCGGAGGCTTAGAAATCCCCTGATGCCTGAAAACGATCGCTACAACACACACACACACACACACACACACACACACATACACACACACATACATACACAAAGCGGGGAATTTTCAGTCAGTGGTCAGCCCTTTTTTTAATCCACATTTATGAATAAATAATCTGAGGCAGGCAGTCAGACACTGTAGACATTAATGACTTGGTTCCAGTGGAAGGAATGTAATAAAAATATGGACTAACTGGTGGTCCATGAGGACTGAACACACAATGGGCCTGCATGACATGGAAAAATTCCATAATGATTCTATTGCTGGTATGACATGATCCTTGATGGAACACGGTTCACCAAATTACTGCCATTTTGTTATATACCACGGTATGCGAAAGTCTGAGCACTCCTGGTCAGCTAATTTCTTGAGTGAAAATCCGTAGAAGACACGCTTTTTATTTTATTAAATGCACATTTTAAAGCTAAATTACGGTTTAAGCATTGTTAAATTACCTGAATTATACATATTTGGGGAGAAAACATAAAATGTGGCCTGTGCAAAACATGTGACATTTATTAAATGCTTAATCTATTGACATGTGTAGCTTAGCAAATTAATAGAAATTATGCACTGACATGAGCAGAAAACGGTATGTTTAAATGCATACAGTGTAGAGGATTTGTGCTTATTTTCACTTAGAAATTCAGCATGTCATTGGACCAGGGTCTGCAAAACTAGCCAACTGGGAGATTCATTACATTCTTAGTTATGCAGTGAATTATATTTACATTTGATTCACACTCATTTACTTTCTGTTTTTATCAACATATCACGCTAAAATATTACTTTGTCCATGTCTAAACACAAATGCAGTGCTGTCTAAATTTTGACTTTGCAAGATTAGTGACTGGCCTGTGTTATTTTGATTCAACTGACTCATGATTAATGGATCACATGAACACCTTGACTCATCCAAACACTCACAGAAACTCATGTGGAAGGTTTGATTAAAGTTTGTGATTTGTTGTTATCTGCATATTGCAACCGTCTGCAGTCTTAATATTAATATATACTGAAACTGTAACAGACAGACACGTACTCCCACACAAACCACTAGCGCCGTTGTTATCATGACTGTGGAGACCCAAACATACCCTCAGTCATAAACCCCCACCCTGCCCTGGCTCTTTAACAGCTCTAATGGCCACGCCGGAGCTTCAGAGCAGAGCGTCCCTAATGTGGAAACTTGGATGAGTGATAGGCGGCATGGAAACTATTTGAGTCCCCTGTCTCTTTTGTGAAGGATGAGGAGACAGTAACATTCTAGAAGAGTTACTGCACAAAAGCAGGACTTCACACAATTACACTCCTAATCTTGTGGGCAACTGCTTAAGCCTATTTAACGGCCCTTTCTAATTTCATCAGCAGCGGTTGCTCCGGCTTCGAAACAGCTGAATTACAGGGCAAACAAAGTGATGACTGGTCTTTTGAAGCCAGTTTTAAACCAGTTCATGAACTTAACAAACCTGGACCTGCTTTGCAGGCCTTGCGATTAGGTAGCCTTTGTTGCTTATGTACTGATCATTCTTTTATTATGTCTGGATTAGGGCTGCACAATATAGACAGAAGATTCATATTCCGATTATACTGTTACATATTGGCCTGTATCATTTTTTTTTTTTAAAGCTTTTTAAAAAATAATCACTTTTAAAAAAGCTTAAATATTCACTGCCCAGTATAGAAACTAAGATGCAAAAACATCCTGTTTTCAATCAATGTTTGTGATGTCACAAAACCCACATATTTCCATATGTCTTCTTATTCTGCATGTAGCAGTTTAGCTGAGCGTATTCATCCTGAAGTTCTAAAAGGTGTTTCTATGTTGTCCTTTGAATGAGCTGCAATACAGGGCAGCCATGACAACAGAAGTGCCGTTAAAAAGTCCCTCTTGCTGGAGACTGTTTTCGTTTCCATTTGCATTTCTATTGATTTGACTGTAACGGGATGTTGATGTAATTATTCAGAGAAAGTTGAGTATCACTGCAACTGGCAAAATTGGTTTCTACTCATCATTAAGACTGTAACAGCACTTGACGACAGATCCTGTTTACCACAGCGCGGGCATAAAACTGTTGTGCTAGTTCCTTATTAAGAATTTAAGTCTAAATCCAAATTTGACTTCACGTGCCTTATCCAAGTAATTTACATCTTAGTAATGTTGCATGTACAAGAAAATGAGAAGTACAACAGTCATAGTGTATCTATAGTAAGAGGCTAAGATTGAGTCTACGTGGCAGTAAGTCACTGAGATGACTTACTGCCCTGCTGAAAGGTGTTGGGCATGGACAGCTTCTCACACACACACACACACACACACACACACACGTCCCTTACTGTGACCCTCTCCCTGACGCACAGGTCAAATACAGGAATTGATGTCACTATCTTTCGTTCTGACTGCTCAGCAGGCTGTACGGTATGGAAATGGTATGCCAGTCATGAGTTACACAACCAGGACGTCCCCTCCAGTAACCAGAGCCATGCTCATATACCGAAAACATGCAGTTCCCTGACAGCCCACCATGTACAATTTCTCTGTAGCAGAACAAGTTCACATAGTTTTTGAACAACTGAATTAATTATAAAAGGGTATCATACAAAAAAGCCCAAATGAGCTCCTCTGAACTCATTTGGGCTCATTTGAATACTGTGCTTCACTTTAAACCTCAATAAAAATGTCTAAGAAAATGCATTAGTTCTATTTCTTTATTGTCTCAGAACACAAACCAACACATCTACTGAACATCACAACTCTTTAAAACAAGCAACATACAAGACATGATTAAATACATTTACCCTTCGATTGATGTACTGATTAATTTAATCAACAATCACATCAAAATTTGAACACTACATGTATGTGAACTCCACAGCTGAAAAGAAAGACACCACACACCTCATACATTTTGTACACAGAGCAGTTTGTGTGTTTTTTTTGTTGTTGTTGTTTTTTCATTTTTTAAGGTAATGTCCCAAAGTACAATTATAGACAAGGGAACAGTTTTCCTTCTGCGGAAAACAGATTTATTCTACTGCACTTTGTCCAAAAATACATGATTACAGTGAGACATATTGGGAATCATTTTTATTTTTCCATTATGATATTCATTCTAAACTTACTCTTTTTATATTCAAAAGGTTTAAAGTTATTGATATCTTCATAAATCTATAAATATCGTTTCATTTATATATTTGTTTACATTATACATTTCCTCCTGTCCTGAAATAAAAAATATGCTGGTTTTGTAATGCTCATATACACATACGAACATTTAAACAGTATACTTGATACATTTATAAAAGTATAACTGTGTCAGAGGGGTGTGGCTGCAAAACAATAAATAAGTTGACCAGGTGTGCTCCTGCTTGTCTGGAACGATAACCTGCAGCCACACCAGCCAGATTTGACACCCCTGGTCTATGACAATAACAGCATCTGCGAATTAAAGTTAAAGTATTCCCCTGAAACACCGAATGGAAAAAGTGACAGGTGACACTATCTCAAGGGCACCTAAGAAGAAACAAACACATTCTAATGGTCAATTTCAAAAGCGACTTGACACTAGTTGCACCACTCTCATCATAAAATATTGGTATTGGCCTGTAAGGCGTATGGTTATGAGGCTCAAAAGTGCTACAGTATGTAATTATTTGATTGTATGTAAATGTCTAAGTGCCCGTGAAATGAGTGTCGCCATGTTCGAGCCAGATGGACCTGCTGGTAAACGAATGCTAATTAGAGGCTTTAGGCAGCTTGTTCAGTTTGCAAAGAGGTAAGATATGTTGTTCATCATTACTGTTTTCTTTTTTCCTCTCAAAACGTGTGTTTGGCTCATGTAAGGCTGGGTCTGAAATACAGTTTCTATTTTTCACACAGAAAAGCAAATAGCCTTTTATTTCTTTTCATTGCAGTTTCATTGTACCGCTGAATAATTTGATATCCACGTTACTGTGGCGTGAACACCATTAATTGATTATTTGCTGTTATGCGTATTGTGTAGAAATGCTGTCTTTGTTTTTCTTTCTTTCTTTTTTTCTTTAAACTGATGATCAAACAGAAAGCCAAAATGTCATTTGGAATGCCATAACAAGAAGAAAGATTAATCGCATCAAAATTCAAAGGCTTCTGATAAAAGGATAATATACTCAGTTATGAAATATTCCCTCTCATAATTATGATTCAAAATAACAAGATACAATACAGTCTCATTATTAGCTCAGTATCTCATAACAGAGATGATAAACTATTTATGAGAAATGAGGCCTTTCGGGGAAGAGTAGGCCAAGTCCAGTTCCTATTGTTTTGAGAAACTAGCCAGAGAAAATCTAAGTTGCATGGCAAATCAAAATATGGTGGCATTAGTTAACAAATGTGTTTAACAGAAAGCTAACAATAAGTAGCAATAATCTAAATGAAAATATGCACAATTTCTTAATGTATTGAAATGGTCTTGCAAAAAATGTGGACTTGGTCCACTGTTCCTCTGAACTGGTTTTCAGGTCAAAACATAAGGTGTTGATAATCTTGAACACAAAATGAGCATGTTTTATTACTACACACACTACTGTGTAAGACTGTAACCGTCAGATAAATTCTTGCTTTCAAATGTTTATAGATCTAACTTTTAGTGAATGTTTGCTGGATATTAGTGATAAAACAGTTACTCAGCGTTGTCTTCTTCCCCTTCATCCTCACTGTCATGTAGGTGTTCGTCCTCTAGAATGTCAGGTTGACTAGCTCATATAGAAAGAGTGATTATATTGGTGGAATGTACTGCAGTAGTTTTTGAATGTCATTGTACTTCTCCTATAGAAATATTCCGGAATTGCATATGGACTTGGTTCATTATTCCCCGCAAAATATACAGTGCTTAGATGGTCTTGATGTTGGAAGAGCTGATACCCAAAAAATTGGACTTGGTCCACTTTTCTCAAGGCCCCAAATTATCATTATGAGATTGTATTAACTATATAATTATGGAAATAAAAATGACAAAAGTAACAAATTCAAGTTCTTGTTATGGAAGTGGGCTTCCCTAGTGAAACACGATATGAATAATACAGACCATTACCTCATGTTGGAGTCCCGTTTTTCTTTAGCACTGTTCAATTTTATGTGGATATTACTGGATATCAACTTAATACATTTGGACTTTACGTGAATACAACAAACGTGACTGTAGAAATTGATGAAGTGTGGTTTAAAGTACATCAACTGAGAATTCTGGATTATTTAGGATCTTAGAATTTATGCAGCACAACTGGTTGATGGTACATAATCAGAAGACCTTCAGAAGTAAGGAGGTCCAGGACACTGTGGTCTTTAGCACTTAAGTTACTGATGCACACTTTTTTTTTTAACAGGGCATCAAGCCTTTATTCTCTTTGAGTTGTACTACAGACTGCCAGAACTTTTTCAAACTGCTTACATGAGGTCTTTATCTATGTAAGCACTTTATATTTGTGTGCTAAGCTGTCTTTATGATTCTGGTAATTCCTGTTATCTTGATCAATAGGACTGTTAACAGTGACTAACCAACAATGACGCCATTTCACCACCCACACTGCTTGGCTGAAGGCAAAATGGTGGAAACACACACAAAATTCTAAAACTTTCATATTAGAATTTCTATTGAAAGTAGTTTTTACCTTAAATAGTTGCCTTGCAAGGCTGAACCACTCCCACACACAGCCAATGAGCCCATTCTACCCCTAAATAAACCCCTTCAGTGCCCTTTAATCAAATAACCCCCATCTAAACTACTATAATTCCCCTGAATACCCAGTTTGAGTGAATTATCATAGGTCTTTGATTAGCCATCTTTGGTTCCATCCCTAAAAACACAACAGCGCCCCCCTTTCTCCAGCATTTTTCCACATAAGTTCCCATCACAGCTCAACCAGGCCAGACTACAATGGCTGAGCCCAGCCCCCTCCAACTGACCTTAGTAGTCTTGGCTCTGGTAGCCAGCAGAGCCGTAATAGGAGGAATTTGTATCGGCTGGCACCTCTGTGTCTTCTGTATAGCCTGTGTACTCTGAGCCTGCAGGAGGCGCTGCGGCCGGGTCCTGGCTGGGGTCCGTGTAGTCTTGGGAGAACAGACTGGAACTTGCTCCAAGCTTGTACTTCTGGAAGCCCAAGAAAGCTAGACCGGCCTGAAGGGTGTGAGTGGTCCGGCAGAAAAAGGGTTTATGGGTAAACAATAGTGGGCAAAAAAAAAAATGAATGGAAGGGATTGTAACGGATCATTTGGTGGAATGGAATGAGTATTATTGTATCAGAGAGAGGGGAGAAGGAGGTGATTGTGTTTTTCAGACAAAAGGTAGAATTGAGAATGAGTGAGTGGCCATTATTCAATACATAAGGATGAAATTAAGGATCAGGGATTGGAGGGAGAGTTTGTGGTGGAAAGAGAGAGAAAGAGAAAGGAAGAGAAATTAGTTTCGTTAGTACAAATGATTAAACAGCTGATCTGGGACAATTTAAGAACGGATGCCCAAGACCTGATTAAATATCACATACTAGGACTGACACTTAATTACACTGATATACTATATACTAGGACCGAATTGTTTACTGGAAAATATTTCAATGGAATTTATCTATTAAGGCTACTGTGGTTTAAATGTGAATCCTTGTGATAAGTCCAGGCCTGTTTTAGGCTTAAAATAACAGCATTTTTTTTTTGTCTGAATTGAGACTTAAACACTGTATGCTTACAAGACATCCAATTCACAAGTCTTGCATTGTCACGTTAAATTTCTCCACTTAAAACTTTTCCAGTTCCAAATTTCTTTCCAGTTTCTCCATATTTTGTTGACATACAAAAACAAAATCATTCGGAATGGTTTATTGAGAAGCTGACATATAAAGAATTGTACACAGAGATGGTGATAGGACATCTAGAGAGTTTGTATCTAAACTATTTCACAGAAAATGTATTAAATTAAATGGTTGTAAATACGCTGCCAGATAACCAAGGCATTGATAGTAAAAGTTTTGGCATCATTAAAAAAATACATTAATGGTGAAGAGGTCAGGAAGGGCAAAATAGTCCTTGAAGAAAAAAAAATACCACTACTCCATCATCAACAGAATATTTAAATGTCAGAAGACATATGTAGGGTTAGCTATTTTGGATAGTAAATAAATGTCTGTATTTGTGTCATATACATGAAGACTCCTGGTTCCTATGACCATTACTGTAAAGAAATCCACCACAGTGAACCATTTTACATCATACCACTCTGAATACCTTTAACATCTCAACTAAAGTATGCAAGAACTATGAAAAACTGGTGGACTTTCCTTTTAAGACAACATTGAATTATGTAGGATATAATTAAAACTGCATATAGGTTATTAAGACCCTGCATTAGGTTATGCATTTCAAGAAGCTCTGAAAATGAAAACGGGTTTCCACACAACCATACTCAACTCCAAAGGATAATTACACATCTACATGGGTCACACAGAAACATGCATGCAGAATAAAAAGTTCAAATCACTCCTTATGAGCATGTTTAATAAAATAAACAAAAACTCCAATTCATGAACAGCATACATCACAAAATCTGCAAATAACAAATAAGTAGTGTAATGTTACTTGAACTGTAAACAAATGTGATTGGAATAAGACCTAAAAAAAATCAGGTCACACAATAACACTGATGCCAAATGAAGGAATAATGTTCAAAAAGAGGTAAAATCCCACAATAACAAATGGGCAGAGAAATACACTGTTGCAGCTGCAGTAGAATCCTATATGAACAGCACCTTCTACATACCAGATGACAACACAAAACCAGAAAATTATGATGTCCCCAAGTTTTTAAAACTTTCTCATTTATCCATGAAGAGATCACTGTCCAGTGCTGAATTGGAGAAAGCACATTCTTGAGATGCCATCGTTCAAATTTATTTAGTCAGACCAGCTTGTTTTGGTCTAGGAACAAAGGAGATTCTTTGCAATCCATGTAACACTGTAAATGTAATGTAAAAATCATTGAATATGTACCGTGATTTCAGTTCTATTAACAGCACATGGCACAAAAGCATAGCATCAGTGCATACACGTCTTCATTGTTTGACAATTCTAGTTTTCTAAAACTCTAAAGCTGTACATGAAAAGGCACAATCAGGAATTTCAGAACCATAAAGTGGCAGCTGGAATAGTAAATTAAGGAATAAGTTCTTGCCTTCATAGACTTTTCCGAACAAAACAATCAAGGACCAAGAAAAAATCTTAAAGCCTTAAATGGTTTATTTACATTTCTATTTTAACAACAGCAAATACTCTCCTATTACCCCATGAGAGAATGGCACTTGTAGTTAATGATATCCTCAGAAACTGATGTTAAGACACCTTTCACAAAGTGATGTAACTTTACTATCCCTGATTGTGACTTAAAAAAAACTCTACAAACTAAAAACAAGTATTATGTGGCCACAGTGGTACGTTGAGCACAGCAACATCTGTGTAAATGACTGCTTTCCTATAACAGTTTGCGTTTACTTGACTTCTGATAGATCCAATATCATGTAGATGTACTTTGGTCATCTCCCACACCTATGACAGTCAACACAAACAAACTGAGAGAGAAGAGACGTAGATGGATATAAGCAGATTTGTACTGTTACATTTAAGTGTATGTTACATTGAAGACTGTGTGTTAAACAAAGGGGGGAGGAGTGTGAGGGGTGAACAGTTTGTTGTACTCCTCTTCAAATGAAACTCTCTTTAGACGCTCCAAGCCCAGCAGTGTTAAAGCACCCTACAGGAGGACAAAATCAGTTTTCAATAAAGTCACATTAATATGTTCACAGTGCTGTTACTATTAAGTTATTATTGCTGCTTCTTTCATCTTGTGCGGATGAGAAGAGCGGATGAGAAGAAAACATAGACTGCAACATAGATCAAAAAAGTTAAAGAGAACAAAACTGGAGTGCATGCCATTTTGGTAAGTAAACATTAGAAAGCAAACATCTGTAAGAAAGAACAAAGGTGATCTTATCATCCAGTTACACGTCATCCTCAGAAAAGAAGAAAAGAGGCTTTGTTATGATAAAGGGGTGAATAAAGCAGGTTAGTTCAAAGTCAGCATAACGATTTATATTAACGCCAAAGAATGAAAAAGACAACAATTAAATATTAGCAAAGCTTGGCAAAGCTCAACATATTTAGACCTAGCAACAGTTACATAGAGTCACACTGATGAGGGGTGATTTCCAGGCAGCAGAATGCTTAAAAGCAACTGAGAATTAACAGAATTAGGCTTAAACAAGTACAAAGAACAGAACAAACCATTAAGACAGGCATCACTGATCTTTCAGTTCATCTCCTGACGTGAGTTTAATTTTATTTAGATTACCCACTTCGGGTTAAATAACTCAAATAAAGTGGCAAACTGGTGTGAGGTGAGGGAGCAGAACACCCTCACAGGACCTGGAGGACTGAGCACGGGGCTCCTTCCTTGACGAGAGCCAGGTGAGCTGCATTAAAACATGGGCTCTCGGTAGAGAAGGGAGAGGGGAAAAGGGCTGGGAGAAAAGTACGATGGACAGACGAGCAAGCCGCCAGAAAGAGGAGAGACAGAGTGAGATCGGTAGAGAGAAGAGCACGTGTTGTATTTCAGCTCTAAGTGTTGGTGGTTTTGTTTATGCTTCGTGCACTGTTATGCCTTTGGTTTAAATAAAGCTCTGCTGTGCACCCACGCTGGTGTTTCTGCGTGTTCCTGGATGTGAGTTTAGGCCTCTCAGTCCGTGGGCGTCGGCCGTTCCCCGTTCACACGGGTTAAACTTGACCTCTCATAGTCATTTTTCACTGTGTCATTACAATATGCTGTTTTTACCCACCTTCTTGTAAACATTAACTGTGTTGTGCAACATTGTTCGAATAAAACAGAAAAATGAGGAGCAATACAGGCGATAGGTTGTTGTATACAAGCTTATTTCAGTCTGGCTGACGGCACCAAGTATAAATGCATATGGCTAAAATCTCATCAGGACACAATCCAGGTACTAGTCATATGAAGTGATCGGGGGAATACGAGGTCAGAGCAACTCGGCGCAACAAAATTATAATGAGTACAGTTCCTTATCAATCAAACTGATGAGTCTAGACAATGGTTTTCAGCTACTCAGGATCTTGTTTTAACTTTACACTAATTTTTGTTTTTATGTTATATAAGAACATTAATGCTTAAAGCCATTATAATTCTTGAAAAGCCATCCTAATTCCCAGCACAATTAAACAATTCACAATGAAAATCCCTTTAAGATGCTTTTAAGAGCAGAGTACAAATTACAAATAATTACAAAACATATAGATGTTAATACCTTGGATTATTATTTTAATACTCTGTTGAAACAGAAATCAATTCCTTTACCTTCAATTACTGTTATTTTAAACCAAATTTGATTTAGATATGAATCATTCCCACATAGACAAAACATATTACATTACCAATATTTCATCCTTTTTTAGGTACTTTTAGCAATAAATGTGTTGTAATATATTTTCTTCCTGAGTAAATTATGTACACATTTGAATCAGGTCAGTTTAATGCTTTACTTTCATGACACGCTGTTTTGGAATCACAGCGTGTTCCTTTCATGTCTGCAACAATTAAAGGCAGTACTGACCCAGGTGAAGATGGAGAAGAAAGAGAAGGTGATGGCTGCTCTTGCTGCATCTGCACCCTCGTTTAAGGGGTTGTCCTCAGTCTTGGCTACCTGCCACTGATTGGTCAGGAAACAGAACCCCACAAACCACATGAAGGACCAGAATGCTGTAAGAAACACAAAGACAGTAACTTCAGCAGCTGCATCAAATCAAAGATGTTCCTCTGGAAAAAGGGCTGATTCCACTACAGGACTGTGACACTCAGCCCCATGGCTCGACACAGGGGGCGCCAGGGTACCACTAATCCAACTAGATCTTCAAACGCAGAAGAGTCATCTGCAGTTTCAAAGTCAACCAACAGAGAGCAGTAACATCCAGATGTATTTTTTGAGTGTGAAGGCGTCTCTTTTTTAAAATGATCATTTAAAGGAATCACTTTGAGTGAGCATCTGAGAAGAGTATGTCCCAAATTATTAAAAATCAATTCAGACAGCTTTGGGTTTGGTAAACAAATCTCAGCATTACAGTAAAATCAAATTATCCTTGGGAACAACTTGGAGTCTCCCTTTACATTACATTGTGTCAGTAGCCATACTTTAGGCTACACCAGGAAAAAAATATTAAAAATGAACAATTTGTTAATTAAGCATTTTGCAATATTTTTTGCCAGTGACATTAAAGTCATTCATTCAAGATAATAAAACCTTATAAATGTAAGATGTCAAACCTCTCACCTGAGAAGCCGATGTCCGCAAGCACAACCTTCTTGCGGTCTTTGACTCCGCTGATCTGTGGGAAGTAGACATCCAGGGCCAGGAATGCAGCGCAGCAGAGGAAAGCCAGTGAGCCCATAGCCACACCATAGTTACAGGCATTCTGATTGCGGTTAAAGATGCAGAATTCCGCCACCTCATCTGGCCGGTTCACATAGCCTTCATTAGCGATGGAGCCAAAGATCACAATAGAGAAGATCTAAAAGTGGTTGGGGAAGAGGAAGACAGAGAAAAACAGATGCTGAGATTACATGAAAAAAGTAAGTAATAAAAAAGGGACCCCTAAAACGGGAGAGACATACAGAGACCTTGCGTGCATATGGACATGTCGAGCAACCGCACTTTCCTGGAACTGTTCTGTTACCTATTGACTCAAAGGATTTATTGAATTTTTGGGGCAACTTTTGACCCGGCACCTGATGATATACATGATCCTTGGAATGCCAGCTGGACAAAATTCCAGACCGTCTTTAGCACATTCTTATATCTCGGATCTTTGTGTGATAGCAATGTTTTTTTTTCTTGAATGCAAGTACTAACCTAACTGATAAGCTCCAGATTGTCAGTGTGTGCCTGTGCTTGGTGCATTGCCTGCTCTAGAATTTTGTTCATACACTATGTGGACACCTAACATCACATCTATATTACCTTGTAGGACAACCAATTCCAAAACAATGAACATTTATATGGAGTTGCGCCTACAACAGCCTCTGCTCGCCTGGGAAGGCCTGCCACAAGATTTTGAAGTGTGTCTGTGGAAATCTGTGCATTTGTGAGATCGGCTACTGACATTGGACATCAGTATGTGTTAAATTAGGTTGAGGTCAGGGCTCTGTGCAGGCTACTGGAGCTCCTCCACACCAAACTTGTCTTATCAAACTATGTCTTTCTGAACCTTGCTTTGTCCACAGGGATGCAGTCATACAGGATAGGCCCATCCCCAAACTGCTGCCATGGAGTTAATAGGATCCTGACAAGTACCTCAGTCCCTGATGTAGAGCAACACACCCACAACAGGATGCTACCACCTCCAAGCTTTACTGTAGGCGTGGTGTTCTTTGTATGGTGAGCTGTAATGTCTTTCTTCCCAATGTACTGTTTGGTGTTGAGGCCAAATAGTTCTATTTTGGTCTCATCTGACCAAAACACCTTTTTCCTCTTGGCCTCAGAATCTTCTGTGCTTTTTTACAACCCTCCCATACAAGCCACAATTGTGGAGAACATGTGATATTGTTGTCACATCCACACAATTACCACTCTTTGCCATAAATTTCTTTAACTGCTTAAAAGTTGCCATAGGCCTCTTGGTCGCCTCTTCGACCAGTTTACTCATAGCTCTTCCAACCAATTTGGAGGGACTGCCTGATCGAGGAGGGTGCTGGTAGAACCAAACGCTTTCCACTTCTTAATTATAGACTTTACTGTGCTCCTAAGGATAAAGCCTTAGAATTTTTTGCCTCCATCTCCTGACATGTGCCTGTCCACAACTTCATCTCTGAGGTCTTTTGACAGTGCCTTGCCACCAATGTTTGCTTTCAGTTGCTCTACCTAGCGCTGGAATGCTCAAGCAATAGATGTTTTTATTATGGACTAATCAAAACAATTCCAGATGATTACAGGTGGAAGCCAATTAGCTTTGTGTGCAATGGGTAAGGTGATTAGTTATACCTGATTGAGTTTACAAGTATTTTTAGGAGGGGGTTATCTGTTTTTTGTGTGCGTGTCTGCGTTTCAGAATGCAGAGTGACAAAATGAGTATTCTGAAGGGGTGTGTCTTTTCTATACCCACTGTAGTTTAAAATGTGTTTGTAGCTGTAGCATTTACACTACACCTCCATTGGAACTAAAGGGCTGAGACCAAATCCTGAAAAACAGTCTCAGACCATTATTCCTCCTCCAACAAAGTTTGCTGTTTTGGTAGATATTGTTCTCCTGGCAACTGCCAAACCAGATTCATTAGATGGCCAGACAGTTAAGCTTGAGTCACCACCCCAGGGAGCACATTTCCACTGAGTTCAGTGGTGGCGGCCTGCTTTACACAACTACAGCCAATGCTTGGCATTATGCATGGTGAGCTTAGGCTTGTGTGCAGCAGCTCAGCCATGGTAACATATTTAATGAAGAACACAGTACTTGTGCTGAGGTGGATTCCAGAGGCAGCTGTACACTTCAGAAATCAGTGGCCTGCTCTGTGAATTTGAGTAATCTTCTTTGTGACTGAGCCGTTATTGCTCAAAAGCCTTAAGGTTAGTTGAAATCGAACAGATCACACAGAATCTTGTAAATTTTACCCCCCGTTTAAAAATCAGTAGATCACTATGCCACATATGCCAACATTTGTTTAGGAAAGAAAAAATAAATGAGTGTTCAAATAAACCTGTTTTCACCAGGGGTCCTGGCCACCTTTTGGAAAAGCTGCATACTATCAGGTCCTTCACTAAATAAATGTGACCACTGCCAAGTTAAACTGCCTTAAATAAGGAATCAAAGAAAACATAAGATCTCATTTCCAGTAAGACAATCTCTAGCTTGTCAGCTTTTGATTTCCTATTTGCACCAATTGCTAGATAGATTCACTTAAGATTCCACATCTATAGACACATACCTTGATCAGGGAAACCCTAAACATCGAAAGGATGCCACAGGACTTTGAGGTTAAGCATTTCTCTCGTGACGAATAAATTCAGCCTGAACAGCTGTGGGAATCTTTGATGAGAAAGGCTGTTAAACAGTGGCAGAAACTTCATGCAGCCACCCTGAATTTGGCCATTTGGCTGTACCTTAATTAGCTGCCTAGATCACAAGGCTTCAGTATCCCACGAGCATATGAAAGCAGGCATTGTAACAGGCAGCACGTGGAGTCCTGATCTTGTGATCGTCAGCAGCAGTCTTTTCATGCTCCATGTTTCAGGCTGTGTGTGTGTGTGTGTGTGTGTGAGAGAGAGAGAGATGCATGAATCCATATCAAACAATTTTGATTATTTGATTATGATGCATTTACTTAAGTAAGCATATCTCACAAAGGTAGTCCAAAGTAAGAATGTTTTTGTTCAAATCAAGCGTTTTACGGAAACAATACTGATCCAGATAATAGGCTATAGTAAAGGACTTACATATAGGTAACGGACACATAATACACATTTCAACATTCAAGTTTTCCTTAACCAGCAACCTGGCAAGCCTATAATCTATGCAACATTTACACGGGGCCTCGAGTTACGACACAGATACATTAATTTGACAGTAAGGTAACCCGGATTTTTTCTAAACACACCCTAGCCTAAGTCACTTACCTATTCTAACACAGTTGTAAAATCATAACAACACAACTACGCCACAGAAAAAGGAAAAGGAAAACTCATATGCCGCATCACTGTGCATCGTATCCTACCGCCACACGCAACCAAATTAGTTCGCCCACGTTGTCTGTAAGTACAAGGCTAACGGTGTCGAGTCGGAATGGGGGTGGCAGTGTGCATAAACTCGAAACGTCAAATGTCAAGACCACTGTAACTTGAGGACCCCCTGTACTCTTTATTCTCATGGTCAGTATGGTGACCTATTGGTTTCAAGCATACTGTTAGAGTTGTTTTTCTTTCTGGTTGTTTATTTCTTTCTTTCTTCATCGGAGTAGTGGTAACCATAGCACTCCAGCTAATAAATCAATTATGCCCATTCATAAGGCTCAAAGAAACAGACCCATGCTGCTGCTCAGATTAGAGAGGAATTTAAGTGTGCGACAACACCATAGAGTCTGCAATGAAATGCAAAAGGAGACCATTAAGGCTACAAGAAAATCTTGAAGTGTAACCCTATACCTCATCTTAACCTATCCCATTCTTTGTGCTTAAATCCTTAGTAATAATCTTCAACCCCTATCTGTGGTCCATCTGTCCAGATACAAAAAGGAAAACAGACTAAGTCTACAAAATTATGCATTGCACACAACAGAAAGTATATTTTATTTACCTGAGTAACTCAATTAAGCTGCATTTAAGTTTTACTACTGAAATGAAGTCTTTCGTATATTTGAAAACTCAGTGACCAGGAAAACTATAATAGTAATTTTATATGTTTAGGAGACCATCATAATAAGCGTCTGCATCAGCCTGCTACGCATTCTATTAGGTGAATACTTCAATTAGATACCAAGAGACTGCTTTAAATCATTGCTTTTTTGTACATTAAACTGTTTGAACTGATTGTGGACAGAAGAGTCTCCTTTGGAGTAACAGTATTAGTCTGTGTCTTAATTTCTCTCTACACGGCACGCTTGACTGCTTCATCCATCCCCTCCCCCACAATCCTTCCTTTTAATCTCCCTGACCTTGTGCTTACAGCAAAGAGGGAGAGAGAGAGAGAGAGAGAGCGAGAGAGAGAGAGAGAGAGAGAGAGAGAGTCATGGGACTGGGATGAAAAGCCCACCTCTTTCCCTTTGCCTGCTCTTACAAAGTCCTCCAAATGTCTGTTTCAGCACAGAAGATTCAGTGTAGTCCATGTAAGCCTGTACTAACAATGACAAGCTCATCAATCATTTGGAGAATCGGTCATTCAGGTTCAGGCCTTGAGACTCTAAACTGTCTGTATTACATGTTTTAGGGTGCTGACAGCACCACAGGCCCTACAGGTCAATATATACATTTGATGTGCCAGTCACCTGATGCACATTTAAGCAAGGGTCAGTTACTAAAAACAGAGTTTATATAAAGCATTTAAAATACGGATTACATTTATTATTATGTGCATATTAGCTATAATCCTGGCTTCTTTCCCCTTTAGATCAGAAATGAAACCGTAGTAAGATTTTTAAGAGTAACTCAGTTGATTGTCATCAATTGAATAGCCAGAGAATCTCAGAGAATTTCAACTAACTGCTGTACTTTGACCTATTAGAATCAACCTTAATTTTGTAAAGTGAGGACATAACCTTTTAATCTCTCCAAACAACATGGGAAGCGATCAGTCGGCACAATCACCTTTGAGGATTATAACTCAGTAAATGTAACTAGTATAGCAGAATACTGAATCATCCCACTGAAACCCACTGTAGACATCTTTAATCACTACATTATTTCAGTGTTTCTCCATCCCAGTCCTGTGGAACCGGACTGCTGTTTTTTATTTCTCTAAATAACTTAATTCAATTGACTGAATGAGGTGTACTGGAGAAAAAAAAATCGTGCAGGTCAAAAAACCCCCCAAAAAAACAAACAAACGTGCAGGTCAATAACTATAAACTAAATTTCATTTAAAAGAAATATTTAATACTGACAAACCTTCAGGAATCTCTCATGGGATGGGCCTAAAAATTCCCTGACAAATTTGATAAAATGACATCAGTTTACTCCCAAAAATTCTCCTCTGCTAGGAAGTGTCACCCTATGGTTATGGTCTGGAACATACTGAGCATCCAAGATAAGACAAAAAAAAACACAAGGGCCATGATAAAAATGTGAACTTTCTGTGTTGAACCATGTTAAAGTACAGTAAGTAATCAGTAAGTGTTGAAACTGCATGTAATACACTGTAAAAGAAAGTGAACACCCTTCTGATAAGTGGATTTAGCTTTAAAAATCCATGTCAAAGTATGGTGACATCCCTTCAAATTAGTAAGTTCACCTATTTCAGCCATACCCTTTGCTAATAGTAGGGATGGTCATTTTAAGCAAAAATGTTACCTAATATTCACAGGGAGCTATTTTATTACCTTTTGATGATCACGCCCTCCCATCATGTTTCACCATCTGGCAGTCTTATGGACAAATCTGAGCTTGGCAGATACTAGTCCGACACCACTTGCCCAAATGTGCACTGCCAACTGTGAAGTTTGGTGGAGGAGAGGAGATGGTCTAGGTCTGTTTTTCATGGTTTGGCCTGGGCCAGTTAGTTCCAAGGAAGGGAAACCAAATTGTTGCAGCATTCAAAGACACGCTTGCGAACAGTGTGCTTCCAGCTTTGTGGCAGCTTTGGGAAGCTCTTTTCTGTTTTAGCAAAATAATGCCCCATTAAAAATGGTTTGCCCATCTTGAAGAGAAAGAACTTGACTAGTCTCCATAAAAAGCCTGACCTCACCCCCATCAAACACTTGGGATAAACTGGAACACAGATTGCCATCTAGGTCTAACTGTCCATCATACATTTCCAATCTGTGTCCACATACCTTTGGATATGATGTGTTATTAAAAATGACCAGATATAAAGATAAGCGTAGTTCAATATGACTAAATCCAAAATCACTAGGTATACAAGGCGGCATGCGAAGGATCCTGTGGAACTTATGGAGCAAAACCATAACAGTGTCTGTTTGGACAAAATGCACATGCATATCTTTATATTGCATACTTAGAAAAAAAGGGGTTAACCTTTCCAAGATAATGTTTCAAATATGTTCATCACTGAGTTTTTCTATAAGCCTGTTACTACCCGTGCACTCATGCAGTGATCTAAGATGGTTGTCATGCCAACACAACAGTTCTTAGTCAGCCTATCAGAATTACGAAAGGATGAACATACCTCTCGTTTTCTCACCGATTTGGACCAGCCTGTCCCTCACAGGCTTACAAGCACTCAGCCTTGCAAACACATCAACAGCATATACAACAGATATTTTTATATGGTTGAATTCCTGATATACAACAGGCATTCAACCATTAGGCTGCAGTGATCTCAGTTCCCATCACTTTTACGGAGATCAAGACTGCAAATGTACACATTTACATTTTTGTGTACTATTATACAAGCCATAAACAGTATATCAATTATTCAGGTACGCTAGCGTGGGAGCAACCTTTAGCCTCAGCTTTAGAAAGAATATTAGACTATCTCTGGAAGAACTACTGATATACTGAGCCAGCATGAGTATATATCTCAGTGTATCTCATGGGGTGGTGGTGGCCCAGTGGGTCAGCTACTTGCCTCTAGACCAAGAGGTCATGGGTTCAAATCCTACCTTCAGCATACCAACACTGGGTTCCTGAGCAAGACCCTTAACCCCAAGTTGCTCCAGGGAGACTGTCCCCTGTAGTTAAATGCCGTAAATGTAAATTTGCAATTCCTGACTGTTTATTAGATAGACAAATGACAGGCTAATAGCTTGGAAAAAATGCAACGTATTTGTGTAAATAAGTTCTACATGAAGAAAAGCTCAATTTTGATATTAAGGTCATTTATTTTCCTGACTTTCCTCTTATCCTACAACAACCTGATTTATTAACGCGTGTTGTCACTTTTATCTTGATGTATAAAGAAAACAATAAAAATTCATAGATTTATTTTTTTGTGTCAAAACAACAATTTTGAGCGAGTGAGGATGAATAGAAATATATTTCTGTTTACTTCTGTTGTTTTGACAAAACATACCACACATACAGACCTGTAGTAATTCTCAATCTGTGAAAAACTTCACTTAGAAACTATCCTAAAGCATCCAAAAACAAAGGCTTCATTTATATAGCGATAGGAAATGCTGTGGCACACAGACTACTGTTCATGCATGTGTCCCAGGCGGCAGATATCAAGGAGTCAAAAGGGACAGAATTCACTGAATGTGTCTCTGATGACGTTACGTAAGATGGAACTGAGGTGTTGATTTTAAACTATTTTTGAAAATATTTACTATTACAAATGAACACAAGAGCAGATGTCAATGAGAATATGGAAAAAATGTCACACTTAGCCTAGATCCAGTAACAATGAAGTGTTTCCTGAAGTGTGTTATTTTTTAACTGTCTATACTACGGCATTAGAAGCATAAAACTGAAAGGACATATTCAGGACCCCGGGCACAAAGTACATGCTTTTATTACATAATATTTAATAAGTAACCTTATGTAACAAGATGCTTAAAAATCAGAGTGTCTCCGAAACATCCATCCAAGTACAAATATTCTTCATACAGTGAGATCAAAGAGGAAATTAATGAATGATGGGAGGTGACGTTCAGTAGTTGCAGACCTCTAAACCTACCTGCCTTCCCTTCCCCCACCGTGTTCTCTCTCTCTCTCTCTCTCTCTCTCTCTCTCTCTCTCTCTCTCTCTCTCTCTCTCTCTCTCTCTCTCTCTCTCTCTCAACCCCCATCGGTAATCTCTCTCCCCCAACCTCTCACCATGTGTTCAAATACCAGATGCAACATTCAGCAGATTGGCCTCTCCTCTCTCTCTGTTCTTTAAGACAAACACACTAGTTTGTATTCCTGTCTCTGTGGAATCTTTCCATTCCGTAAATGATGCCTGCTGCCGTGATTCACCCAACCTAACCCTAATTGTACCGTTGGGAATTAAAAGGTAATCTTCAGGTTATGTTTTTTGTGCAACTAAAACCTTTTTTACTATATTAGACTAGTCAAATGGTCTTACAAAGTTAAAAGTTATGTTTTCCATCAATCTGGGATCATTTGCTGCTCACAAGGAGCTAAATACATACACACACACACACACACACACACGACAGAAGGTGCAAAAGATGAGCCAAAGTTTAAAGTGTTATATCAGCAGCAGATGCCCATTTGAAGCAGCTATGGGGTGGCTTTGACTATAGTGGGCTTTAGAATGGTCTAGTGAAGTTACAAACAAGCTGATTTAGGAATAAGATCAGCCCATAAAGATAAAAACAAATGCATAAGTGATGTGACTTTAATACCTGTAGATAAACAGATGCAAGGTCAACAAGAAAAAATGCACTGTATTTGCTTGCTTTCGGTGTGTAAATAAGTATGGGGATAAGAACTCAGTTACATAATAAATCCAATGTATTATTATTTTTGAAAATGTGAAATATAAGGACATTAAATTAGCAAACTGGCATCTTCTGGTAATCCAGTCGTTAAACAGAACACATCCAGTCCATCTGCTCACATGACAGTCCTGATCAGAAGGAGCTGCCTAAAGAGAAGCTTTAGTGAAAGAACATAAAACTATATGGCCAAAGGTATTGGGACATACCTGTTTTTCAGGGTTTGGGCTAGGCCCCTTACTTCTAGTGAAGGGCAGTCTTAATGCTCTGCATACCAAGACGTTTTGGACAATGCCATGCTTCCAACTTTGTGGACACAGTTAGGGGAAGAACCTTTTCTATTCCAGCATGACTGTGCCCAAGTGCACAAAGCAAGGTCCATAAAGACATGGTTGGATGAGTTTGGTGTGGAAGAACTTGGCTGGCCCGCACAGAGTCCTGACCTAAACCCCATCCAACACCTTTGGGATGAACTGGAACGGAGATTGCGAGCCAGGCCTTCTCGTCCAATATCAGTGTCGGACCTCATAAATGCTCTACAGAATGAATGGGCTCAAATTCCCAAAGAAACACTCCAAACTCTTGTGGACAGAAGAGTGGAAACTGTTATAGCTGCAAAGGGGGCCATGTTAAAGTCAATGTATTTGAATGTATTATCATTGAAGTCCCTGTTGGTGGAATGGTCAGGCGTCCCAATACTTTTGTCCACATTTATGGAATGTGTATGGAATGCGTATCAAAATTACGGATTCGGGTCCTTTGCTCCAGTTCCCCATCGTCTCTCCTCCCAAAGCAGGCAAAATAGTGGCTTTTCTCGATAAATACCGTTGACTGTTAGAGTCTGAGTGGCCAAACTGTATGTACAGAGGTAAAAGTGGTGCAGAAGTGTTAGCTAGTCATAATGTAAAGCCTGCCTTGGAGTTTGAAGGACAGAATTAAGAGTTACTGGAACGACAGGTGGCTGAGCCTGGAGTCTGCTTACCCAGGAGACGATCCGGAGGATGGTCTGTGGCTGCTGAAAGAAGGCCAGTGGGTCGAAGGCACCTCCAGCCTTGCCCGCCCCGTACGCCTGCTCCATCCTCGGTAGGGCTCTGTCACCTCTCCGTTTCTCAACGGCTCTTTATTTGTACCGTTAATTCAGGCGGTTTACCTGACGCGCTGCGGACGGTGACCTTGGAGATTTAAACCAAACGTTCTTCCGTCACGGGACGATTAATTTCAGCCTTTTCCTTTCTTTTATTTTTTCGCTGATTCCCTTGGTGTTGGTTTACCACAGAAAACAGAACTAGCTTCCACACAACCCCCTCTCTGTCTCTCTCTCTCTCTCTCTCTCTCTCTGTATAGGGTGGAGCGCGTGCGAGGTAAACACGCGCGCTCTCGCGGGTAGGTGCGCGTGTTATTAGAGATCACGTGCTCACAAATACTACACGCTGGTGAGACCAGCAACAGGAACAAAAGCACAGCGATTTATATATATATATATATATATATATATATATATATATAT
>JBBIGA010000027.1:7718540-7731013 GCA_037576975.1 Alestes dentex | reverse complement strand
ATATATATATACATATACATACACACACACACACACAACTATGGTTATTTTACATATAATGATAAATAAGAACAATTGAATGCTGTGTATTGAGGTAATTATTTTACCTCAATAAAAGTAAAATAAAAATCATTTTTCCTCCTTAACATTCACTGGGCACCAATCAGCCAAGTCAACCAGGATTATGTAAATTAATGAATGCAATCTTGCGCCACCTAGTGGACTATTAATAACCTTAATGCATGTGCAGCTGACTGGAAACAATGAACAATTTAAAATGCTGCTGCCAGAGTTCAATTCTCAGGTCCTTGATTTGGCTCAAAGTTAGGTACAGAAATGATTTCAAAGCATTACTCAGTGTGTACAAGTCTCGCAGTGGTTTGGGCCCGAAATCCATCTCTGATCTGTTTGAAGTCTATATTCTTGGTTTGGGCTCTTAGATCTGCAGGAGCTGCTCAGCTAGTGGTGAAAACTAAACATGCTGAAATGGTGTTTAGTCACTATGCTGCCCACTGCTGGAACAAAGTGCGCAACAGTATCAGATCTGCACCAAGCTGCACTATCAGTTTTAAAACGTCTACCGCCATTTCACTTTCCTTCTATTGATTTTCTATGTATTCTTTAATTTTTTTCCATTGTTATTACACTTAATTCAATTTGTTTACTTTTTATCTAATTCCGGTAAAGCAGTGAATGACCTTTAGAGCATAATGTGCCATACAACTGGACTAAATCCCATGAATCTTCAATTATAATGCCAACGTTTTGAATGTTTTGTGATGTTTTACTGAAAATAATTTACATCATGATAAATACTGTTTTCCAAAAGAGTAAAAAAGGATTCTCCCTTAATATACCCTGATCAATATCAGTGACTCTGTAGCTTCAGATCGACTTTAATTCCAACACTATCATACATACAGAGTGTTCCAAGCCAGTACAGTGAGAGACAGCATGACTGAAGTCCAGTTTAGGACAATGCATGTTAATACGGGACTCAATCAGTGTCACTCTGCTGCAAAAAAGAAAAGTCTTTCCAGTACAGGCCAAACAAGGGCCATTCTGAACTGGGAAGGACATCATAGACCAACATAACAAAAAAAATCCCTGCTCATTTCATCAACTGTGACAAGTGTATAAATAAAAGAAAATGAATAAACGTTAGTGATACAAAACCCACAATACTTCAATACTTTCAATGCCTTTTTTCCATTAGTGGCTATAACTACTTTGTTAGGTCTGTCAATACTAAATAAAAATAGCAAGAACAGAAGTCTGTCAAAACCACGTAACCGTTTAAAAAAAAAAACAATGAACAAAATGCGAGTATCAATCAGGTAATAAATCTGATGTATATTACATGGAGTACCTACATCACAGAACTGATGAATGCTGTCAAATAGTAAATGCTGTCAGTTACAAAGGAGGCATCATGAACACACACACACACACAGGACCTTTTCAAACCAACTGACACCCATTTCAGGTCTCCTTTAGTGTCTCAGGATTAAGTCCGAATTCAAGTCATCCTGGGTGGTTCTGTGTTTCTGTAAAAAACAGAATACAACTGATACAAATGGCTCTTGGCTCCTGTTCTATGATGATCTACTGTACCAATTACTGATCACAGTAGTTCAGGAATATAAAAGATGTCCTGCAGAAAGTCCCTTTGGGCAAGCTCATATCTGGCTCGATATCCAAGATTGTCATTTTGAACAGCATTCTGGCATCTTTGAGTAGCTCAGTAAGAGTATACACTACACAGAAAGGCACTTCAAAGATGAGCAAATGGAGAGAGAGAGAGAGAGAGAGAGAGAGAGAGAGAGAGAGAGAGAGAGAGAGAGAAAAGAAAGGTGAGAGTGACGGAGAGTGAGAAAGAGTGAGAGAAAAAGAGAGAATGAGAAAGAAGGCAGACAGAGACCTAGAGAGTGAGAGAGAGAAAAGAGAGGTGAAAGAGTGAAAGAGAACAAGAAAGAGGGGCAAGAGAGCGAGAATGAGAGCAACCTAGAGAGTGAGAGAGAGAGCAAGAGAGAGAAAAAGATGGAATGAGAGAACGAGAAAGAGGGGTAAGAGAGACACAGACCTAGACAGCGAATGAGAGGAAAAAAGAGGCGAGAGAGTGAGGGACAGAGAGAGAAAGAGAGCGAGACCGTGAGAGAGAAGGACAGTAAATGAGAGGAAGTAAGAGAGCTCAATAAAGCAAGTGAGAGGGCGTGTGTCAGAGGAAAGGCCTGAAGGGTTATACGTTTTGTATTTATTATTATTTAACACTTCTTTACTTACTGGTCTTTGGCGTACCAGTGGTTTTTTTTTATTGTACTTTTCCGTAAAGAGTGATTAAAGGAGCATTAAAAAGTGTTTGAACTTCAATCACTTGTCTCTGTAAAAAAAAAAAGCCGGGACCAGGCGTCATGTACGGAGACAGAATAAAACCATGAGGCCAAAGCAAAAGTAGAAGTTTACTACAGTGTTATTAACAATACGTGGTTCACACAGTTTAGTATGAGCGCTTCACTGCGCAATACTTCAGCATGTTCTTGAAAAATACTCCATACAGTTCCTCTAGTGTAAATAACCCATGCATCACCATTCCAAGCATACTATGTATCACACTGTAAAAACTGATATTTTAACTAAGTAAATAAGTTAACTAAGTGAACTAAATTAGCAGGCTGCCTTAATATTTAGAGTTAACTGAACTTCTAATAGTAAGTTAAAATCACAAAAATCCGTTTTACATTCTGCTAACTTATTATTTGAAGTTCGATCAACTAAAAACTTTAGAGCAGCCTAGTAACTACTTATGCTAAAATACCAGTTTTTTTTTTTTTACAGTGTATCAAGGGAGTGAGTCGGCAGAAGTAAAATAACTGAATTTCACTTCACTGAGACGTGGAAATTAAGGACTTCTGGATTACAAGTGTCTCCTGACATTTAGCACAGTTAAGGTTAGTAGTGCTAGCGAAAAACCTAAGCAAGAGGAGCCAGGCCAACACAGCCCAGACAGCCACAACACTCCTCCACTTTGCAACACTTGTCCAGCTATGTGGAAAGGTGGCTCAGACCATTCTGTAACAGGCGGATTTCGAGAATAAAACATGTCCAGGTAGAAACTGCTCTTCTAAAGCTGATCTGGAATCATCGCCCCATTATGCCAGGTTGGAAACTCTGAAACAAAAACTTGGGGACAGGGGGAATTGTGCTGAAGAGGCCGAAGGGTCTGGAACACCCCCCAGATCCTATAAAAAATAAACTAGTAAAGTATCTGAGTTTAGCAGGGACCTATATGTACTAGCTTTAAAGTAGAGCTTTTATTTCATATTATACGTATCTTCAAAATCGACAGTAGCTGAGTACTGTAATGGACAACCCAATTGATTCCCTTGCTTTTGGTCACTCTTGTTGGGATGTCACTAAAACAAGTGGTTACAGGTGATTGGTCACTGCTTGGCCTATTTGCATAGAATATGCAGAAGGAGTAAGAGCTAAGTAAGCAGAATGCTCAGTTGTTTATGTCTGCATGGTTATATTAGTATATTTCCATCTTTCAACACATTATAGGACATCATGTTTGATATAAATCACTTTCAATTTGCTGCGAATTGTCCAAAGAGCAAGTAATTTGGCATGACATCACTGTGCCCCTCATGTATGAGCTGATTAAAATTACATCAACCCTCCACTTGCAATAGTGTACCAGGGCAGGAAAAGATATCACGGATTTGTATTATCTTCAGCATCAACTTCCCTTATTGCTGCCTCTGATATGTTATCAGTCTTTAAATTGGCTGGAACCAAAAGTTGGTTGTTTCAGTGCTTTAATGGCATTACCTAACTAGGCTTTGTCTGTTATGGCACAACTTTCTTTATAAAAATGATAACTGGCTTGGGAACTGTAACAAATACTAATATCAGGTAAAGGCCCCTTTAGAAAAGGAAGCTGGCTGTATTTAACCAGAAACTATTGTCTCATTCTGCAATACATTGAACACAAGTATGCATATGATAATAGTCATTATGAGGAGTGTGCTGACAGTGCATATGTCTAGGCTTCCATTTCACATGACTGCCATTTCACATAATGTTGCCATAGGCTAAACTTATTGTATAAGCTATACATTGGCCAAATGACAGCTTAACATTCGCCTTGAAAGTCCTCCCAAAATCAGCCCACCTGACCTGGGTCTTACACTCACTGGCAGCAATAAATAAATGTGCAGTAATTTTTTTTTTGCGCAGTAATTTAAACAAAAGGTGTCATTTGCTGCCCCGCTACATCTCACAGGAATTGTGTGTGTAGTTGGATCTCAAAACTGCAAAAAAAGAAAGTGCTTCCGTTTCTGTAATATTGAAAGGGATCTCTTAGATCAGGTTTAAAGGTCAGCTTCTACCAAGAGCAAACTTCAGTGTAATCATGGGTATCTGAGTAAGCCATATTTTTCAGTTAATATGGATTAAACCCATCAGCTATTTCACTCCCTTTTGTGAAAGGTATGGTTCAGACAAGCATACACATCTCTGCATTTCAGCTTCAATTAGTCACATAAAAACCTTGGAGAAAGCCCACAGCGTCAGGAAAAACAAACCAACATTAAAATGTCACTGTTTTTTTTTGTCCTTAGGCTTTTTTTCTCTGTTGAGAAATTCTTTAAGGCCTGTGTATTACTTCCCAAAATCAGTTTAAAAATGGCTCAAAGTCATTCCTACTGTGGAGTAGTAGGAGTTACAAGAAGTAGAAGAAACACCGTCTTGGGGAGGGATGACAAAGGTTAACCACAGGAAAGATAAAAAAAAAAAAGTCAAATAAACAAGACTGTAAAAATGTGGCATCCTCTGGTTCTATGATCTGCATTCCATGTGATGTATAATCCTACTAACATCTGCAGGACGTCTAAGAGGGTGTGGGAATTAAACACTGACCAGGTACTGTCTGGCCAGTGGTTCTCTTCGCGAAACCCAGTTTGCCTGTCCTGATGCTAGAATGTTTCTAATCTGACTAGATCATCAGCCACCTGGTCCTCAGGTAAGTGTCCTCCATGTCTTTTTGTGCTTTCAACTGCTTTTCTTGCATTCCTGTTCCTATTGTCCATCTGTTGACCACAATTGAGCATTTAAGAGGGACGAAGGTATAAACGAAGTGCCAAGAGTCCTCAAAAGAATGAATGTCTACTTGACGTTGAACACCATGAGTGGTCTTTCTTCACGCCTCTGCCATGGGCTCTTCTTATTCTCACCGTCATCATCCTTGTCATCATTATCGTCGTCGTCAGGGCTGGTCACCGAGTCCCTGTGGACCTCCGTGGCACTACTGCAAGCACTGTTGTCACGACTGCGCCCACGGCGGGGAAACGTTCCTCCACGGGAACATTCTGCCGCCTCATCCAGCAGCGGAGCCATTGAGCTATCCTCCGGTGAGTAAGGGGCCGTGTGGCTCTCACTGCTGCTGCTGGGATCCGTAGTGTCAATGACAGGAAGCTTGGAATAGATCTTGCCGTGGGCTTTCCTCTCACTTCCTTCCTTTGCCTTGCTCTCCTCTTTGCTCTTCCTCTGCGAAGACTTGCTTAAATTTCCTGGGTATGTTTCCGCCCGGGTTTCCTGGGCCGGGGCCCGTAAGGCTTCATTGCCCAGCTCAATGTACGAGTGGCGGACGAGGGAGTTGGAGCGGCCGTCAAGCGACACAAACCAGGCCAGGGGGTGTGGTTTCACACCCAGCTCCAGCAGCTTCTTCTCTGTGAGCGCCTTCAACTCCCCATTTACCTGAGCCATGGTGGAGTCATCAAACAGCACAGGAATATGAACGGCGCCTGAGGAAGAGGCGTCCGAAGCCCAGTTCTGCTCTTCAGATGCCTCCCCTTGCTTGTCAGCCTGTCTGTCTTCCATCATGGACTGCTGTTGCTGACTCTGCTGGCGAGGTAGAGTCATGCTAACCTGAATGCCCTCCATGTCATGCTGGAGCTGCTGCTGCCTCTCCATGGCCTGCTCCACAGCTGAGAGGTCCGAGGAGAGCCGCATGTAATGCGCCGGGATGACCAGAGTGGGCACCACGCTACGGTACATGCTGTCCTTCATCTGCTCCATGGAGTGGCAAAAGATGAGCTGGCCAGGCTGTGTGTTCACAGAACCGGGCACGTTTAGATGGTCTGCAGCCTGTGAAGCAGAGTAATCCGGGGGCTTGCTGTCCCGGCTGTGATAATGGCCAGCAAACGGGGGGAGCAAAGGTGGTGGAGACGGTGGGTCAGAGGTGTAACCTTGGTTGTCCTTGGCGTTATGATGATGGTGATTGTGCCTGCGTTCGTCAGGGTCTTCGGCTGAGCTGTAGGCCCTGGCAATGTCATCTTTCAAGAGCTGGTCCAGATTGTTAGTGTTGGTGGAGCGGGTGGTCTGCAGCGGGAAGCTCTCACCACGCTTGCTGTTTGTGCTCCCCTTGGATTGGCGCAGCTTGTGGCTTGGCCCATGTCTGAAGAAGTCCTCCCGCGAGCTGTGCAGGTCCCGTGTGGAGGACACTTCTGATTTGACACCATCTGGGTCTCCAGTAGAGGAGGCTGACTCCATGTGCGCACTACTGATGAGATTGAGCTGAGAAGTGGATGTACCCTGGTCCCTTTTGGAGCTTTCCAGAGTGGAGGAGATATGCATTTTACGATGATGCTGTCTTGGTTTTAGACATCTCCTCCTGACCGAAAAAGACATGAACCACATGGTACAATGTGAACAGTTCTACAGGCTTGACAAGGTTATAATTGACATAATGCATAAAAACTACAGACTACATTTCATACTGAACACACTGATTGGACATGTTACTAGAACTATATAAAAATTCACCAGGAATTCATCCTCACTTAAAGAACTCAGAGGTGGCCTTGAGCTAGAATTATTTGATCGATCTCAATCCCACAGTTCTCCATTTTACAAGTGGATTCTAAGCCAGCAGAAGACCACGTTTAGTATGAAAGGCTATAAAGTTGTGTTTTTACATTTTCAGTTTGAATTGTTTTCCCTGTGCAGTTTGAACAAGGATACCTGCAGTAGTAGAGCAGCAAGCAAAGCAGGATTAAAACCAGCAGGGCCATAGAGCCCAGAATGGCCAGGAGGAAGATGGTGTGGTATGTGGTGATGTCTCTCAAGCCAGATGGGTTCAGGACTGTGCCTGGAAGAGAAAAAATAGATAATATTCCTGCTTTTTTCATAATCCTTCTTCACTTTAGCACACAGAGGAATGTTATTAGGCAGTGAACTCAGGACTCACTTGCTGTCGAGGGGAAAGCTGCCAGCCAGTAGCCTAAATGTGGTGCCACAAAACTCCAGGTCATCTGAGAACCATCTCTTTTAATGTAGCCAGTACCATTTCGGACCCACAGTCCTGCAAAAGAGCAAACCATCCATGGATGAACCTAATCAGATAATCACACAAGGTTCAAACGTAAGGTTAAAGCAGCTCCCCGGTGAATTGTAAATTAAACTTTTGGGTTGTGCAGAACCAAATTACACTGATCATTCTTTATTTTGATATTTTTAACCAGAAATGAATAGGAAAATGATACCTTAATATATAAAATGTTGTTTAAGGATTTGCAGCTGCTGACCAAACACAGGGCAATAAGGGGCACGATATTTGCAGAATGCCCCTGAGGAGGGGTTTAAGAACAGTGTGGCTTAATGCTTCCTGACAATTCCTGCTTGCAACAGCTCCCTTTCCTCCAACAGTATTGCCAAGGCTGGTTCACTTACACATGTACTGTGTAAATCTGTGTAAATCTGTGTGAATCTATGTATATATAGGTATAAACAGAGGTATAAAACATAGACTTAGAAGTCTGTTCTCTACACTTCTATTTATACAAATCTGATTGATTGACTGATGTATGTGTGTACGTATTTACAAAAAAGAGCAAACACTAGCATGGATACTGAGTACGACAAACTGAAAAAGGGACACCGTTTTATTTCACATAGTAAAAACAGCCCAAAAGTCACAGTGAGAATGATCTGAATTTTGTTTTTCAAGTTTTTGCGGCTCAGAATGAAGACCACTCAGGCGGGTATAAACCTGAAGCCATTCTAGTTTTGAAGAACACAGGTTTCCATTATGCAGGACCAGTGTGTCACGCTTGACAGATTAACCCCCGTCTGGGTTATTAATGGCCAATCTCACTCCCAAATTCCGGCTGCCATTTCGCAGCTATCTACCGCACATTGATTTACAACTTGAAAGCACCACCAACGCATTTATCAGATCCTTCCAGGCAATTTAATAGTGACAGACATGCCTCTGTGTGACAGCAATGACAGGCTCTCGAAGGCTCGGCTGCCGAATGGCCACTAGGGGGGGATGTATGTTTGGTTCAGCATAATCCTCTTCGGTAAAGTGGGGGGGCTTTCCCCAGCACAGCCCATGTGAGACATCATCCTCCTCTTCTTTCAGTAAGCTGCCTATTGTCTGTGAATTGTCTCCAAAACAAACAGGACTGAAAAGGCGACTGTCCTGTTAATACAGTAAACACATGATCCTTCACACGCCCACGACAAATGGCTACATCATCTGTTACTTCAGAGAAGGACTCTTTTCTGAAGCCCAGTTCATTCTGCCCACCCACACATGCGGCATATTCATGCACTTTTCCCCAACTTATAACTCAGCTGTCACAGTTTTGTGAACTGAGGCACAAGTCTACATTTCAGACTCCATATCATCAGATCTGCGCGCAATGATCCATGCGAGAATTGGCAGGAATAAAGGAATCCTCAGTTCTCCCAAGACCAGTGAGGGTCCTATGATAACAGTCAGAAAGATCGAGAAATGCAGGCCTTCATGTTTTACAGGGGAAAATAAAGTTAACAGTGTTTTATCCATTCACAGTCCAGTCATATCTAGGGAAGCACAATATGTATCTTTCAACCACAGATCTGTAATAGCTATTTCAATGTTATTGTTAATAAACATCATGCAAATGAGCTTTCTCATCCATCACTGTTTTTCTACAGTGGGCTGGGAACATCTTGGACGCTTACAGTTTCATTTTCACAGTTTCGTTTTGATATCAAAGCATAATCAAATAAAAGTGATTTATTTTGGTCATTATGCAGGCCAGGTCCAACCACATTGCTCACATTACTGATTTACCATAGTTTGTAAGGCAATCACCATAGGAAACAATATAAACAATATCATTTAAGCAATATAATAGCAATATAATGTCCATATCGTGCAGACCTAGTAATATAACCAAGACAGGAAAATCAATTATGCAAATTGTTTTATTTTACCATTTGCAATTATTTTTTTATCTCCACAGAATATTTCTGTGTTTGCAATTTATATACCTGAAATCAAATCAAAATTGATTTGGAAATTGGTTTGGAAACCTATAATGGACTTCCTCTGTCTGATAAACAAACAACAATAACCCCAGTGTAACCATAGTGAGGGTCAAGAGGATCAGAGGAGATTTTTCTTGGACCAAATGCCCCCAGTCAGACATTACAATCCAGTACATATGGATTAGTTATTACTTAATGCCCAGCAGGAGGACACATGGATGTTTACACCAAAGCTTTGCCTTGAGGTTCATCTTGACTAAATTAGGACTAACCAATTCAGTGGGTGGGTGGTTTAATGACATACAATTAAATAAAGTGTAAACAACAATGTATACAAATCATTTTTAGAGTGAGAATCGAGAGCCCACTTTGGACTGATACCCTTGGGGCAAATAAATGAGGCAATGGTGACTGTAAATAGTGGATTGAACACTAATTGTTCAGGTTATATTATGGTATGATAGTATAAATAAGCATGAACACAGATTTGTCGTGGAATGTAAAAACATTACTGTCGAATTTCCACAATGAAAATGGCTAAATATTCTTTGTATTTACTCTCTTCATGCAGATACAAATGTTAATAGGTTTGTGGCAGCTTTAAGAAAACATGGGGGTGTTTTGCTGAACATCTCTTCGCAGCGACGCACGTTCTCTCTTACAAATGCTGCACAATAAAAATGCTCCTCTGACTGCATCTCAAAATATGCTATCCTAGCAACGGCACTAACTGTGCAGGCCTTGTTCTCAGAGCTATTCAGGAATGCCCTCATCTAAATGACTGGGCAAATGGGCCTGCAGGATTAAGACTCCTCCGTCTAAGCTGCTTGGTTGGAGATAATTTGAGGTTTCTCTTACAGCCAGTGGTGGCTAAATATATCTTTTACTACACAATATAAAGCATCAGTTCAGTGAGGGTCTCAGCTCTGCTGAGAAGATGTGCCACATTACTTGCTTAAAAATTAAACAGACAACCAGATTCGGTTAAATCTATGAGATAAATGGAAGGTTCAAAAGCTTTGGCACTTATGAGCACGTGTAACACAAAATATGTTTAAATGCAAGTACCTTTCCAAAGATGAGGACTTTTGTCCAAGCTTGACAGCTAAAAGGTCCCCTTAGGTGTATAGACCATTATCCACTTCTTCTTACATTTTGTTTATTTCTCACTTGTGGCTCATTGAAACAAGTGTGAACACTGCCAAACTGTTAATCCATACAAAATTTGTACGAGAAGGGTAAGCAATTTTTAGCACATGAGTTTAATGAAAAATGTTATTTTTGGCTTACAGTCTTCGTTTGGTGAAAATAAATACAAACTTCACATTTTTGCCATTATTTTTGCATTTAAACAAACGGGAAAAAAAGTCAGAAGTGCAACTTCAAATGTGAACGTATTCATGTTCAGTGTTGCACGTAATGTTTACTCTATGATGCACTAAAGCAACATGCAGCCACGATCAAAATAAGATAATCAGCAGAGCTGCTGGACATCATGATGATGGTATGAGAAGCCAAACGTTATCATTCATTTATATGTGCTTTTTTATGGATGTGTCACAAGTATAGACACGTTCTTGTACTGTGTACACAAAAATCTAGATAATTAAACAGTGCACAATAAAAATAAAGAAATGTTAATAGTTGCTACACGATCTGCAAGTGCATTTTTGTGCACCACAAGGCTGAAAAAAAGCTCTGGAAAACTTTTTCTACAAATCCTTACCATTAAAATGTATTTTTCTTTCATATTTAAAAAAAATGATAAATATATATGTCTAATTTCTGGGATTTCAGAAAATGCTATGCATGGTGCTTCAGGTTTGTTGTAACAGTGGCAATTACTGCTTCATACATGTTCCACACAACAGTGTTAACAGGACAAAATTCTTCCTCTGCATTTAAGTGAAGCAGCAGGTAGCCAGGAGCACAGCGCCCGGGGAGCAGTGTGTGGGGACGGTAACTTGCTGAAGGGTACCTCAGAGGTGCATAGCAGTCTTGGGAATCGAACCCAGGACTTCCTGATCGCAGGGCGAACACCCTAACCACTAGGCTACCAGCTGCCCCAGTATATTAATTATAGAATTATGAGAATAGTAATCCAGTTTAAAGCTTTTTATAGGCTAGTAGTTTAGGACAGGCATTTTCGGAAATGTATGTTTTGTAATTGGCCTTTTAGGTGAATGGTTCAGCTACTCACTCACTATGTGGATGAGCAGGGTTCAAATGCAGCACAGGGGAGCACTTGTTGGTCTTCTAAAGCTACATTCCTAGCCATTTAATTATAACACTCTAGCCCTTAATTATGTGTTTATCACAATGAAAATAAAAATATGATTTATCATGCAGCCCTACAGGAGAAATAACTGTGTTTCTGGGCCAGAATGTACCATTAGCCTCGGAGTCCAAACCCTCCCTGCTATAACACTGACACGTTTTTTTCTGGAACCAAAATTACAGAAACCAAGAGACAGCAGAAGATATCACCACCCTCTCCTTCTCTTCCAGGATACACTGGGTTGCATAACATTCTCCTCAGTGGAACAGCACTGACATCAGGACTCGACCCTGGCTTTAACCCATGAGTGCCGCTGGTTAGAGGCACAGAGGGATCCGAGCTTATTCCACTCTACTAAACTGGACCAGAGATATTCCTTAAGAACTTTAAGTGCCATTAGCAACGGCTTTGTATATTTATCATGTAGGAGTTTAGCACAGGGGCCTTTAAAGCACAATGAAGAACCTCAAAAAAACCCAAAACAAATTCAGTATGATAACTTCCATGTAAGATCTGTACTGCTCAAGTTCTTTCAGGAAAATAAAAAAGTAAACTGACTGAAGAGTTAAGATCTTATATGTACCATTTTTTATGAAACTGCTGCTTTCTTTACCTGTCCTATCCTCAAACTTCCACACAGGCACACTAGTGGCGGCCTTAAGGGGCGAGTCTGAGGGAAGGGGAACAGACATGTGGATGGGTTCCGACACCTGGACCTCGGTGCCGTTGGGTCCTGTGAGTCTGGCACACACTGCAGCCACTGCAGTCAACTCTACCCAGCTGCTGTTTGAGCCTGAGGAGGGAGGGAGAGAGAGAGAGAGAGAGAGAGAGAGAGAGAGAGAGAGAGAGAGAGAGAGAAAGAGAGAGAGAGAGA
>JBBIGA010000027.1:7686775-7715684 GCA_037576975.1 Alestes dentex | reverse complement strand
AAGAGAGAGAAAAAGATAGAACGCGAGAGAGAGAGAGAGAAAGAGAGAGAGAGAGAGAGAGAGAGAGAGAGAGAGAGAGAGAGAGAGAAGCAGGAAATTAGACACAAATGCAAAGACTATTTTGAATCCTAGAGTCATTAATTCCTGTCCTTGAGGTTCGAAACAGTTTAGTCATTTCCTTGCCCTAACACACCAAATACCTGGTAATTAAGTAATAAGTAACAAAAGACAAATTTTAAGCCAGCATCTTAAGTTACAATAGATTTACACTCATGCCTTGTGCATTGTTGAGCTGGGAGAGATCGCTAAACTTGGCTGTTTATTTCAAGAGCGCTGTTAACACTCTACAGTTGGGGTGAGGGGACACGGTGTGAAGTGAGGGGCATGTGAAAATGGAAATACCAAAGTGGTCTGGACAGAGTGCCAGATTTGCCCAGCCTCTTTTAGACAGCAGCAGAGGACACAGATTTCACACTTGTCTGTATTCAACCATGCAGCTTTGGCTACTTGTGGCTAGTGGCCTGGTGGTTAGGGAGGACTCCACTGAGGTACCCTTGAGCAAAGGACTACCCCCCCCCCCCCCACTGAGTTTGCTGCGCTGTGCTGTGACAAAAAAACAAAAAAAAAAAACAAAACCCCAAAAAACAAAAAAACACTTTACACTTTTTTGCAGCGTGAAGTCTAAGGACGTGGACAAAAAAAAAGGTTGATAGAGCTGTTGGATTTCACAATGATGACATGAGAAGTGATAAATTATGTCAGCATTCCTTGAAAGAATTTTCTATTTTTCTTAAAAAAAAAATGTTTTTTTCAATGTAGGAGTTCATCTCATCCACCTTCTTTGAACGGACAAACTCATTTCATTAGTTGCATTTGAATAGAGGTTAGAAATTGGTTTATTAATGTCTTTAGCTTATAGTACATCAGAAATCACCTGTGGGGTCGGTCTCCAGGCCCAGGGGATAGGGGAAACCCCCGAGCTCGTACTGGCTCTTGGTGGAGGTGAGCATGGCGGAGAGCGCGATGTGGGAGGTGTTGAGGGCTGGACGAATTGCTCTCCTCTGCAGCTGCACCCATGGCTGACTTCTGGAGCCTGAAAGACAAAAACTTGTTGGGTACTTTGAAAGCATTAGATGGTTACAACAGTTCAAAACTGCTCTTATCTAGTCCCTCTCATTTGGACTGATTAGCACAGTTTGGAGGGTCTTGAAGACAAGAGTCAATAAATGCAGCGAAATGTAGGAGCTGCTGTCATGTCATGTTCTACATGCAAAACTCTGATCACTAATCTTTCTGAATGTAAAACTGATCTACAACCAGCAAAGCCAGCTGTAGACTCTGATGAGTACAGCAGTTGTGTGTATGTGTGTCCCGCTGTATGGTAATCCTCTCTCATCTCAGCTCAGCCCAAAGAGGAGCGAAAGAGAAATGAAGACCTAAAAATACATGCCTGTCTGCCTGACTAATGGCTGCCTGTTTCGATTAGCACTGGGATAACTAAGCACTGATTGGCTCGGACAGCCTGGCCACCACAGCACAGCTCTGGGTCAGCTCCGGGCACAGCGCGACGCTCCTCCACTCACTCTCTCTTCATTTCTCCATCACGCTCACGCGTTTATCCGCTCAGGCCACCTCATTCAACCGTGGCACACACACACTTAAGTTTTCCAGCTCAGTGCGTGTCATTGCTCCAGTCCCAGAGGATTCCTAAAACACCAACTCTCAATAGTTAGCACCAACTCTGTGGCTAACTCATCTTCTTCCCATAATGCATCAGAATCTTTCTTTTCCTTTGCCAATTAAAAGTTGTACGATGAATTTTGCTTAGAAAAACAATACACAGCGTACATGGTTACATTATATGTACTGAAGCTTTACAAATAATTCAGCAAACAAACAGTAATTGTGTATTAAGATCAGAAAGATGTTCTTTATGGAGGATATAGCAATTTTATTTTGCTTAAAAGATCAACAAAACCCACCATCTGAGCATCCAAACACTACACGTGTGTGAGCGTCCAGAGACAACAGATTAGATCACAGACACAACCTCCCAAACAGATTCAACAGCTGATTCAGGCGAGGTGTCAGCCTTAATTAGGCTATGAAACGCAGAGCAGTATTCTGCTGCGTGGCGTGCCTGCCGTCTTCTTTAGGTGCTTGACCCTTACAGCGTTTCCAAGCATCTACATTAACCCACATTGTACACAAGCAGAACTGAGGCAGCGCAAGAAATAGAAGTGTCCTCCAGTCCCCCTTATGATTGGAAGGACTGTGTCACAGCTGGGCCAATCCCCAGTGAACCTGACACTGAAAACTGTGATTACGTGGTAAAAGAACGGAACAGTCTATTTGGGGCTGGTCCTTTGCCAAACTGGCAAGCCTCCAAAAAGCTTGGCCATTTAGCACAGCAGCAAAGAATCCACTTCACAGTCGGGAACGCTGTGGCTCGTCTCCAGAGCTGGACTGTCTGCTGTCTTACATGGCACAGATGCTTCTCTCTGTCTAGCCATGTGGGTAAATGCTCAATAATACTACTCTATAGAAGATAGGACAACAAACAACAACAACAATAATCATCGTTATAATAACGGCATTACTAACAGCAACAATAATATTATTATTACTATTATTATTAATATAGTGGATCAATTTTCAGGGCATGATGTCAAAGAATTCCAGGAAACAAAAACGACAACAAACAACTACATCACCACAATTACAACATTATAACATTAACAAGATCAACAACAACAATTATTTATTATCATTATTATTTATATATCACTTTTCAGGGCAGGATGTCAAAGAATTAAAGAATCCCAGGAAAGAAAAACACTTGTAAATCAACATTTGCAGTTGCTGCACTGTGGCGCAAGCCAGCAATCAAGTGAGGGGAAAAAGTCTCGGTCGTAGGCCAGCGACAGAGAAAGATTTGTTAGTATTCTCCGACGTGTCACCACTAAACCCTCCACGTTTCCTGCCATCAGCTGTGCTAGACTCCGTCTGGAGCCGGCCAAGAGGATGGCTGTGCTCAGCATCAGTGATGCAGAAAACAGGAAGCTCATTGGGGTTAAGGGGTTCCTCAGGGCCCAGTTCTCAGGCCTCTTCTTTTTTGGCCACTCAACAGTGCTTGTCTGTCTGGAACATCAGGAATGGTGCCAAGGTGAGGCCCTGGCATCACAGAAGACATAGTGGGTTTAAATTTGGTGCCTGCAATCGCATTAAAGTTTTTAATTTTTAATTCCATGCAACATTAAAGCATAATCATTCTGCAATGTCTGGAAATAAAGGTAAACAAAAAAATGAGTACGACAGCAATCATCCACTTTCAAAAAGTATATTTAGTGTACAATTACATTTATCTCAATGGAAACTGTCTCTGATATCTGAATTGAGAATGGATCAATATTGTGAAAAACAAAGAAAAAAACATTTCCTCAAGACAAAGAGAACACCATCTGAATATCCATCTCACAATTGCTAACGACCACTGAGAGCTGGTCTACAGGGATCACGGCCCTTCAGGGACTAACAGAGCAACCTGACTCACATTAATCAGAGAAGTGCACTCTACTCAATTCAGCCAGCCAATTTATCATCATTTCCATTACAAAGACATCATTGCTAGCATTAGTGATGCCACTGTATCTGAAGGGTATGAACTGTTACTTAGTCAACATAAGCATGGATAAGCCATGCCGTCAAAAGAGATGGATGAGGGGTGGTGCTTTGTGCCGCCTGGGGTACAGCTGAGGGACTCCCTTGTGGGAGTGACCTACTTCAGGTCAAAGGTGAATGGATGCATCCCATCTGTTCTCAGAGCCTCAACACAATGGGTGCTGTTTTTGCACCATGACATTAACTGTAAGTGCTTAAACGATGGCAGACCAAATTTATTTCAGCAGCTACAACACTGTTTGCTGCTATTGAACAAACAGTATTCAAATGGTTACGGGTGCCCTTTTCCCCTTCCAATGACTCCTAGACTTGACATAATTAAAAGTAAAGTGTCCCCTTCTGGTCATGCATGAACACACCAAAGCACACAGTGTGAACAAGGTTAATTTTTTTTCTCTGCATTTAACCCTTTCACCAAGTGAAACAGTGGGCTGCCACCAATGGGGGGCACCCGAGGAGCAGTGTGTGGGCCGGTACCTTGCTCAAGGGTACCTCAGTGGTGTCACTGGCAGTCCTGGGATTCGAAGCCACAACCTTCTGATCGCAGTGGAAACTCCCTTACCACTAAGCCACCAGCCTAGTGGTTATTTGAGCTGGACATAATTATTTTCCACAGTTGTTAACTGTAACAGAAGTGTGTAGTAATGTTTGTTTATTTGAGTGCCAGTTGTTTCCGTTCTCAGTTGGAAGCTGCGAAAGCTAGGAAACAGGAAAGCTAGTCAGACAGTTTTGCCACTTTAAATGATATTTTATTCTTTTAATATAGTTCCCTATGAGATTTGTAAGACAATTGTAGTACAGTTAAAAAAAAAAACCACTGTGTTTGTATTATTTCCCCAGTCACTGCTTCTCCAAACAGCAGCCCAGCAATGTTTAATGTAGAAAACACAGCTCAGCAGCTTTTGTGTGCAAGTAGCTTTTGTTTACACTTTAGCCCAGCTAAGATAATGCTAATTTACTCTAGCCTGGTGAAAGGAATCTGCCTGTTGAATTAGCAAACTAATGTTAGTGATTTTTGGCCTTTTTGAGCAGTTCCCTACGTTAAACACGTACATTTAAAGCTCTTAACAGACGCTGAAGCAGCTTTCTTCACTTTGGATGTTACAGTTTGGATGTCGGACCCGTTTAAGCCTCAAAGCCTGTCTCTGAACATTACTGGAGCCCGTCACCTTAGCTAAATGCCCAACCGACTCTCGTCAGGCTAAGTTAAAATCAAAGCAAACAAGTCTGCTGAACTAGTCCCTAACACACATATTTGCTGCTTGAAAGACAGGACAGACAAACAGCAATGTAATGTAAAATATTGCAAATGTCAAATAGTGTGTGAGAAACAGTGTGAGGCCCACATACCCACATCCGGAACCATCGGGCAGTTATTGCATGCTCTGCTACATTATGGGAATATTTTAAACTAAACTCCCCAAATATACATGACTGTACGGAATTCCAATATTAAGTATCTTACTAATGGTATGCTTATCATCTATAGTCTTTTAGAAGCTCTTTCCAGAGCCTGATGGTTCTGACTCGTATGATTCCCCCCAAAATTCAGCAAAAACTGGCCAGAATCCAAGGGAAGTAAAATTAGGATGCAGATGTATGATCAGATCAAGGCAACGGCAAAAAAATTCAGAGACAGGTGAATCATGGACACGCTTGTTTGAGAGTGGGGCAGGACGCTTGCTCAGTGAGACAAAGCACTGAGTAGTAAACAGCCTGTAGAATCACTTGCCTTTTTAAAAGTTCAACATGTCAAAACATGCTTCACGTTTCAGTTTCTCATATGGTAGATTCAATATGGCAAAGAAAGTGCAGATTTGTTTATTAGCTCTCCTTTTGTAGTGTACTGCCCTCTGGCACACCTCCTCCAGGTCTCGCCAGAGTTCTGAGCCGAGCCTCACACAGCCACGTGGGACTCATCTGGGACTAATTATTAGGGACTATATAAGTTGAGTACAAATGCATGAACTTGACAGTCATTTGGTTTTTTTTACTGCATTTTTAAACCATGCTCTTGTATCTTGCATCTGATTTGTTTCCCTTTTTTAAACTTTATTATACCTGTTGGCAGGTATTTCTTTTTTCTTCTACACTTTTTTTTCTTTCGTTTTTTGATTTGACAACCCTTTGGATTGCATTTTGGAATTTTTATTAAAACTCTGTCCTCATCGTGTGCCTGTGTCCAGCCTCACTCCACCTACACAACACAAATAGCTGCATACCACGATCACAAAAGAATTAAACTGATAATTGCGATGATAACTGCAAGTAATCCTCAGCTAAAAAGTCATGATTATTGTACATTTCATGACAGGGCCACTTTGCCTCACTTAAGCTTATATTTGCATGTATACTTTTTTGGAAGGAGTTTGGGGACCGCAAACTTGCTCATTTTTTATTTTGCTGAGGTTTTTAAGGAGTGCTCAATCTGCCAACAGTGATAAAAAATGCTTGCATACCATTTTAAATGCTGTCTCATAAAATGCATTGTTTATCATTATGTAACAGAATTTGCTCCCAAGCAGTTCCTCTGACCTCCTTAGAGATAAACTAAGAACTATTGTGCTGCTGTATGTTGACTACTGCCAAGCTGACCTCCTTTTATAAGCCACTTCGGGCACACGGCCGTTCGTCCAGAATTAGTAGGACTTTGAGATGGCTTGTAGGTGGCCGTCTTGCTGGAGTTTTGAATTGCAGCATTAAAACGTAAACCTTATCCGTATGCCATGTGGGTCTGTGCTTGGCAGCTCGCCAACCTAGCGTGTCTCTGGGGTTTAGTATGCTGGACACACACTCTTACTTTCACTCCTCATCTCTTTGATCTTAAAAACACTTCCTTTAGATTGCTCCCGTGGGTTCCAAGCCTTATTGTGCAGTTTTATCCCTTCTCTCATCTACAGGTGAAGCTCAGTGCGCTCACAAAAGCTGAGTAATGCTTCTGCATTAACCTGGAAAAAACAGAGACACTGTGATGGCACAGAATGTTCTTTGATTCTCCTGGAACTGGGACAGGAGCCAGGCGCTTGGCCTTGTAAGCAGTGCCGTAAGGTGAGGAGCCAGGACAGAGAGGACAACATATGAGGGACTGAAGAGGTGAGGACTGGTCGCACCACAAGTGCCCAGTACCAAGACTGTATAATGAGAACAAAGCACAATAGTGCTACATGCGGAGCATGATACACTTTGCAATAAAAAAATTAAAATTACATTTTATCCTATTGGGAAAGGTGTAGGGCGCTTTATACCGCAACCAGATGCATTTAAGCGAGAAAGCGCGAAGTGTGATTGCATAAAACCTTCGTTTGGAGACACCCAACCATTGCTTTCTGGGTATAAAAAGTTTGTGTTAAAAAATCCACTCAAACAGTGGCAACCTTCAGATTCAGGGCTGGCACTTTACCCCTGCACCACAGATGGGGCGTGAAATCATCAGCTCTCACCAAGCCATTTATGGAAGGGCGGTGAACATTCATGGGTTGATTATATTTAATTAAACCACAACAGTGACATTGTTTACTTTTATAATAGCTTTAGTATCTAAGTCTGTTTATGCGTCAGCTGTGTTTGCGCTGCTTTTGTTTCTCTCTGTGTTTTGTCTCTTTGCAGCCACCTTCAAACCTCAAAAACTAGGTTGTTGTTACACTGTATACATTTGATGCGGTTAGCTTTCACATTACAATTTTTGCAAGCACACAAAAAAATGTTGCCTAAACATGCCTATGTCCTGTCGTCATTATCTATGTGGGTTGCATCTCCCTGTATATGATATTAACTGATTTGTAAACAGTGCAACAGTGTTGTAACCCTTTTCTTCATTACATCAAAAGAAAGACTGAAATCATTTACATTTTAATAACATTGTGTGAAAGCAATGACTCATCAAAACACTCATCAGGAATCATGCAGACCTTCTGTGATTGGTCTTGTTGCTCACAGCACAAAAATAAATGTGATTTGTTTTAGACTCACACATGTTGCAGCCATCAGCTGTGCCAGTATTGCACCTTATAATATAGATAACAAGATATATTGTGCAATCCCTGTTGTGTTTACGTATACAAAAATGAGGCTTTCATTAATCCATGTATTGCTTTCAGTGGAACAGCAATAAAGCACAAATAAGAAAAGCAGTCCTAGAAAATAATCCAGTCCTCTACCCTAGAGTCTCGTTTCAATTGTGAGCATTTCCATTCAGTAGCTGCTACATAAGCAGTACAACTTAGAAGCAATGTCTATCATTTCTATGATGTCTTTTCCCACCGGCAGTCAGAAAAAAAACGATGCCGTGACCTCAAGGTTCGCTACTGCTGCTGCTTCTGCATTTGCATTTCTTCCCTTCAATTTTTAATCATATTTTTGATTGAGACTGCGCCTCCCGAAGTCCAAATTTACTGACAGGGACTGACAGTGAGCCAGCTCCCAGTATCTTGGAGGGCTTTTATGCAGGGGGTTAAGGATGATCTGGGAGTTGAAATTACTAACGGTTTTTGAGTGAGAATACTGATCTTGAATCAGGCGTATTCCTGCTGACACTCCAGACAGGAGTCTTGCAACAAGATGTCTAATAAAACATACAGACCCAGAAATGTCACGAGTGCAGAAGTTGAGGATGTTTCAATGCGCCGAAAAAACACCATCTGCCCCCGCACGGGAAAAATGTACTGCATTTTAATAGCCCTCGCCTCAGCCTTTCTCCGCTGAAACATGTGCCTCACCACCACTGCCAAAGTTGCCATGGAAATGGGGTCTTAATGTGAAAAAACACCACGCAGGAAAATGTGCTCTAATCTCTCTCCATCTACTCAAAACTCTTTCAGTTTCATTCAGGGGCCCTTTCAAGCCTGGAGAATCATCTGCGACACGTCATACATTTCACTCATGTACAGCAGCACTAAGGTTTTCACTATAGACTCTACTCATAATTCAGTGATCTACCGACTCTTTTGATGATCTACTGAGTATTCAGAGTGTGGGGTTGAAAGGGTAAACTACAAAAATGCACAGAAAAACACAGTATGGACGATAATACAAACAAATGTGTCCATCACGCTTTTCATACTGCAGTGAAGTCCAGCAAGAGCATTTAAATATGCATCATCACTGTCAATTAAATACTGCATATTCAACATGTGGGTAAATTTCAAACCATTCTTTAATTGGGAACAACATTCAGTTCATTTATTTGGACATGTCTATGGTGTTTACTAGGGACTCGATGTACATATGAGTACAGGTCCAGTGTAAAATGAGTCATTTGCACACACCATGTCTGAATTTAATGTTTGATGTACTAAGATTCCAGTTTATCACACGCAGAACCACCCACTAGCTGCAGGTTTATAAGACCTTGTGATATAATGGAACTGTCCACAAGTTAAAATAAAGACAAGGTCAGTGATGAAGAGATAACAGAGTTCAGGCTCTCACCAAAGCATTCTACAGGAGAGTAATTCTGCTCTGACTGCGTGTGAACACTGCAGTCGCATCACGTTATATTTTGTGCCACGTCCCCTTACACATCCCGAGAGGTTAAACTGTGTTTTTCTGATGGAAAACATTCTTTCCACGTGTTCAAGGCTCGTGCTCTGTCTAGCTGCTGTGGCTGTTGCTATTGTTGAAGGAAGAGTCTTTGAGACCCTAAAGCAAATTTACAACTGTTTTTCAAAGGGGGTTTTAAAACTGGCTGCCACAAGCTGCCCAAATGTCAGTAAATCAAGCGAAATAAGTAATCAGCTGCACATGTAATATCTCCATCCACTATTTGGCCCATTTGTCTTCCGTTTTGCTCAGCGCTCCCTTTGCATGAGGAAGAGATGTGTTTGTGCGCTTCACCAAGCACACATTCCATGAACTTCATGCTTTGCCTCGCGTGCAAATTTTGTACATAACACGCGGGCAGAATGTGTCCGATCTGTGCCTGAGACTGACGCAAGAGGCTTAGTCCATCAGACCCTGTGTTTAATCCCCAGTCTATCAAATATCTGCCTGTTGCATCCCTAATAGAACATCAACGTTTATATTTAGGCCCACATCTACTAAGATGTAAAACATTAGAAAAGATGTTCCTGTTTTACTCCAAACATTATGCTTATGCCCTCTTAAATGAGTGGGTGACAGTGAAGCCATTCAAGATTGAGAGGCCCTTTTAATGGGGGAGCAGAGAGCAAGCTGCTGCCATGTCATAGGGAATGAAGAGAGAACACAGAGCACTCCCTTAAATGAGACTAACTATAATCAATGAACAGCAGTTAGTGCAATCAGGCAAGTAGCCCCAATCACTCAGGCCTGCTGCGGCAGCCCAGAGACCAACCCAACGCTAGTATGGTGTGATAGTTCTTGTAATGAGTGCAACAGATTGACAGTTCGTACATTTCTTCTTGTTAAACTAATAATACAGAGCTTACTATGGTAAGTTACTGAGTTACTGTAGCCTGCTGTTGTTATGGTGTGTTGCTATATGCTACAGCAATACTGAAATCTCAGCTGGTGGCCTGGTGGTTAGGGAGTTGCCTCTGGACTGCGAGTGGCACCTCTGAGGTACCCTTGAGCAAGGCACCGTCCCCACACACTGCTCCCTGGGCGCTGTATTGGTGGCTGTCCACTGGTTCACTTGGCGAATGGGTTAAATGCAGAGAAAGAATTTCACACTGTGAGCTGTGCTGTTGTGTGCTCATGTGTGACTACAAGGGCCACTTTGCTTTTTACTAAACAGACTATGCATTCTATTATGCACTCATTTAAGCCTATGTTCACACTCCCACAGGGAATACGGACTTTATTTGTATGGAAGACTCCAGCATTTCTTTGGGTTGTTTATGGCTGACGTTAGTAATATGTGCCATTGCTTGTTTTCTCAGGTTTAGAAGGCCCAGTCTGATAGGCATCACTGATGGATGATACTATTGTCAAAAGGCACCTTCAACAGCAGCTCGGCAAAACCCAGAGCCTCTGCTGTTCTACCAGTGTGTGCAGAGAGAGGCTTGTTAAGCAGATAAGGATCAGACAAAAAGAGCTGCGTCAGGGGTGTGGGAGGGGGAGAGCGACTGTGAGCGAGAGCGAGAGAGCAAGAGCGCACGAGAGAGAGAGCGAGAGAGAAAAGGGAGAAATATGAGGGAGAAAGATAGTGTGAAAGAGCAGGAGAAAGAATACATGCTAGAACAGAGAAACAGAGAGGAATACCAGCTTGAGAGTGAGGGAGAGAGAGGGACGATGAGAGAGAGTCAGAGAAAGAATACATACTAGAAGAGAAATAGAGGGAGAAAGACAGAGGAGAGAGAAAAAAGGGGGAGCAATATGAGTGGGGAGAGAGAGTGAGAAAGAACAGAAGAAAGAATCCATGCTAGAAGAGAGAAAAAAATGAATATAAGCAAGTGACTGATATGAACTAAAACTGTGACATATTGATAGAGAGAAGGAGGAGGAAAGGGAAGGGAATGGGGAGAGGGAGAGAGAGAGAGAAAACACATACTAGTGGGGAGAAGGGGAGTGAAGGAGGGATGGAAGGGTGAGATAAAAGAGTGAATTGTGTTATTTTTCCCTCACAGGAAGATTACATCATTGGTTTGGGAGAGACAAGAGTAAACACGCTGACAGCTGATACCTCCTTCGCTGCCAGCTAAACAAATAAAGTTTGATTTGAAGTAATAAAGAGAGGAACCAAACAGTTCACATTTTACTAAAAAACCTTTAACATCACAGTAGACAGTTCTGCACTCACCAGAAGACTTCTAAACTCTCCTGCCTCTTTCTGAGTGTTATAGGATAAAATTGAGCGCGGTGGGATAGTCATAGAAAAAGGTTTTTAGTACATAACATACATCTGAGAGTGACATTTCCATAATATCTCCCACACCAAAACAAACAGTGGTAGCATGGGAAAAGAGCTTTGCCTTAAAAGAGGTGTCTTTGCTTGTTCCCTCATTCTACCTGTGTGGTGTGACTGCGACAGCCCACACACGGCGGCCAATCGCATCAGGTACATCAGCATTCATACTGAAACTGTCCCTGCTTGTAAACAAGCTGTACAGTGAACCATTTCCTACTCCACTCTGACCCTTTTATTCGTTTCAAATGGTTTAGTTAATTTCTAGTGTTCATCTATGAATATGCAGATCGGACTAAAAATGGGGGAAAAAATGGAAAGAAAAAAGCTTAATAGGAAATAAATCAAAATATGTATCAGAAAACATAGGACTTTATTATCACTGTCAGTACTGTTTGCTTTTCTGACCTACTGTATATTCACACATAAAGCCTATTCCATTTCATCTGTATGGTGGCTTGTTTACCTACTTTGATGTTTCAGTTGCTGTATGTAGGCCATGGTCTCCCCACTTATCAGACCAAATTGCACCCTTGTCTTTATAATAGTCACTTCAGGTAAAATATGGGCTATAGAATCCATAACACTCTGCTTCAGCAGAACAAAAGCTAGAGAAGCTCTCCATCCTTTTGCTCTGTCCTATATATCTGTCAGGAGTGCTCCTCTTCCTAGGCCTGTGAGACAACACTTCCAAGAGCTTCCTCATAACGGAAAGGCCATTCAACAGACCCAAGGACTACCGCACACCCATAATTCCCTCCATAACTACTAAAACCATATAACCACTCAACCAGCATGGAGGCAGGGGCTATAACTTCTTTTTTTTTTTTTTAACACTGCCTGAGGAAAAAGCAGCATGCGAAAGCTCACAGGCCGTTTGATAATGAGTGTAAATTCTGTAGGACATTCATTGCATGTTAAAGGTGCTGAGAGGCCGCGAAACGCCTCCCAGGCACAGAGTATCGCTCAAGTCTCTTAAATTGCACATCTTAATCTCTTCCTGCATCCAGTCATCAGCACTTCTGGCAGTATGGGAGTGAAGTGTTTATCACATGAGAAAACCACATCAGCAAATCTCACACACAGCAGATATAAATTCTTCAGGATACGCTTCTGCTAAGTTAGGCTGCTCGCTTGACGCCAGAAACAGAATTCAGTGTCTAGAATACGTGGCTTACACAATCATGGCAACCACCACATACAGAAGACTTCAGATACTTGTGGTGGAAGCATGTAGTAGTTAACATGTTCTAATCACAAATGTTAAATAAATGTGGATAAATGTTCGCACCATTCCGTTCCTCAATTTGCTGCTATTACTAAACTGATATTTTAGTACACTAGGTGGTGATGTGTGTCATTTATTGTCTATACAGGAAAAGAGAAAAAAGTCTAGCCATTCATTCATAACAGCACAAACTATCTAGCTGTAGATTTAGCAAATGAGCTTGCATTTGAGTTTTTTTCAGTCAAAAACACCTGTCTCAAGCAAGAAAAAAACTGGTGAATTTTTTGTTAAATTACATGAATACCTAGATTTATTCAAATGAACACATCAATCAATCAATCATTTGCAACTGTGACTGGTCAGGATGTTTTGATTAGAAGGTCTTCCGCAATATTGCAACAACAGAAAGCGTGACCGCAACTAACAAATTATATGGTGTGCAGGTTTTCCATATTTTATATTCTGCCCTGATAATACGGAATCTTGCAGTTATACCAGAACAAGCAAACTAGACAACTCAAATTCAGTTTCACAATTAAGTATCAGGAAAAGCATATAATAATTATTGATAACTAGAGTTCTGTACCAAAATGGAAAAATATAAGATTGCTAGTAATATCACTAGGCCTAAGCTAACTGAACATTATGCCCCAAACTTTTTATTGTTCCCCCTGAGGGGGGCTGACGAGTCCATTCTGTAAAGTAGTGGGACAGTAAGAGGAACAATGAAAAAGAAAGATCAGCACTCACCTGGAGAACCCAGCAGAAGCTGCACTACATCATCGTATAGTAGCAGGGTGGCTGGTCTCTGAGGGAGCAGGTACAGACTCACTGAAGCATACACTGGCAGAGAGAAAAGACAGAAAGTGAATGAGATTTGATGAGCTTCACACATCAACAGGGCTGTCCTGAGTAATTTGAATAAGTGATGACTGACAATGCATATGATGATGATTATCTTATATCCTGGTACTGATCTCTCTTAAATGTTCAAATAATTTCATGATATACTAACAATACTGACATTACATATAGCACCCAATAATTCCACAATCTTCAATGCAGAGAGAGAAATTTAACGCAGAAACTGAGGATGTTTTTCAGCTGAACTGGACAAACAACAGACATTTAGCTCTGTGGTTTTGCTGAGTGCCAGCACATGTGTGAGGACCATGATTCAGCAAACCTGAGTCACCAGGCACACAATGCTACAGGCAATAAGAGAAGCTACACAGGAAACTGAGCTTTAGCTTCAAAGAGCTTTGATAGCGTGCAGAAAACCAAAAGTAATGTCGTATGACAAGAAATGTATACAACATATTGTAGTACTTCTTACAAACACACTGAATCTAAAGTGAGGTCTTGTAGTGCTAGTCATGTCCGAAATCTAGTGCACTAATAAGTGCCCCTCAGAAAGCAGTTTCCAGTTTTCCAAATGGCAAAATCTTTTGAAAGTGTACAATATACAGCACCCCACAAACTAAAACCTCATCCTGTGAAGCATGGCGGAGGGAGTTTCATCGACTGATGCAAGGACTTCTTCAAAAACCTTGGATCTCCATTTTTGTAATTTTGTGATGTAAAAAAAAAAAAAGCCAGCGTCCCTTTATGTTGTGGGAAATGTTTGTGACAAACTGTCCAAAACTAGGAGTTAAATACATCCCATTATGTAGGTTGCAACTTTCTCCTGTGAACATACTATTTTACAGATATGAAGGAGAGTAGCGATATCCTTCTTGACTTTGTATTCAATGAAACATGACATGAAACTGTAAAATACATGCTGTGTTAGGCTACATGATTGTCTTTACTTAATACTATTATTTAGATGAAGGTCAAATCACATTTAAGGAGCCACTGCAAAAAAAAGATTGTTATAAAATATTTAATTGAGTTTTTCTCCACCACTGTAAAATGTGCCGCTTGTCATTCCGGACAAACTCATGCTCTTTGTAAGCAGTTACATATGGATTGGCGATGTTCCAGGAGACTGGGGCACACTGGGAGCTGTAAACCTCCCTGCCCAGCTCCCATCTGCTGCGCTCTGTGGCTGGGCCAATGACCCCCCAGTGAGGTGGTATGTCCTCACCCTGGGTCATAACAGGAGTTCATAATAGTGATAGTTTATTGGGGTGTTATGTAATACACTGCGAAGAACATCACAATGACAGTAAGTAGCAATATAACCACAACACAGATCCACATATATTTTCACTAGAAATGAACACTGTAATTCATACCACCTGTCACTGAGCTTGGAGGGGAATGGACCTTGTTTGTTTTTGTGGACTTAATGGAGAATATGTAGGATGCCTTCAAAGACCTGTGATGCATTCACTAGGAATATTCACCTATTTAAGGCCTGCTATACACACACACACACACACACACACACACACACACACACACACACACACACGCACACGCACACGCACACACACACGCACACACAAACACAGATGCTCTGAACAGAAGGGAGCCTGTTCTCTTTAATAATATGCCCAGCAGGTACATGAAAAAGAGGAACCTCCTCAGAGGAGGCAACAAAAGAAAATATGAGATATGGAGAGATAGTAATGCAAGAAAAGGTAAAACCTAATAGAAAGAAAGGTGATCTGATGTGATCAATTTAAAGTTGGCAAAATTCTCCTCAAATTCCAGTATGCATAAAACATTCTGGACCCTGGGCATCTACACTTCCCCATCAGTCCTGTTTGTGCATAGCTACAACCCTGAATTGATACACTTCACTATGACAGTTGGATAGTTCTTCTAGGAACTAATAGGAGAAAAACTAATGGCAATAACACCAATTCCACCACTAGCAAATCATCTAAGAAAAAATAAGAAAAAAGCACAGAAAACAGAAAAAGATAGCCCGATCTAGGAAAGAGTAAACGTTGGTGCGGATTTTTGATGCTAAGGCAGCTGAAAAGCATGAAAAATGACTGCAATCGTGGCAGGTGGTTACTTCTGAGACTCAGAACATTTATCCACTTATTGATCTCACCGAAACCTTTGCCATCAAGTCTGATTTGTGTACGTGTAAAGTGTACATTTGTCATACATGAAGACAGTGTGTGAAATTCTTTCTCTGGATTTACCCCATTCACCCAAGTGCAGCAGCGGGCAGTCGGGACAACATAGTGCCCGGGGAGCAGTGTGTGGGGATGGTATCTTGCTCAAGGGTACCTCAGTGCTGCCACTAGCAGTCTAGGGATTCAAACCCATGACTTTCTGACTACAGGGGCAACTCCCTAACCACTAGGCCACCAACTGCCCTGATATGCTAGTAAGTAAACACTCTGAAATGGACCCACTGTACAGCAACAGGGACACAGTTGCAGTGGGTACAGCCCATTCTGCTAAAAAGCAGCATGGTGAAGTCCTCTGACTTACACAGAAGCTTGAAGCTCCACAGCAGATGATATGTGCATGGTGGAGTTTCAGGTTCTGCTTTAGCTTGGAGCTCCAAGCACTTAAAGGACTGAATACATTATGTGCAACCACATACTTAATGTTAATGCCCCAGCCCTAAACACTTGCACTTTATTAAGTACATCTGATAACCTAACTTCTGGACCCCCGCATATTTGCATGGTGGTGTAGATCACCACTGCTACCAATAGGCAGATAGCTTGATAAGATCACTGGCTAAATTTAAAAGACATATCTTATAGTCAAGCAATACAAGTCCTCTAAAATACATTTAACAAATAACAATGAACTAACATCTAGCCATCCAAGATTAGCTAGCTAATTCACAAAAGCGTTTTCTTAGATATTTGAAGGAGACAAGCAAGACGTAATGGTATGTCCCACTGTAGGGGTGATTAAAATTGCATGATGTGTGTCCATATGACAGGGCTGGAACAATACTTTAGTGTTTATTGTTAAAGTGAATCATTAAGTGTCGGTCTATGTATTAGACAATCAGAAGACGACACAGCAGAAAGGAGTCACAGATGTTTGTGCGGAGAGAAAAGGACAAAAAAGTAGGTGGAGTTTTCAGAGCTCAGAAACCAGACGTGGGAGTACAGAATTCCCCGTACAGGACTACATGAACTCTTAAGTGGAAAGCAAGTGTAAACTAACCAGTCCACAGAGGGGTCCCATCTGCGAAAGAGAGAGATACCACTGCTCAAACATGCTTGAAGCAAACCCTTTGGAGAGGATTTCAGCACAGTGACTTTGGAGCAGCCAGTCAGGGCTGCGAGCGAAACCTTGTCTCTCTGAGCATGACTCATTCTGAGTTTGCGTGACTCACACAGATTCTGAGAGCGGCAGGGGAACAGTCTATGCTCCGGGACACAGGGGCTCATTTTAGCACTCCTCCTCCTCCTCTGTTATGAATAAAAGACAAGGGAACGAGGGCAGGTGGCTGCATCTTCATATGTCCCTGTGCTAATGCTAAACCTGAAAAGGCCCATCTTCAAACAGCTGACTTACTGTCCCATTTCTGAGATGGCAGAGTCACTATCAGTGGCTCTTTGTATTGACTTTGTATTCAATTCAAATTGAATTTTGGAACTTATATTTATTATGTTACAGCACGATTCATCAGAACATCCACAAAAACTCACCTGGATCATCTGAGAGTGGCCAAGAGTCCAAAAGCACACAGCAGAAATCGTGACCAATTATAGTCTTCTGTTAATCCCACCACTTGCTGCAGAATTGCAGAAACCACATTGCACAAGGATGGCGCCAACATGCTGACATTTTCAGCTTCAACATGTGGAACACAGATGAATATTAAGGTGTCCAGCTGACTTGCCAGTATAGTTGAGGCCAGCATTGCAATAACAGTAAACAAGCAACAGACGTGTGCAGAGCTTCACTGCCATAATCAGCAACTCTGGATGTACACGTGTGCTTCCTAAACCTGAAACTGCAGAGAAGGCCCTGATGCAACTGGGACCACCAGTACAATTAACCTAGGTGTTTTGAGGACAGGTATGCATACACTATACGGACAAATGTATTGAGACACCCCTGTTTTCAGGGTTTGGGCTTTTCTATTCCAGCATGATTTTGCCCCAGTGCACAGAGCAAGCTCCATAAAGACATGGCTGGATGAGTTCGGTGTGGAAGAACTTGACTGGCCGCCCAGAGCCCTGACCTCAACCCCATCCAACACCTTTGGGATGAACTGGAACGGAGATTGAGAGCCAGGCCTTCTCGTTCAACATCAGTGCCCGGCCTCAGAAATACACTACAGAATGAATGGGCACAAATTGTGGAAAGCTGTTATAGCTGCAGGAGGGGGACCAACTCCATATTAAAGTCTATGTATTTGAATGCAATGTCATTAAAGTCCCTGTTGGTGTAATGGTCAGGCGTCCCAATACTTTTGTCCATATGGTGTATGTGCACGCATAAGCATATTGTTGCTATTGGAACAAAAACTTGCACCTCCAAAATATTAATTTTACTGGAGAAGGAAAAAACTCCAATTTTACTGGAGAAGGAAAAAAGTGGTAGGTCAAATTAATAAAAAAGATAAATACGCGCTGTCCCAGAACTCCGTTTTAGCTTGCATTTGGCATGCAAGCTAAAACGGAATGATTATGCAACGCTCACAGCATCATCGTCACATTAACAGAAGTGTTGGAAGCTGGAAGGACTGCTGACGACACAGACTCCAGAGACTCCAGAGCATATGCAGTTCAAAACAACTCCCAGTGGAATGGAGACATTGTGATATACAAGATCTGACGTGCTTAAAAACTTGTCATATTTATTCAGCAAATCTAGTGATGCAAGTCCTCAATGGAGCCAAGTGATGTACAGTGTTTCTTCTAGATATTTTTCCTCAGGTAGGGTGGCAGTCCTTTTGAAGCTCACCATACGGGTGGTCATCAAACACATAGCGGGGAGTGGAGTAGCACCATCACACAGAATTATTTTTAGAAATAGTGTGATTACACTACACATGTAATATTAATTTTTAAAATCCGATCTGATCAGACTCCTGATCTGAGTTGGATTATTAAAGTCTGAGTCTGAATCTATATGGTACCGGAAGTTAATTGCTGACGCCTACAAACATCCAGAAATGAAAGTTGACAATTTTAATGACATTTTTCTGTTCCTTTCATTGGTTTGCTTGTAATACAATGGCAAAGTGGAAATACCACACAAACTCACTGTCTTTTATTATCCCTGCTTAGAGGTATAGCACCATATTTCAATAAAATTCCTCTAATGTTGCAGTTTGCTGGGGGTTTTTTATTTTAAGATCAAGAATAAAAAAGTCACTTCACTATGGTGCAAAGTCTTTGACATGCGCATGTGATAAGGTCAAATAATGTTCTCCATAATCCCTTTAGTGTTCTGCTTATCTTCAATTTGCTGCACTTTTTGTACATTTGTTTGTCATTTTGATACTGAAGCAGACGAGAACATTTAAATATACAGACTCAAAGTTGTGGGAACAGAATGTAAATTGTATGTAGATATGTAATTAATTACATTTGAAAATGTCAGTAATAACTCAAACAAAAAAAAAAATCACTGACAAATAATTTATTGAGTGTTCAGGAAATTATTTAATGCATCGACAAAATGGTTTGATTGTTTTGGCATGATTAAGAATTTTTTTTTCGTATACAGTTGTATCACCAGGGATCTTTTCCATTCGAATATAGTCTGAGAATTTTATTTTGATTAAAAAATGACCATGTCACTGGATATTAATATATTCAGTTAAAACCGGTTCAGACATTCCAGTATTGAAGTTGAATTATTATGGACAGACACATTTTTATATCCCTAACCACATCTAGAAATGAGCCCAAATCTTATAAACAGTTTCCACCAGTGCATTTACTGTAGGTCATGCCATAGTGACCGCACTGCCCAAGTAATCTCAGAGAACAAGAACTACAAGAAAATCTTTTCCAAAAGACTCATGTGTCCATCTGCGGTCACTAAGTCCATGAAAGGGCCTTCCCTCCTACTTTGGCGTGGCTGGAGTGGAGATTAGCGCTGGGTATGTGTGTAATGCCCCCACGAGGGACTAAAGCCATGCTGGAGACGCTTGTACTCTGCGCTCAGGCCGCTCCAGCCCTGAGTCGTGAGGGTGGGCCGCATTTCTCGTTGCTTCTAAAAGTGGAGTTCCTCACGACTAAGTGGCCTCCAGCTGTTGGTGCAGACAGCTTTGAGCTATGCCTGATTTAGCTGCTTAAGGGGCATGAGGTATGAACACAGGGTGGGCGAGGCCGAGCAGTGAGGGAGCCGATCAGAGTGGAGCTGGACCGAGATGTAACAGAGTTGACAACTGGATGTGCCAGCAGTGCAGCACCGTAAACATACCGGAAGAAACCAAATGTTTCCAGCAACTGTTGTAAAGTAACAGTTTGGCCGTACATACTGTTATCTGTAAAAATATGTATGGACAAATCAAGGCTTTCATTTTTGAGTGCCTCGGTCCTCGGATCTGTTGTCGAAATTTTGCACAACACTATCTAAACAACACTGTCTTAAGCTGTCTGTAAATCTAATAACACGGAGCTTATGAATTTTTTTGTAGGCAAAACAGAACAAACCAAAAGCAGAGTGTTTAAACTGGCAAAAAAGTTAATTAGATCATTTTCCCATCATTCAGCCAAACTTTTGCTCATGACTGTCTATGACATATAGTACTGTGCAAAAGTCTTAAGACACCTGGAAAATTATTTAACATTTAACATTCATCTTGCTGGGCAGTAACATCAGAAAAAACACAAATAACATTATTACAGTACAAACTGATTTTATGTCATCACTTAAACATTTCCAAGCCACTCCTTGTGCAAGTCCAGTAATACTCTGACTCAAACAATACAAAGGTGTGCACAGGGGCGTCGGAAGCATTTTTAATGAGAGGGGGACGCATCGGTCTTCGCGTGGGGGTGGGGTTTGGACGTGGGGCGGGATTTGGGGGCGGGGTTGCTGCGTGTGTTCAAAGTCTCTTCCTTTTAGGGGGTGGGGGTGTTCGGAGACCCCTGTTGAATCCTGAATCTTGACTCTTGAATCTTTCGCGAAAGAATCCGCTCCACTTAATCGATAGGAGAACACACACACCACTGGAAATCCGCTCGGGTTTACCTCCAACTCACCGCATGCAAGGGGAGTGAATCGGCAGTGAACAGACAGGCTGCTCGGATTTCCAGTGGTGTGTGTGTTCTTCTATCGATTAAGTGGAGTGGATTCTTTCGCGAAAGATTCAAGATTCAACAGCGCTGGGTGAACTAATTATTTATGTTAAATGTGGGGGGGTCCAAATGAATAATTATGGAATGTGAGGGGGACACGTCCCCCTCTGATTGAATGGCGACGACGCCCATGGGTGTGCAGCTCATTTAATTTCACAACTCCATGCAATGGCTAGAGGCATCAAGGAGAGACAGAAAGACAGACACTCACTGCTGAAGCAAATGGCTTTAAACTATTTGCTTAGGAGTCTCAGACACAGATTGTTTTTTGCACAGTTCTTTGAATACTTCAACATTCCCACTGCAAAAAGCACAGCAAAGAAAGAAACGCACTATAAAGGTTGTCTAGAAAACAGTCAGTAAGGCAGAGGAAGAACAAAAACCCAACAGCTGGTGGGCTTCACCATGACTCTTCTGAATAACAACTCCAATTGTGTGCAAAGTTCTGATTCCATAATCTCACTCACAGATCTCAGCCAAGACCTCTACAGTTTCAACTGCAGGTCTCAGATAAGAGATTGGTTCAAGAGACACAGTACACTGGGTTCATGGGCTGTATTAAATGACACCATAACAATATCCATGCTCTGCGTTGTACCCTGCGGCTATCCCATTCATGCATCAGTAGCATGCTGCTTAAAGAGGAGTTTCATTACATCACCCAGAGGAACTGCCTCAGCAAGGCAGACCCCGAGTACCTCCACTGGATCTGTCTTTAAAGCGTCCAGTATGTGCAAGCCTTAGTCCGTCCAGTAATACAAAAATTAAGTTTTAAGCTCCGTCTAAAAATACACTATATGGACAAAAGTAATGGGACACCTGACATTTTTAAATATCACAATAGGTGTGTCCCAACACCTTTGTCCATATAGTGACTCTGAGATAGAGCTGTTACACACAATGGTAAGGAACAGTTAAGGTCTGAGTCAGTGCAGAAACAACACACTTGGATGAGGCTCTACTCACAGGGGATGCGACTCGCATGCCAGGGGGCGGAGTTCGTTACAAATCCATGCTTAGACGCCGCGACGATGACCCAGGTCCCTGGGCGATACATGAAGTTAACCTTCACGATGCCATCCTCTCCTGCTAGTCCAGAGGCCAAAGCGGACTGATTTCCATACACCTGAACTGCAGCTTCCTTCAGAGGTGAAAGGTCACTGTTGTCAAAGACCTGGACTTTAATCAGCACTTCTGTAGGAGGAGAGAAAAAAATGGCTAGTTAAGAGGGAAGTGAGGGGAGCATCATGCATGGCTGTGAATGAGAAAAAAAAAATGGTATGAGCAAAAAAATAACTGCTCGGTTCAACTCTCAAACTGACACACATTTGACTTGTTCCAGTCATGGGGCTCATCTCTCCTAATGCTGTGTGCTTAGCGGCTGATCTCTCCTCCATGCTGCAGTGTTTCCTCTGGCTCTCTGCCTCAGCCAGGAGCGAGAAGACATCTCCTTGTACACTGTAAAGATGACTTGCCCCTGGGCTCTCTCTCCCCATTCATTACGGAGGCAACTCGACCACAAAAACAGAATTTCAATGATCAGTACTTGGTCACTGATCATCTGAAAAACTGTATAGAGTCGCACTAGGGGTGCCCTAAGGTACGTTTCAGACCTGAGCCAATTTGTCAAATGCCCTTGGTGAAAGAGCATCCTCAACATTCACCTATTATAAGAAAAATGAAAAAACTTAAGAACAATAGTGTGATTGCTTCCGCAGTCACACTTATAATAGGTCAGTATGCTTTTCAGGATACACAGCATTCCTTCCATTTTACACCACTAGCAACTTCTTGTCGTAATTATGGCAACAAATAAGAACATGAACATCGTATACTCCTGACCCACTTCCGAAAAACATTTCAGCTCATGCAGGTAAGTGGGGGAATTCTCTGACTACACTAGCAAGCAGTAGTTGAACTACTGGAGTTGAACTACACCCCCCCCACACACACACACACCCCAAGCCCACATAAAGCAGATAACATGGCTGTGTTTAGACGTGTGTGCCCTGAACTGGACAGTTAAGAATGTGGCTTGTTTACAGTTAGAGGATCACACAGTGCAGAGCGCAGCTGAAGTGCGCCCTGCCCCCCTTTCTTCCAGCAGCCCGGGACCTCTGCCACCGTATTCGACTGATGCCGCCGCAGCCACGCAAACACGGCCAAAACCGAAATATCTGAGCTGTAGCCTGATTCCGCTGGCCTGACCACGCTGTCTGCTGCCTTCCAAAGTGATGACCTGGTTCGCCTCCCCAGAAAAGTCTACAGGGACATGGTTAGATTGGCATAAATGAGGCAGAGAAACAGCAAAGCTTCATTACTGTCCAGCTCATGACAGTTTTCATATTTAGTGCCTTTACAGATCATTCAACCTGATTACTTGATTAAATGTGATCAAAATTGACTTTGTACATTGCATGATGCATAATTGGACTGAAATTCAACTAAGCTAAAGAACTTCTAATGTAAGTAAGCTGCAAATATATTGAATATTGAATATTAAAATGCTCAAAATTATTCTTTTAGGTTATTTGGCAGCATTTATATGCTTGTATGCTCATTGATTATAAAAGTCTCACACAATATAAAAATACCAGATAATAAAGAATAGCTTGTGCATTTAAATCAAACAAACATGTCAATCCTTTTTCGTTTGGGCAACGACGACATGTAAAGGATGTAATTTAATAAACGATTTTTTAATTTTGATTGGGTACCATTTTGATCTGGAATATTCTTCAGTGTCTTTATTACTTTGATAAATCAATTATAAGCATTTCCATAGTGATGCGAATCCCATTCCGAATGTGTGCGCACACACACTCCAACAATAAAGGCAGCATCATGCTTCTTTAATATATAATGATGGAAAACACACCAGCACATGGCTCTGAAAATGTGAATTTTGCCACATATTGGCTATACTTTATCATTACTTGTCTCTTTTCAAATAACATATTTGGAAAATTCCAACAAAAATGAAACATCTGTTTTTTCCAAGCACCGGCAGGCAGGAAAAAAGACCTGTATCAAATCATACTGTTTTTGTGTACACAGAGTGAGGAATAATTAAAAGCGTCATTCCGAATGTTGGCAGAGCCAAGAAAAGACTGAAGTTCGAATCGCTCAAGTTTTGCTTCCAACTATACAATCGCCACCAACTGCGTGTGTGAGCCGAGAGCTCCGAGTGCTTGAGCAGCTCCATTCATGCGCTGATCGATTTGCCCTGCTGGCACTACTGCGCTCCCGCGGCCTTCACCACCTCTTGTTTTGATTCTAAATGGGTCAATTGATGCTCGTTGTCATGGAAACAGGAAGGTGTCAGCGGGTGAGACGGGGAAACTGGGCCCCTGCCTTTCCTAGCAAGTTGGACATATTTAGAGTCCCCTAAACTTAATCACCACTAAAACATACTCAGAATTGTCAACACAAAAATTCTCATTGAGTAAAATGAGAGCTTTTATTTATGAGTTAGAAATATTTATATATTAGTTCATGTTTGCATTCAAACAGAAAACAAGTCAAGGTAGTAAAACTGTCAAAAATCAGAAAAAATGCCAAAAGTTATTTACATTTTTCCTCAAAGTTCCAAGTCTTTATAGCTACTTTCCATCATCATTCATGCCAGGAGTTACATTTGAAAGTAAGAGTTTCAGTTAAAAGAGTTTCAGTTAAAGGATATAATTGAATTTTAAACAGCAGGAAGATAAAACGGAATTCATGACGTTCCAGAAACTATAATGGCCTGTACCTCTTTGGTAGCAAGTCAAGAGCTGTTTGAAGATCATGACTAAATGCTCACAGGCGGGTGCTGAAGTCTAAATCTGATGGAGTGTTTAGTGACTGGGTGAGCCAAACCTGCGAACGCTGGATTCAGGAGCGCATTTATGTTAAGAACAGCACTGCTGCCGGAGGGCTCTGTGCTCACAGACTGTTTGATATTGATTAATAAAGGCATTGATTTGAAGCAGTTTATTTATTCATTTATTTTGTTTGTGATGTGAAACAGCCTTCAGGTGAAAAGTAATATACTTGATTTACATTACCTTGCAAGCAATGCAACGTAAGCTTTTTAAGGTCTAGTTTTCTCAACCATGTAACCCTAGAGTCACATTTAGTAAGACTAACATTTTCAGTGTTCTACTGAGAGAGAGCAAGACAGACCGAGAGAGAGAGAGATAGACAGAATAAAATATGAAAATCATGTACTTGTAAGAGCACTACATAATTACAAACTTCATTTTATAATTAATAGAGCCCCCAACGGAAACTACTTTTTATTAATTTTAACACCAGGATGTTGTTTATTTCTGATGATTTAATGATTTCATGTCAGTCTAAGCCAGCAATTTTTAGTCTAAGGCCCCTCTTATGGACAGTAAATGCCGCTATTCCCCTTGTTCTCCATCCACCAGAACCGTATCCAATTTGGCAGCGTTCACAAGAAATAATGTGATGTTATTTTCTCCAGATTGCCCACCAGTAACATCTCGCTTTGCTTTCAGATACTGAGGAAGGAGGAAGCCTACCAGGAAGGCCGTAGGTCTCACCATCATTCAGCTTTCAAACAATGCTCATTTAAACATTGCTCACAGCCAGCATTTCCTGCACAGGATTTCGCCTCTGGTCCATTGTTTGAGCTGGAACACTAAGGTCAGCTTCGGTCACCCAGACCTGTAGCGCTCCTGAGAGCCTTCAGGATGCAGATACACCAGCTTCCGTGTGAGGAGAAGAGCAACAGAAACTAAGCCCATTGCTTGTTTTTATGCAAAGTCCTTCACGTATTGATACACTATGTGTACAAAAGTACTGGGACACCTGACCATTACACCTACAGGGACTTTAAAGACACTGCATTCAAATACATAGACTTTAGTCCACCCCATGTCTTTATGGATCTTGCTTTGTGCACTGGGCCACAGTCATGCTGGTATAGAAAAGGTTCTTCCCCAAACTGTGTCCAGAAAGTTGGAAGCATGGGGTTGTCTAAAATGCCTTGTTTTGCTGAAGCATTAAGATTTCTCTTCACTGGAAGTAAAGGGTCTAGACTAACCCCTGGAAAACGGGTGTATCCCAATACTTTTTCCATATAGTGTATAAACCCATTAAACCAAACAAGGGTTAATTACCCTTGGGGCGACCGGTGGCCTTGTGGTTAGGAAGTTGCCCTTGCGTTCAGAAGGTCATCCCAGGACCGCAAAGGACACCACTGAGGTACCATTAAGTAAGGTAACATCCCCACACTCTGCTCGCGAGGAACTGCTTCAATTGGTGAACGGATAAAATGCTGAGAATTTCACACTGTGCACTCTGCTGTGGTGTGTTCACACGTGACAAAAACGGCCACCTCACTTACTTTACGAGGCTGCAATACAGGCGCAAACACCACCTGCCCCACCTACTCTAGGGTCCGTGTGACAAAAATCCAAATGTGGTGCAACATTCCTCCACTGACAGTGTCATTCTACAATGGACAGCTGATGAAGAGACAGACTTTGGAACCCATCCAGAGAGAACAACGTGCTGATGCTCAAGGCGGTGTGTTACAGACGCTTCACCAAACTGTGTAGGAGGCATAAAAGAGAAAACGAAAGGAGAACAACCCAAGGCAGCTACGGAAGCCAAAAAGACATGAAGGTCAAGCTAATTTTGTCCATGAAGACGATTCTTTGAAGACAACTGAAGATACTTCCTCTCCACTCGTGTGTATTAGATATCCGGTTACTGTCGAGAATGACTTGCTGATGGCCACACGGCTGGTCACTATATCCTGTTATTGACACAATGGCCCCATAGATGGACCTCTGCAGTGGACAGACCTCTAAACCATTCCACAAAGATCTTACAGTCCTGTGTATCAAAATTACTCATTACTCACAATATGTATGGCAATTCACGTCAGAAACCAAAAACGCATGTTTCTCCACACAGTTTGTCACATGCACTGGTCATGTGACGCGCAAAGGTCATAGGAAATGAGCGCGTCACATAGTATATAAACAGGAAATGGGACTTCCTAAGGTGTTCAGTCATTGAGTTCTACTCGCCGCCCTGACTCCACGCACCTTCACTCACGTGAGTAACTTTCACTACTAGTGCATGATTGTGAACGACGATTCCGGTGGGAATCACACTCTAATTCAGAGCGTTCATAGATCAAGGAGCGTGACTCAACCAGCCCTCTCGCTTCTGTCCGCGTCTGGGCTCTTTCTTCACGCTCCATGGGCGACTCCTAGATTCAGGTACGTTCTGTTTCACTCCTCATCCGTGACACAGTTCACTCGACATGAATTAAGGCTTGCGCGTTGATTTAGATATCTAGTGTAGATGATACTAATTAATATTCATGATACCAGACATGACTCGGTTATTTCAGAAACAGCATCAGAAAACTTTGATCCCGGCAGAAATTGCTTATGTTATGATTGTGCAGACACTCAGAGAAACAATATAAAATATAGACAAGAACAATATAAAACAGAGTCTAAACAAATCTTCCATACAGAATACACAACGCTGGAACACAGCAGTCAAGTGGACAACAATTCATGCGTCTCGCACTACACTACCATCAGCTTCTGGCACCTCTGACAGAAGCTCATGGTGTCACTGATCAATTAAGAGACACACTGTTTGTTCACTTAGTGCAGCATGTGTATTCAGCCAAGCAGGAGTGGCAGTCTATCAGCAGGCCAGTGTTAGGTGACCACCCACATGCAGTCTCTCCACCATACACAGAGCAACTCACTCAACACAGCAAATACTAGCGATGTCCTCAAGTTCTGACTCTCATCACCAATCTGAGTACTGTAATACTGAGTATCTGCCATTACTGAATCAGAATCTCAGTCCAGTATTTATATCGTAGATACCACAGCCATACAGTTTACGAACCAGGCCAATTTAGAAGAGATTTTTCAGTGTCTTCAAAATTTTTATGTATTTATGCTAAATTATGTATACATAAGTACTCCGCTCTCTGTCTTGATCACACTGACACTAGTAACTGCACATTCCAGTTGTATGGTTTCCCTGTTTTAACAAAATATATTACTTTTACAAAAAGACCAATATGAATCAACACAAACTGGTCATTGTAGAAAGTTTCTACTTCTATTAAAACTACATTTTCCTTGTTTTTATAAATAAAAGAGTTTGATACAGTACATAAACACTGTTAGTGTTTCAAAACAAACTGTTCACCCCCTGATCCAGATACGTCAAATTTATAACCCAGTGTTTTCATGGACAGGCACATTTGCATATATCTGATTATTCACACTAAAGCAGCTTAATTCCACCCATCAACACTGCAGTTATAAGAAGTGGTTCAATTTTTTTGGAAATTTTGCAGCCAATCAGAACAGCTCATTTACATACATTAGTCTTAAAGGCAGAGTAGCAAAAACAGACCATACAAATGATAAACAGAGGTTGGAAAATGGTCATGTAAAAACAAACTACAGCTTACAAATAAGTCAAGTTGAAAAAAGGCCATAATAAATTGGGATATAGACCTCACATTGTGAAAAATGTCTATGCATTTCACCATTATGACAGATGTATAAGATAAAACAGCCTTAACAAAGACTGTAACTGTTCAAGAGATATAATTTGACAGAATTTGATTCAATAGGTAATACAATTGAATTAGATTTGAGTTAACCGAATTAGATTTAATCCATTAAAATATTTTTACTAGCTCCGAAACCTCATTTCTCATATCATATTAGAATATCTCTACAAAATACACAATTTGGTCAAAAGTATTGGGACACACCTCTTAATTACTGAATTCAGGTGGCCTCTTACTTCCAGCGAAGGACAATCTTAATGCTTAATGTTACCAAGACGCTTTGGACAACGCCATGCTTCCGACTTTGTGGACACAGTTGGGTGAAGACCCTTTTCTATTCCAGCATGACTGTGCCCCAGTGCACAAAGCAAGGTCCATAAAGACATGGCTGGATGAGTTCAGTG
>JBBIGA010000027.1:7661642-7684572 GCA_037576975.1 Alestes dentex | reverse complement strand
AACCAAATAAACAACCAGCCATCTATCCAACCAAACAACTAACCAGTCAGCCAGCCAGCCAGCCAACCAACCAACCAACCAGCCGGCCAGCCAGCCAACCAACCAATCAACCAGCCAACCAACTACCCAATCAACCAACCAGCCGGCCAGCCAGCCAACCAACTAGTTGTTAACCAACCAGCCAATAACCAACCAGCCAACAGCCAACCAACCAACCAACAAACCAACCAACCAGCCAACCAACTAACCAGTCAGCCATCCATCCAGCCAGCCAACCAACCAAAAAAAGTTTCAGGACAAAACGCTAAATGTATTTCTTCTTTAATAGACCAGTTCATTCCACATTTTTTTTTCAGCCAATGGCTATCAAGTACACTGCATCAATTGCATAAAGATCTTCACAGGCTGTTCTTTATGCAATTACAGAAACAAAGAAATGTGTCCCATCTGGTCTGCAGTCTCTTCCAAAAAGTTTTCATCAGAAAGATGCTTTCAGTCACTGGTCAGAGGAATGAAGATTGGCCTACTACTTTCTTTCACCTGTCAGTTTCTTTTATTATCCAGACTGGCCGGACAGCGTTCTGGCACCTTTACTTCTGGCAATCTTTACTTGACCGTAGCAACTCTTATACACACTACTCTCAGCATAGCAGGAGCACCAACATGTAGTGGTATGATTGTTTGTGTTGTGATGGAAACAGTGGTTCTCAAACCAGTCTTCAAATAGTTCACATTCTGTCCTGATGTCATGCAGTGAGGTAGGAGCAAACATCTTCTGGGGGTCTCTGAGGACTGGTTTGGGTTTTAGGAAATCAAAAAGGAAAACCAGTGCTTTAGAGAGTATTTCTATAGCATCAAACAAAGAACCCTCTGAAAACCTTTGAGAGAACCAATCATTGGATGGTGCTTAAAAAATGGTGCTTAAAAAATTAGTGACTGTCTGAAACCTTTTTACACTTTTTTAAGGAACAAAAATAGTTCTTTGTTTACAGTGTAAGTTATGTTTTTCGTATGTGTTGGATTACATTTATTTACCCAAGTTAATAACACTACTCCTTGGATTTGCATTTTTCTCATATACTCATTAATTTAACTGTTATATTATAATTACTTAAAAATAAATACCCAAAGATAGTAGTGCACAGCCATCACAGTATATCCCCCTGACTGTATATTATTTTATATATAGGATCTGGTACTGAGTGAGCAAAGTGCCAAACACTGCTGGGCTGGAGGTGTTGCTTAGTGACTTTGATTGCTGTTGTTATGGCATTAATGCAGCTGTATCACTGCCTTCCATACGGTGAATGCTTAAAGTCTTCAGTATCTGGTCAGTGGTGGTTCTATGGGGGGTCCCTTTCCACTGACAGAAGGTAATATAGGATCAGACATGTCAGTGACATTAAGCCTTCAAAGTGCACCTATAGAGTATAGCAATTAGTGTAGCTATAATAACCATATCTTAAAAACTCAGAGCAAATAGTTTAATGGGTCTCTGCTGCAAAAGAGACTTTGAATTTAAAAGAATAGAAAAACAGTTTGGATTTATTTCTGTGACTATTTTTTGGACATGCCTGTGTTAGTGAGCATGGATTTGGAAATGACTGTTGGAAATGCCTGTATAAATAAATATGGGAAGGGATACGAATGTTGGATTCACCTGTGTTCATAAATATGGATATGACCGTTGGATATGTCTGTGTTTATGAGTACAAATATGGAAATGATCAGCCTGTGTTACTGAGTAGGCGTATGGATGTGATTTTGCTGATGTCTGGACACAAACAATACACAGAGAGGTAAATAAATTTGATTTCAATTCTGATTCATATCTAAAGTGAGTGATGAGGCCCTAACCTCCTTGTTGCTCAGCACAGCCTGATAGTGTGTTTTGGCAGGAAGGCGGATGTGGAGCTCTGCCTCATATGCCCCGTCCCCCTGGTTCTCTGCCTGTATGATTAGAAGAGCTGGGTTTTCATCCCCAATCAGGAGATGCTGTTTGCCACTGGTGGCAAAACACGGGAGAAAAAACACAACAACGTTACTAAAGTAGAAAGTATTTTTGTCATGTTTACCCTTGTCTCTGTAATACACTGTATGCACAAAAGTATTTGGACGCCTCACCATAACACCAACAGGGACTTTAATGACATTGCATTTAAGTTTATAGACTTTAATATGGAGTTGGTCCCCCCTTTGCAGCTATAACAGCTTCCACTCTTCTTGGAAGGCTTTCCACAAGAATTTGGAATTTCTGTGGGAATTTGTGCCCATTCATTCTGTAGAGCATTTATGAGGTCAGGCACTGATGTTGGACAGGAAGGCCTGGCTCACAATCACAAGTTCCAGTTCATCCCAAAGGTGTTGGATGGGGTTGAGGTCAGGACTCTGTGTGGGTCAGTCAAGTTCTTCCACTCCGAACTCATCCAGCCACGTCTTTACGGACCTTACTTTGTGCACTGGGGCACAGTCATGCTGGAATAGAAAAGGTTCCTCCTCAAACTGTGTCCACCAAGTTGGAAGCATGGTATTGTCTGAAATGTCTTGGTATGCTGAAGCATTAAGATTGTCCTTCACTGGAAGTAAGGGGCCTAGCCCAAAGCCTGAAAAACAGATGTGTCCCAATACTTTTGTCCATAGAGTGTATAAACATCTTGTAATTCTATTTACACCATTCTCATAAAACCTTTACACCATTTGCTTAGACCAGCAGCATTTTACATTGTGAGAAATGGTATATATATATATATATATATATATATATACACACACACACACACACACACACACATATATATACATATATACATATATTTGTTATCGTAATGTACACTACAGTTAAAAATTTTTTTTTCTTGTAAAGTTACTAATTTTTTCAGATATATGGTTCTGTTATGTGACTGACATTCCAGTGACTGCTGAGTGAGCGAGCTGAAATGAGGCTGTGAAGCTGTGTGGTTTATCATTTTGTTCAAATCCGTTTAGCTACTGGATGTTTTAGTAAAAAATGCCCATGAAATGCTCCCTCTCCATTACTTCCATTGTGATGAAAAAGGTTTAATGGGTCTCTGCTGCAAGCGAGACTTTGACCCTTACGCCTCAGCGGCCAGCTTTAAGTCAGGAATGCAGATGTTATCGTCGCCACAGTCAAGAATGATTCGTGTCTACGGAGAGAGAATGTTTTAAAAGGGTTATTTTTTTTAATTGGGAAAAAAAAACATTCCATGCTAGTAGACCAATGGCTCCCACCTGGCCCACTATAGAACTTTGTCCATGCAGTATAGCTCCAGTGGAGTTGAATAGACTGTAGTTGAGTGAGATGAAGATCGGGCTCAGCTTGTCCTTGAACTCCGCCTCAGGTTATACAAAGAAAAGAAAAACACACCAGATATCATATTCTGACGTGAAGGATTCAGTTCATATGGTATATACAGTGCAGAAGTCTGGAGTCCATGCTGTAAATGATATAAAATGATTCTAAAATATCAGTATTATTCCAAAACGACCAAGAAAGCTGTAGAGCAATGGTTCCCAAATCTTGGAATTTGACGTCCCACTGCTCTCAACAGCCTCTCATGCTTTGAACTATCACGCTCTGACTTGATTTGCCCAGGCTTTGTTTTCCTCTGTGCCATATGTTTTTTTTTCCTCAGCTTGTCCTTAGTCCTGCCTCTTAATCAGTGAACTGTGTCTAGTTAATGTCTCAGCCCCTTCCCCAGGTATTTCCAATTCTGAACCAGTATACACAGCCATGGAAAAAAAATAACAGACTGCTTTTGTAATTTGTGTCTGTGTGAAATGTGCATGTCACTATTGTTTTATACACTATTGACCACACTTGATTCAAAATTCCAAACAAGAAAATGTTTGGAGAATATGTAAAAATACTACATTTAAATAATTTATTGTACCTTGGAAATGTTAAATGTTAACCACACAACACTCTTACGTTCTTTTACAATGGCAACAATTAAAATAGCGATGTTAAGTGATAGTGTGTGCATGTGTGGCTCTGTTTCATCCCATCAGAAACTGAATCAGGAGTGAAGCTGCTGGAATACAGCACATAGAAAAGCTGCTCTACAAACACTACTGCACTCTCAACACATATGGAGGCGTTTCTCTTTTTTTTTTTACACAGCTCACACTGCAATAGTTCAGAAAAGAATAGCAACCTGTGCATTTTACACACACACACACACTGTCGCAAACTTTACAAACAGTGAACAGGAAAAAGGGAAAAGTTACCTCTTATTTTTTTCCATGGCTGTATGTCTGTGCCTGTTTGTTTGTTCTTGTTGGTCATCTGTGACCATCCACATTTCTCTGGAGTATTGTATAGCTGTTGTTTCGGGTTTTCTTAGTATGTTTGCTATAAATAAAGACTGTGTGTGTTTGCAATAGCGCCCCCTTTTGTCCTCCTACGACCGGAATGTTAGACTAATACACCCGGACCAACTAATAAGTTAACTAACAAGGCTTCCTAGCGTTATCGTGTGTGTGGAAGCAGGGAAATCACTAAATTATGTAGGGCTGGGGTGCCTATTTAATTTATCAATAGAGTCAGCGTGGCCAGTGTTTTGCTGGATGATAGGCAGGGGTAGTGGGAGGAGGTGAAATATGATATTATAGGTTATATTTTTTTCCTTGTCCAATTGTACATGATGATGTAATAAAAACATTGAGGATTTGTTTTTTTACTTTTCCTAAATATAGTCAAGATATGGTGGGAGTCCACATTTTGCTTTTGCAGTTTAATACCAGAGTTATGAGGCTAACATCGCTAACAAACACTAGAAGTCAAGAGTCCAAACTTCCTCTGTACAAAGTACATCCCAAACATATACATGAAAAACTGTGTAAATATTATTTTGTTTTAGCCAGATTATTCATTCAAGCACATGAACTAACACAGTAAATGAAGGTAATTTAACAATAAATCCCATTGTTCTCAAAACACTTGCTAAATTAAAGACAGATAAGTTGAGATATTGAGAAGGTTCTGAGAGATCGCTAATATGAAATGTTGAGATATCCAGTATGATCGGAAAACAGTTTTCCAAAGATGCAGAAATGCATAAAAAAAAAACCATTAATATGACAAGTGAGTCCAACCCACACAGTAGTGTAGGGTATTAATACAAATTAGGGCAGCTGGTGCCCTAGTGGTTAGGGCGTTAACCCTGTGATCAGAAGGTTGTGGGTTCAAATCCCAGGACTGCTAGTGGCACCACTGAGGTTCCCTTGAGCAAGGTATCCTCCCCACACACTGCTCCCCGGGCGCGGTGTTCCAGGCTGCCCACTGCTTCACTTGGTGAATGGGTTCAATACAATGGAAGAACTTTGTGCTCTTCACACTGTGTGCTGTGGTGTGTTCACGTATGACAAATGGACACTTTACACTTTAATCTTAGTGTTAGTCTGCCCGCTTCAGATTGACTCGGGAAATATCACTACAGTTTACTATGCATTTCTGAAGTTATAATGGCTGTGTATACATATTTACATTTCAAATGCTCTTCATATGCTCTTTATAAGCTAGAATGTGCACCTAATGTACTGACATGTTTCTGCTCAAAATGCAAGTTAATATGTTGTTTGGGGGAATATTAAGTCATTAGTGGCAAAAAAACCCCATGCTGATGCAGTTATCACTATAAGCCTACAGCCTACAGTGTCAGTATTACTCAGCACTAACGCTATGTGGGAGTTGCAGACACAGGAAAGGAGGAGCAATTTATGGGGCAATATTGCAAAAAATAACCTTATTAGTGTTTTTTTCCCCACAGTGAATCCTACACAGTGTGCAGTTTAGGATACTTACAGACATTTCAGAGTTTTCCACGTTCTCATTATGAGACTATTATTAAATCTCTCTCTCTCTCTCTCTCTCTCTCTCTCTCTCCCTCCCTCCCCATTTCCTCTCTCTTTTTCTCTATCTTTATCTCTCTCTAAATAAATATTTAGAAAACTGTACTTTATGTAACATGCATCAGGTACATTTAGTCATTTCTAAACATTCATAATAATGTCAATATGAAAATAAAGGCTACTGGTTCTAGTGAAACTAGACACAGGGCCCAAAGATCACTGAAGATTTGCAAGACTGCGAGAGAGAATGATGGATTTCAGCTACCTGTAGGTAGGCGGTGAGATTCTTGCAGACTGTTCCTGAGTCTCTGTTAATGGAGAGCTGAAACTGACTGAACGGCTGGTGAGTGTCCAGCAAGAGGGTCCGTCTGGCCATATTTAACTTCAGCTTATCCAACTGTATCTCCGTGTTCAGCACTGGAGAACATTACAAGAAGAATTATGGTGAATTTGAACCACAAAGAACACTGGAATCCTCAGTTTACCAACAGCAAAGCTGAAGGTCTGAATTTGGTTGACTGTTAGAGGTGAAGAGCTCTATCTTTGGTGTTTTCTACACGATTCAAATTAAATTTGCATAATTGTATATCTAAATAGTGAGCTACACAAAGAATTACATGTACATTCAGTTTACATTCTGTATCAACACTTTTGACTTCTGACTTTTCTTTTGTTGCCAGAAACAAGGTCAAAATGTAAAGGATGGTTATTCTCTCTGCTTGCACCATGAATTCCAACCAGCAATCTTCTGATTCTCATCATTCAGTGCAGGCACCACTGAATCACGAAAGGAAGCATAACTCACTGTCTCATACCAAGCCATTTCTGGGTAAGGACAACTGAAGGTGTAGCTACATTCACGGTCTGATTATTTTTAATTAACCCACAACAAACAGTGACACACCATTTTATAACTGACCTTAGCTTTAGTGTTTTAAAGTCCGTTTATGAGACTGCTGTATGTTTTGCTCCGTTTTTGTTTCTCCGCATTTGTGTTTTTCCATGTTTTGTCCCTTTCCGACCTTCATACCCGCGATGTCTCAGACTCTCTCTCTCTCCAACACACATTTTAAGGTAACGTGACTGTCCACAAAAACGTTTTTTAACAATCAATACTGGGCAACTGATTAATAAACTGAATACAAGCGCAACTGGGTGGGGTCTACGTGTCAGAGTAGCGGCTCCAAAAATGGGTGAAATAATAACAACAACAACAACAACAATAATTATTAAAATAATAATAAAACTCAAGATCACACTATTGTTCTTCTTAAGTTTTATTAGTATTGTCAAGCTTCCGCAATCACACTAATGACCTCATGTTGTTTGTTGCTGTCAGATATAACTGCCTTTTTAGCACCAACATTCTCAATAATTTAGCCACAGGGATAAGCAGATTAGAGACATTAGATCTGTTGTTGGAAAAAGTTTGACTCTATCCTCTGTAAGTAACTGTCCAATGATACAATTTGCATTGTGTTGGCACAGCAGATTTGAAAAGAATGAGAGGAAACAAGCCATTAACACACAGCATGCTTTAATCTGAAGCTACTGCAGTATCTATACTGAATGAATCACAGCTATTTTTGTAAAGGGTATAGCACTGTGGGTATTATAGCTCTGAAGAACGCGCTGTGTTTGTCATGTCCTCGCTGATGCTCTTCCATCAGCAGTCAGCGTCAGCAGCTTACTAATTACTGACACCTGTTCTTCATTTCCCCCACGCTGCACTCTCATCAGCACCACTATACATATATACCATCCCCCCATCCTCCTCACTTACAGCACTCACCTCTCTGTGCATTTCTCAGCCTTCCTGTCTCCTCTATTGGATATTATCATGTGGAGACTTTCTTTCAGTGAACATGAAAGGGTTGTTAAAGCAATACATTTTGTTTCAGGGCATTAATAAGCTGTTAGACTCCATAAACTGTGGGAATAATCTAAGGAGAAAATCCTGATCATTATTTTTAGACATCACTGAACCCTGAAGAGCAAATATGATCGCCATCGACCTATTATCCTCCAGAGCTTGGTTTCAACTGTAATCAACCATATCTGATCCTTCTTACCAGCATCTTCAGCTGAAACTCTGCTGGCCATATAGTTAGCAGCAAAGATGATAAAATGACGAAATGCTTACAGCAACTGAAAAGTGCAATTAACATATAAATGGGTTACACATGGCATCCTTACCGATCTCCTCTGGTATTCTGTAGCCAGACACACTGATGCACATCATAATCATAAAACTGAGAGAAGAGAGAAAGACATTAAATTGCAATGGGGAATCGGGAGGAGTTACATTATTTGACCTTCCATTATATAAACCTAGCCTAGTTTGGAGTTCTGCCTCATTTGTCTGATAGACACATAGTTTGTATGGAGTTCCAGCATAAATTCTTGAGGCAATTTTGCTCGCTCTACATTTTTGTCATACTCCAGCTCCCAATATGCCGTTTTATACACAGATGTACTTTTCTCTGAGGACTTTTCAAAATTGTGTTCGCTCAGATTCATAGTTAGGCATGGCTAAATATCTCAGGCCTCCATTATTTCCCAGTTTTTACCACACCAATTGTGGTGGTCACAGTACACAGGTCATTTCCATGGTTATACTTATACTGCATTCTTATACAACCTCTATTTCTACAGTTCACTACACTAATTTCCATGGTTCCATTGCATTTTCATCGTTTCACTGTACCCATTTGTATGGTTACACTACACATATTTCCATAGTGTGTAGTGTAATCATATTCATAGCTATATCAATTTCCATTAATATGGTACATGTCTTTCTATGGTTATGCTACATTCATTTCCACTGTTACACTACACACATTTCTGTAGTGGCACTGCACCTATTCGGGTGGTTCATTGGTAGTAACAAGCTTATGAGGAGACTTGCACATTACTGGCTGATTGCTATTTTGGTAAAGACTTCTTGCTGTCTTAAGTAGGTTAATGGCGTGCTTCCACGGCACCATTTCAGGCTGTATTGGTGTGAAATTTGTCCTGACTGTGTGAAATCGGTTAAAATACACAGAAGCTGTCAAAACTGAGATGGCAAATTTGTAACTTAATGTGAATGAGAACCATGTGAGAACCAATCAGTTCTGCATGGGCTGCGTTTGGTACATGACAGCATGAAACATGTACAAGGGTGCAGCAGAAATAACTCCCACATTTCAGAGGGGGATTGAAAAAAAAAAATGCTATGAGGTATCACAAAAACTTTTTATTTCCCAAATGTAGATATAAAAAAGTTTTTTTACTTTAAGTTTTAAAAATTCTATCGTCCAGATGGCGGCCTTGACGGCTGATACACATTTGGAGCCGTTCATGGAAGTTTTCCATCACTCTCCCTAGCATGGTGGGCGAAATTCCTTCAATTTCTTCTTGAATTGCCTCCTTTAGTTAGTCCAAGGACCAAGGGCGATGTTTGAAAACCTCAGCCTTGAGATACCCCCACAGAAAAAAGTCACAGGGACTTAAATCAGGCGAGCGCCCTCTTGTGGAATTAGACGTGTGGAATTAAAACGCCCCCTGTGTCGCAGCTACAGTTTCGCCATTTTTGAAAAAAGCCTCCACTACAAAGCCTCAATGCTCACCCGACGATGGCATGGTGACAACTGAAAACTTTATTATGTACCGTACTTAACGGAACGGACCGCACCCCTCTACCTGCTTTGGGGACCCCACAGTGATTTTTCGAAATGTGGGAGTTATTTCTGCTGCACCCTGTATATGATTAAAAGACGTATGGGCGACCTTATTGTCAACATCAGTATGAAATGTTGTTTATATGTCAAATCAACTAGGATGAGATAAACAGATCCCTATAGATCATCATTTAAACACTGCTGAGCTAGCTGACTGGCTAAATGCTAACATCATCATATTCTGCACTGCAGTGGGAAACATCTGTTTCGCTGCAGTGGGAGCCTACTGTAAGGGGTCCAAATGTCACAGTAGAGCGCGGTTAATGTCAGAATGTGTTTCAATAAAACAATGATGTATGGGTGCTGCTCCTTACCAGGAGACCATAGTGTCACGCCCCATGCAAAGTTTGTCGTCTGTGTTTAAAAAATCAGGGAGGAAGGATAGCTGGGCTTTGGTCCTCACTACTGCCTTTGCTCTGATAAAGTCAAACACACAGTTATACAGTTGCAAAAGAGGCTGTATACATTTTCTCTACACATTGAGGCCATACCTGTATATGACCACTTTATCTGCTCCCCATGCACCAACAATGAGATCTAGAGGGAAATGAAGGTACATTAAGATAACAGGTAAATTGTGTTAAATAAAAATGCTGGTTTATCACCAAAATACATTCAGAACAGTCATTTATGAGCAGTGGTAAAACACTCCAAAGATAAAAAAACAGCTTGCCTTAGGGAGGTAGACATTTTTAAAAATAAACAAACTTGTCTAATGGCAAGCGAGGAACGACATCTTGAAAGTGGGGAGCGTTCTGTCTAGACGAAGCCCCCTAAAAAGGTCAGGCTCTGTGTGAGAGTGAGTGAGACAAAGAGTGGCAGGATTTGCTCTCAGGTGCCCATGGCGTTGTGTGTCAGAAAGCATTGTCATGTCCGTCGCTGGCCCCAGAGCCATGGGCCAGGAGGTGAGCCTCTGTCTAATGCTGTGTTTTCCACCAGTGGCTTTGTCATGCTGCTCAGACAACCCTCAACCTCTCTCATGAGACAAAGAGAAACAAGCTTTTAGTGGAAGCTGCATTGAGCTGTGATTTTAAATTTGTGCTCAAGCTCCAAAGCTTTTGTTGGCCAGCTAGGTCCTTAGGTATTGGATTAAATGAAAGAAAATGGTGAATATGGTGCACTCGGGGGCTGCAACCGGACTGACTGGGGTAACAAGGTACAGTGGTGCTGCTGATGGCTGATGGCTCAGTGGTAATGGAAAATAAAGTTACACAATGTTCTTGTTTGGGCCAGACTGAGACAATAGGTTCCCCACAACACCTCATGACACTTGTAACAGCAGAAAACACTTTTCTTTCAATAATGCAGGAAACAAAGCCGGAAGAAGACAATAGTTAGTTGCCTCTCCGAATGCATTGCTTTTTAATACACAGGATGCATTTCCGAACATGTAGCTTTTTATTCTATAAAAGCATTTTTCTTTGTTTTCACTGAATACACACCTGGGTATCCATTGCTGTCTATGTCCGTGCCTCCTCTGATGCTGAATCCGAAAGCTGACGCTGGTTTTGGAGGCTGGAACGGGCTCTCAATGACCTGCGTATACTGTGGTTTCAAACCGTCACTCTGGCCCATGTAGATGAATACCCAGCCCCCTTCCCCGGAACCTGGAGCCCCCACAGCCACATCTGAAAACAAATGAACCAGATCAGTTGTTTGAAGCTGTTTAGAGAGACAGACAGAAGAACAACTTCAGACTTCAAGACGCATGCTGTATTTAGCTATATGAGCATGAGTCCATATTTATACATAACAGTACGTCATACAGAGACAGAAACCACATAAACAAGTCAATTTGAGATTCCTCAAGGGAAAAATCAATTATCCTCCATTGTGCAAACAATGTAATCTAGAGTGGTTTGATGTGAAATGGATTTGAATGACTGTTCTGAATGCCGATGAAAGAAATGTTTTGAATAATGACTTATTAGTTAAATTAGCCTGAAATCTCTAGCATAAAACTGAAGAATCATATTTTGAACATGTGTCGTAAGAGACGTGTTGTAAGAAACAGACTGGAGAAAATAAGGAGCGAATTTGATTTATTTGGCAACATGTGCCTTTAAATTCATTAAAAAGGTTATTTTATCTTCATCATCAAGCCTAATCTGGAGCTGCATAACGACCACAACAGCCTTTCAGGACTTAGGCTGGTAAAGAAGTCAAATGGTGAATTGTGGAAAAGGTAGATTTTGTCTTTAAGATTTAGTAAGTGTGGTGCTTCCGTCTGTCATTAGCTAGTGATTAAAGTTTTACCAGCTGATAAATGAAGACAGAGAGCCACAGCAGGCATACACTTGGTGATCTACTCACACTGGCAAAAACACACGAGCAGCTGAATCACCCTTGTTGCCGACATTACATTTACATTTGGAAGACTATTACTGACAGTGAGAAAAATGAGATCGTTTAAGACCTCACAGTTGTCCAATGAGTCATGATAATGCGTCTAAAGAGGAAAAATGGCCCTCTGCGATGATAAATGAAAGTTGGCCGAACAGCTCGTAGATTGAGAAAATGGCCATGCCATACAAGCCTGCCAAGTATGAGGTGCTTCTGCTCATAAATGTGTTACTCTTTAACATTGTCATAATTGTTGAACAATTATGTGCAAATCTATGACCTCACAGCAGCCTAATTCAGTAATGATTGCAAATGACGAAGTTCACCTTGATGTTTCAGTGTTTTAAAACTATACTGAACACACAAATGTGACTGGTGGAACCTTTAACAAAATAATGGAACATGGTCAGTTAAAGCAATGGCTCGATTTCTTTTAGGGTTTTAACATTTGAAAAAAAGGACATTTGATTTTGGTCAAGAAATCATTCGAGCGAACATTATCTATTAGGATCATAGTCAGTTTTTTTTTTTGAGCTGCCAGTTTCAGAGTGTGGCATCAATGCATTTTCACACTTGTTTTAATAAATACAAGTCCTCCTCTGCTAAGTTTAGCAGTGTAGATCTTATGTGGAGTAGCAGGCTCTTACCATTGAAGCCATCATGGTCGATGTCTCCCAGAGGAGCGATGGTGCTGCCAAAGCGACCGTGGGTGTGAATTCCTGTTAGGGTTTGGTCAGGCCTGAGGGAGATGCTGTAGCTTTCCTTCTGAAGATAAATATACACCTGGCCCACCTCCTGTAGCTTTTGACTGGACAAATGTTCCATGAATAAAGGAGCTCCAACCAGGATATCATCCCATCTGAAGAGCAGAGCAGCACAGGGAGAGACCATTCAAGATAAGGAACCTGATGAACCCTACTAAAAAGTGTGTGTAAAGTGACCATTCAGTCATACATGAACACACCACAGCACACAGTGTGAACAGCACCAAATTCGTCCTCTGGATTTAACCCATTCACCACGTGAAGCAGTGGGCAGCCAGGAACACAGTGCCCGGGGAGCAGTGTGTGGGGACGGTACCTTCCTCAAGGGGACCTCAGATGTGCCACTAGCAGTCTTGGGATTCAAACCTACGACTTTCTGATCGCATGGTGAACGTCCGAACCACTAGTCTATCAGCTGCCCCCTCAATGTGTACACACTTTGAAATGCCACTAAAAAGTAACTGGGAATTCTGTGGAAGGTGCAGATTCTAAACATTTGGTATTTAGTATTTCATGCTTTAAATGAGTCATGCTTATGCTTCCAGTCCGTGTGTGGTGCTGATGGTTTTCTCTGACATTGGCATGTTCAGAGTCTAAACGCCTAGCACACACCCCATAGCTGTGTTTTTTTCTTGTAACTTTTATTAGTCAGTATCAGAAAGAACATTTCAAATAACGCCCTTACAAAACTATTCTAATTAATTTATGGCAAAATAAAGCATACAGGGTCGCTGATCATCATTACTTCTGAAATCATTACTTCACTTGTTTTGAGGTCTCCTTTTACTCAGTTTTACTGGATTTACATGGATTTTAAACATCAAAACATTCACAAAAAGTAGGGAATATTAATGGAGAATGAGACATAAATGCTTATTATAAAAAGATTTTCTAAGATTTTTTCAAACAATAGTCAAGATATTTCGAGAAACTGTGTATTTAACTTTTTTTTGTTACTAAATCTCATTTTTGATACATTTTCTCTATATTTTCTGAATGGGTTTGGCAGCACAGGTTTAAACTGTGACTGCTAACTTACCCATCACTGTTGATGTCAGTCACAGCAACACTGTGGCCAAAATAAGAAGCTACCTGTGGAAGACAGACAGATGGACGGACAGACAGATAGATAGACAGACGGACAGACAGACAAACGGACAGATAAACAGACAGACAGACAGACACACACACACACAAACAAAAGCAAACATTAGTTTGATGAGTTATATTATGCCCATTACCTTTTGGCAGAATTCACTGTAGATAAACTGTAGTTGCTCACCTTGTGTTTAAATAACTTTTAACAAAGTATCAATTTCTTCACAGGAAAATCTCCTTCACAGGAAAAGCAAAAGGCTCCATCATAATGGAGCTTATTGAAAAAGATTTTCCCCAAATAATTTTCTCCAAAAGACCATTTCTCTCTGTCCATGACATTTTGGTACAATGCAAAAGTCAGCTGATGTCTTCAAGTTATGTGAAAAGTCCAAATTGACAAAAAAGTGAGATTTAATGCTTGGTTTTGACAGCGATGATTTGCTAATTTGGAACATGCCTTCACTATATGACAGAAATAAAAAGAAGAGACAGTTTGACTGGAGGAGAGCAGGGAACCATGAGAGCTCTGATGTTCCTGGAAGCCTCAGCCAGACCACTTTTAATGAACAGGGTCAAAGCTGAGAGATGATTGAGGAACAATAAGGGCAATGGGAAGGTGTGGGTGGGGTGCAAAAATCAGGGGTTTCTGAACAGTCAAAGCATCTGTATGTAAAGTATAGGGGACTCTCAATAAACAAGACTGTAAAGATTTTTTGATGATGGATAGAATTTGATTATAAAATTAGTAATTCTCTGTAACAGTCCTATTATAATCACACACATATATATATATATATATATGAATGGGAACAAGTAACTGATAATGTGCAATGTGAAAAAAGCGCAATGTGCAAAGTAGACTCCTTTACCTGCAAATTAACTCCTAAAATGGGAAAGTGTGGAGATAAAAACAGATTTTTATTAGGTTCATATTAGTCTACTGGCTGTACATTTCTGTTGTTCACAATGTTCGTATTTATATTGCAGGTGGCGGATAATGATATCGGCTGGACGCTGGGTTACATGCTGAATTTAACCAACCTGATTCCCTCTGACCGCCCCCTAGCGGTGACAGGGGTGCAGCATAGTCAGTGGGCTGCAGAGGTCTTCTTCATTGCCTTTGCACTCTTACTCAGCCTGGTGATTGTAACCGTCCTCTGTGTGTGCAGTCCAGGTTCACAGATTCAAATAGTGTGATTGTGTCCATTACTTTATATTGTGGGTAAATCACACCAGAGTTGGCATCAATTCAATTTGTTCAGTTCTTGTTTAATGGTCCATAAGATGGTATTCAACACACAGTTTAAATGAAGTGGTTTACTGTAAATTTATTTATACCCTGACCTGGTATTTCAGCACATATGGTGTCGGGTCAAAAGTACAGCAATTTTCAATATCAGTTTCATACATATCTACTAGTGTTCAAAAGTTTGGAATCAGTTTAAAACACTGTGATTTGGGACATGCTTACAGCAGTATAAAATAAATATATTTATAGAATTATAATACTGGTACTGCACATCTTCACTGAATGCAACTAATTAGTAGTAAAAATGTGAAGAAAGAAGAAATGTTAGATGTGCCCAGAATGATGAACAGAGCTCTAGGTGACTCCTTAATCACCAAAATTCTGTACAACAGTAAGAAAGGAGTTAAAATGAATGTCCAGAATGTCTTGTGTTCAAAAAAGGGGTGATACATTTTTTAAATAGTTTCTATACATTTCTATAATTAATGATATTAATATAACATAATTACATGCAAATTGCAACATTTTAATTACATTTGCAATTTTTGGTTACCCTGATTATTGGTCTGTTAATTTAAGTTCACTGGAATACAAATGTAATGTTAACCATGGCTATTTACCTTTTTTAAGCATTCAAACATTACAAAACCTGTGTATTTATATTCTGTGCATTTGTGCTCCCAGAAACCACTTCTATGCTTCCTGGTTTCTAGCTAATAGTAGTTTATAGGCTACATTGTGTCAATTCTGACTGAATTAAATAACAACAATTATTTATATGACTCAAAAGACTGATTCCAAACATTCGAACGGTGGAGTACATCTAGGTCAGATAGTATTTAAGCATTTAAACAGGACTAGTTGTACCTTAGCAGTCTAATCTATGTTACGCAATAATCCATACTGTATTGTTGATGAATCCACTGAAATCATGAACTTAACAGGCTGAGCACAGAATCAAATTAAGGGAAATCATTTAATTTAAAAAGCTTTGCTCGTTTCAAGCTCCATCACAAAGCATATAAAAAGAAGCTGATTAAATAATGTGTAGGAGCAATAGCAAATATTATATTATATAATGATATAATAAGATTGTCCAGAAAAAAAGTTTTATAAAGTGTGTGGACAAAGATGCATGTGCATGATTTTAACAGCAACCTGATTTCTGTGGTTGCTTTGGCTGTAATATTGTTTGTTCCTCCTCTCTCCTTACTCTTTGTTTCACCAGTAACCTAGAGGTGACCGCACACACACACACACACACACACGCGCACACACAGACACACATACAAGCACACCCACACACACACACACACACACACGCACACACACAGGCACAGACACACACACACACACATACAGGCACAGACACACACACACACACGCACACACATACAGGCACACACACACACATACAGGCACAGACACACACAAACACACACACGCACATGCAGGCACAGACACACACACACACACACACACACACACACACACAATTAGTGTGCTGTTGAAGAAAAAAAAATACTTTCATGTTTCACTGGGACTTTTGACTCACCAAGTTAGAGTCTTCACACATTCTGATACATTCTCGCCGGTTGCAGCGCTGCACTCCATAAAATGAATGCCGTACTCCTGCAGCAGTGAAAATGACACAATGACATACAAAACTAATTAATTCACTTATTTCTTGACTGTCAAACAAATTTCTAACGTCCACTAGAAACTATATGGTGTCAACTTTGTGTGCTGCTGATGAGAAAACAAGGTCAGTGCTGATGTCACTGTACCCTCGCCAGATCCTCCCCATCCTGGAGCTGGACTTGCCGCCCCGCGCAGTCATTCTTGTTGCCAAGTAACATTACAATGACATCAGCAGGAGCTCTTTCCTGTGCAGGATTACATTTGATTAATGAGGCTAGGTGGGAGGGAATAAATATGGAATGATAAAATGATCAATTCAACAAAATGACACAAGATATTAATTATGGACCTCAGGCACAGCACTTTAATTAACGTTCCATGCCATATTTATGACATAACTCAAGCAATACCATTAATGGACTATTTTTTCCTCTGGATTTGGAAAAACAAACCTGAATCTGGGAGATCCAGTTACGCACTGCATAGAAGCTCTGAGAGCTTGTGGTGTCATACATCAGCAGAAGACTCTGGGCCTTGTGGAACACCTGCTTAGTGAGGCTGTGATACCTGATGATGATGTAAATGTACAATCAGAAACACTTTGTACATTCTGTATAATCTCAATAAAACATTGTGACAGCTCATTTCTTACCTCTCCTGGCCTGCTGTGTCCCAAACATTCAATTTAACTGTCCTGTTGCCCAGTGTTATGTTCTGAACACAGGTGTCAACACCTGAACACATAAAGCCATGCTAAGACAAATAAACCTTTTCAGTACTGGATAACATTTTTTGAATGAAAACAAAATGCCTAAGCTGAGTACTCAGACTCACCAATAGTAGAACTGTAATCCTGGCTGAACTGGCCACACTGGAAACGCCTAACGAATGACGTCTTTCCCACATTACTATTTCCCACCATCACCACGTTATACACAGCCACTCCAAAATCTGGAACTACACAAGTGTGTTTGAGTTACTGCACTGTGTTACTTTTAAAGGGGTCATTCAAATTTACACCAGTTTCTTCTTAACAAATGACATTTGGTGTCTGAGGTTTGCTTCTTTCACTTTGCACTGAAGCTATGAAGCTATTGTACCTCAGAAGGAGCTTTAATGTAGATGATAATAATGACCATTTGTCCCCCCAACCTACGTCATAGTGCATTTGCCTCTAACCATGTTGGGTTGTGAAGTAATCTCAAATAGACTTATTATAAATTAAAGATAGGTGTCATTTTGTATATCCTTTATAGACAACACATGGATAACAGTTTCATTTAGTGGTATGAATCTCATAAGCAAGTCTAACATGTCTATATCCGTGCAGATGGAGGCAAATGTGTGATGATTTAACCATATAATTTCCATCATGGTGATTGGTGGGGTATAAGCTTCTATAATGTGCTAGTTACATCAGCCTCTTAACTTCTGTACACTGGAGAAGCAAATTTGGTAAGCAAACATGATTTGGCTATTTGACTACATCAGTGGGTAAGGTGAAATTTGTGTACATTTGATCTTAAATGATTAATTTAATTTTAAACTATTCTCCCAGCCCCCACACTCCAGCTACTTCCATCCCAGTATGTCTACTACAGCTCTTACTTTGCTCAGGCCATTGCTCAAAGTCTATCATTTCTCTTCTTCCACTGCTTCCATTATAGAGTGCAAACTTTCTGAGGTCATCCAAGCACACCAAGGCAGCTCCTGCAGATGCACTGGCCACAGATTGTCCAACCTGTTCATTACCTGGGCTGTAGCAGAAGAAGACAAATTTACTGACAGAATACATTTATTTTCAATACAAATCTACTGTGCTCAGAAGATAAATTCAGATTTAAGAAGCCTGAAAAAATAAACTGTAGTCACTGCCCCTGTACAAGTCTCCATGCTGTATGTTATCCTGTTACACTACACATATAGGTTTTATATGCCACCTAAATACAAATATCATAATGTACCACAACAGACAGACAAAGAAGTGATTAACTTGAGTTGCGACAAACGTCGCTCTGGATAAGAGCGTCTGCTAAATGCTGTAAATGTAACCGTAAACATGGTTTGCTTAGGTCTTAGAATCTTTTCATTCATACCTAGCTTTTATACCATCATTGTCAGATGGTTGAGAGATTGGTGTGCTTTCTGTTTCTGAGATGAAATATGGATCACAAATCTGTGGGAATAAAGCAGATGTCCAATATCAGGTCAATTAAGCAAAAATAAACGTGAAGACTAAAGAAGCAGTGAAAACCCATGGAATGTTTGGAAATAAATGTCAGTTACATACCAATAACTCATTACTGACTGCTTGGATGTCTTCTGTTTCTTGCTGGTTGGGCTCAGATTCGCTGGGTGTTAGCACACTCAGATTTCTGTTCGTGTTGGTTTTACGTCTGGATCCAAACTTTCGGTTACCTTCTGGAATGGGCTGCTTTATAGATACTGTATCATTCTTGCCAACTCGAGAAACAGCTTGGACTTCAGAAGTGATGTCACCCACATCTTCTGGAACTTGTAGCATTACTGTCTCTGTCTCTCTCTTAGGGTCACTGTTTTTTCCAGTTTCTAAGTTCTCTGTCTCCTGTTCAGGCTCTTTCCTGTCATCATCCGTTTCTTCTGCGAGCTTGTTTCTTGGTGTCTTGCGAGTTGACCCAAATTTTCTTCTTCGTCCAGGTTCAGTGCAAGTTTGAGAGCTCTGAGTTGACGGTAGTTCAAGAGTGCCCTTGCATTTCTCAGTTATCATTTGAGGGATTTCTGATATATTCTCTTGTTTGTTACATGTTTCCAAATTATTGTCTAACAGCCTCTCTGAGATTAATTCAGGAGCTGTGGTGTTAAGTTGACTTTGACAACCAATTTTCAATTCACGCTCTATCTCACTGAGAAGTGAGCCTTCTGCCCCATCAAGTGTATGATGAATTTGAGATTTATCCCCTTGCCTCATTGTGTCTGGTATAATATCCCATTCAGACAGTGTGTCATCAAGGTCTGTGTAAACTTTTGTTGTCTCTTCTGTAGTAATATCTTCCTCAGCTCTTGAGTCCATATCCCCTGTTATTTCCCTTGTCTTCTTACCATCTCTTCCCTTGAAATTCCTGCGAGTTGAACCCATCTTTCTTTTCCTGTTGTCTAATTTTTCAAGGTTTGGTGTTGTAATAGTGATTGATTCTGATGTGATATCTGTTGATTCACGGGTCTCAAATTGCTTCTCTATGAACTGATCAGAAGTTTCAGCATTAAATGTAGGAATGACACTGGGTATCTCAGGTTCTGAATAAGCTTCCTCAGTACGTCCTGCAGTTTCGTCTATCTTTTGTTCCTCTGTGTTTTCTTTCACTTGCATCTCTTCAGTAGTGTCCCTCTGGTCACCTCTATGAAGTGGCTCTCTATGACCCTTTCGAGTTGAACCCATTTTCCGTCTCTTCTCAGAATGCTCTGACACTACTTTAGCCACAGTTGCTTTTGATTCTGGAATGAGAATGAGTGTTCTTGAGCTTTCAAGTGGCTCTGTTTCTGATTCTCTGTTTCTTAGCTGTTCTTCAGGACCTTGGAAAATATGATCCCAAGGCCTTTGGTCAGATAAAATTTCATGAGTACTTTCTGTATTCACTGAAATATCATGGCTGAAGTGCATTTCAGGAACAATTTCCATTGTGCCTTTTCTAGAAGAAGCATGTACGTTTTCAGTATCCATATCATGTCCACCAACTACCATGGATGATTCCTGAGGAGCAGTATTGTCTGACAATGTATGAATTTGAATGTTTGTTTTTACTGCTGGTAATTTCTGCTTATCTGAGCAAGTGAGCAAGTCTGAAGTAGCTGCTTGATCTGTGGTTTCTTGTTTGTCTTTTTCCCCATGTCCAAGTCCTTCTGTAGCTTCCACAACTTCCAATTTGCGTTCCTCTCCTTCAGTGTCTGGCCTGTGCCCACCTTGAGTCCTCCGAGTTGATCCAAATTTCCTCTTTTTCTTATGTTCTCTCTGTGTATGTGGTTCTGTGTTTCCTGTTTCTACATTTTCTTTACTGTTCACACCATCACCTTTGGAATCTGTAGGTTCAGTTATTGGTGATGGCTGTACGTTAATACTTAAAGCCAGTTCAGTTGTTTGGGAGGATAAACCAGAATGTATTTTTGGATCTGAAGCAGAATTATGACATGTGGAAGCATCATTCTGAATTTCTGTGCTGACTGATAGCATTTCCAGCTCATTTGAGGATGTGGAGTAACAAATCTTCTTATCATCTACTTCCAGTTGTCCATGCTGTTCTGTTATTTCCAGAAATGCTTCCGGTTTGCTTTCTTCTTCAAGGACCACATGATCAACTTGATAATCAGTCATATCAGACATTATGACAGGTAGTGTACCAATCATTCCATGGTCTCTTTTTTCCTCTTTTATCTCAGACATTTCTGTTTGCAATTGTGGGTCACCAAGTATCTCTTCACTCACAGCTATCTGTGGTTCAGTGAGCAGATCTGAAGTGGCTGCTTGATCGGTGATTTCTTGTCTTTCTTCCTCGCTGTGTTCAAGTCCTTCTGTAGCTTCCACGTCTTTCCATTTTTGTTCTGCTCCTTCACTGTCTGGCCTGTGCCCACCTTGAGACCGCCGAGTTGATCCAAATTTCCTCTTTTTCTTATTTTGGCTCTGTGCATGTTGTTCTGTGTTTCCAGTTTCTACATTTTCTTCATTGTTCTCAGCTTCTTTGGAATCTGAAGGTTCAGTTATTGGTGATGGCTGCAAGTCAATAGTTAAACCCAATTCTGTTGTTTGGGAAGATAATGCAGAATGCAGTTTTGGATCTGAATAGACTGAGATAAAGTCCTCAGAGGTGGAATAATCTGTAGGACAGATATTTCTTTTTCCAGTTGTCTCCTCACTCTCCTCCTCAACAACTCCATCATTAAGGCTTGATATGTTAGATCTAAGTGTTGGATACACATCTTCATTATCTCCATACCCATCCTGATCACCTTCATCTCTTCTTCCTCCTACTTTTATGTTCAGCTCTTCAGTTGATTCTTCCTGGGCACCTTCATGGAGTTGCTTTCTATTACTCTTTCGGGTTGACCCCATCTTTCTCCTTTGCCCAGATGTGCCAAGTTCTGAATGATCCATTATCACATTATCATGAATGGGTTTTGATTCTTGTATGTGAATGAGTGAGAATGTGTTTTCAAGATGGACTGGTTCTGATTCGCTGTTTGTTTGTTCTACAGGGCCTTCAGGTGTGCTATGATCCCTTGACAACTGTTTTGTTTGGTCAGATTCAGCTTCATGAATATTTTCTATATTTGCTGGAATGTCTAAACTGTCCTGTGATTCAGGAAGAAGCTCTTTTGTGCCACATGGGGGAGAGGAATGAACTTGGCTGGAGCTCATCTTTTCAGTACTCTCCATATCATGTACTTCACCTACCATAGATTGTTCCTGAGTAGAATTATGGGACGTGGAAGTATCATTCTGAATTTCTGTGCTGACTGGTGGCATTTCCTGCTCATTTGAGGATGCGGATTCACAAATATTCTCATCATCCACTTCCAATTTTCCCTGTTCTTCTATCATTGCCACTAATGCTTCTCCTTTGCTTTCTTCTTCAAGGACCACATTATCAACCTGGTCAACAATTAAATCAGACAGAATGGCAAGTGGTGTACCAATTATTCCATGGTCTCTTTCTTCCTCTTTTAACTCAAAAATTTCTGTTTGCAAGTGTGGGTCGGTGACACCAAGTTGCTCTTCACTCACAGCTGTCTGTGATTCAGTGAGCAGATCTGATGTAGCTACTTGATCGGTGGTTTCTTGTCTCTCTTCCTTCCCATGTTCAGGTCCTTCTGCAGCTTCCACATCTTTCCATTTGAGTTCCTCTCCTTCAGTGTCTGGCTTGTGCCGACCTTGAGACTTTCGGGTTGATCCAAATTTTCTCTTTTTCTTATTTTGGCTCTGTGTATGTGGTTCTGTGTTTCCAGTTTCTACATTTTCTGTATTGTTCACACCTTCTTCTTTGGAATCTGAAGGTTCAGTTATTGGTGATGGCTGTATGTTAATAGTTAAAGCCAGTTCAGTTGTTTGGGAAGATAATGCAGAATGCATTTCTGAATCTGAACAGATTGAGATAAAGTCCTCAGAGGTGGCATAATCTGTAGGACAGACATTTGTTTTTCCAGTTGTCTCCTCACTCTCCTCCTCAACAACTCCATCATTAAGGCTTGATATGTTAGATCTAAGTGTTGGA
>JBBIGA010000027.1:7627108-7642017 GCA_037576975.1 Alestes dentex | reverse complement strand
AACTGTCAAGAATAAAGCTGGTGAGATCTCTTTATGTGAGAGTGATTTTGTGCAAAGAACTTCATGAACATGTTTTGAATAGCCTATAGACCTATTATAACTTGTTTAAAAAAAGTATAATATGTCCCCTTTAATGGTAGAAACTAACAGTGAGATTCAGAGAGGTTGGATGTGAAATGGTTTCCTGTAGAGAAACTTACTGACTTTACTGATTTCTTTACAGTGGTGGTGATACAAACCAGGTATTGTGATGTCTTCATCACCAATAACGCTTTTTTTATTACTGGTCTAAATGTCAGCTGAGGTGTTATGGATATCTTCGGTAATGATAGAAAGGTGTTAAGCGTTGAGCCTAGGTCAAAACCTTCTCCAAAACAATAATAAAAAAATATCTCAGGCATCATTTCATGGCTTTCTGTGAGGTAGGTTTGCAGGAATTAAACATTTTGGACCCTATCAACACATCTTTTTAATTACAAAGTTTTTCTTTTTAAAGTGGTAGAGATCCTCTCTGATAAGACATTGTACCATAAAAGTTAATTCTGTTGAAAGTTCAGGAGCTCCCCAACTCTTTGAGTCCGTATTACAACTGTATGACGAAATGTAAATCACATTTAAATATAATTCATTGTGTAACTGACAATGCAATAAAATATAATTACATTAGTCCATTTGTAAATTAATGACTTGACTTCTGAGAACTGTAGAGTCTCAGCTCTACAATACAAGGATATGCATTTTAGAGGAGGAGTAGAGCTGTGGGCAGTGCGGTGTCCGGTCCTGGTCACTGAGCTGCTCCTTTGCTGCTGTTGGATCTCATCTCTACATCTCATGGTGAGGATAAATCAGATCTGAAGCCAAATCCATCGTGTCAGAGCTCTGCCTTGGATCGTCCACACACTGAGACCGCCAAATTTTATGGCCTCGTCCATCATACCCACAGCCCTCACTGCAGCCATCCACTCCTCTGTACTGTTATTTATGGCTCTGGCAGCCAGGCAGTCTGCTGATGTGGGGCTGTTGTCTGTGCCTGTGTGAGTTCTGCAATGGGACTTAAACTTTTGTAACTCTTCAGACAGGGAACATTTAATTAAACTTTGTTCACACTTACAAAAAAAAAAAGGTATCCAGAGGTACCCAATAACTAATTTGGCACTTTAAAACCATTTAAACGTGTGGTCTGTCCTGTATAACTGGGGGGATCTGTATTTTTATTAAACTTGTATTAGTATTTGTATTAATATATTATTTCTAAAATGAAATGGCATAGGCAAATGGCACCTTAGTTCCTTCTGAGTCAATAAATGCCCACACGTATCATTCACTAACTCTTCATAAGTTGATACAGACAAACAGTAGTGTCACAAAAATGTAACTGAAGATAAACTATCTGTTTTAAACTACACAACAAAAACATAATGCCTGTCCAAATTAACTAAAGACACTACATTTCCAATAGTGCCCCATCATTGTTCCTTTAAACACTTTCAGTTTCCAAGAAATCTGAGGTGTCAGGTAATGCTAATGTCAAGCATTTGCAACCAACACAGCAATTTAGACTCTAAATCAAATACATTAGTTAGGCTGGCAGCTTTTATTATGTTGTGACATTGAATTGCATACACCAACAATGTGTATTTTATTTTCAATTTAAAAAGGGCATGGCATAATAACTGTCCATGCTGCTCATCCAAACTAGGTTCTGGGGGTTGCTGAAGCCCATCCCAGTGGGGTGAAAGGCAGATAAACACTCTATAAAGGTGTTTACTGTCCACTGAAAGACCAAAAGTGGTATTGCCTCAAAGAACTCTTTTGGTACTTTTGTTTTAAGGGACCCACATCACTTAAAAACACATTTACCATGAGCTACAAAATATTTAGTTTATTCTCCAGTCTTTGTACCAGAACCACGCTGTTACAGTAATTGTTTTGAATTCATATATTTAATGGCATAATAACTGACTATTAAATTCTAAGGCAACTCCAGTCCACAGTTTATTGGTTTCCATGCTTAAGAATACCTAATTAATTGACGGGTTAAGTGGTTGTGTCAGAATTACTAGACCATGCTGGACATTGGCCTTTGAGAACCAGAACTTAATAACCCTGTCGTTAGAAATAAGGAAAGGTTGGCTAATGGTCAGTAAAAATGAATTACAAGAGTTGTTTAATAATAACTCACATTTTTCTTCAAAGGAAAAAATGCAAGAGAATTGTAGATCATTTAAGAGTGAATTCATACATTCATACCACAAATGAATTATGCACAGACTTCACATGAAGATGAACAAGGATTGACCGTCTTGATTTTTCTCAATTTGCCGCCTACTTCTCAACTGACAGGCAGTGAGAGTATGTTGATTACACTAATGATCTTTAATGAGTTTCATCCGAGATTACATTCAAAATTATAGTTCACTAAAATGAATCTAAAAGTCTGGGAAAGTGATGATCTGTGCATCGGTCTAACACGCTTCAGTAGCTTTTATGCACTCTGGAAATGCGCTTCTACTCAAAGATTGATTGCTAGCTGCGAGCGCACTGTCTCTGTCCATTTTGTAAGACACACAGTGTTGCTTCAGGCTCAAAAACAAACCCATGCCCTACTTACCAGGGCAAAGATGGAGTGGAGCTGTCAGTGCTATATGGAAGCTGTCCAACTACAGATGAGGCGACAACAGCAGCCACAAAAACAAATTCTGTACAAGAGTGACTATGCCACAGAACAAGGAGATACGCACAATCATTGATTTTGTGTTTAAAGAGGGACGAAAAGTTTTTTTTTTTCCCAGCATGCCATTCTATGAAATTTGTGAGATATCACCTGCAAAAAGAAATCACATTTTTGTCGAGACCAGCTATTTAGTTTTAAACTTTGAGTGTATTTTTTTGCAGCTTGCAGGAAGGGGTATGACTTGTTCTCCTAATGACTGAATGCATCGCAGAAATATTCTGCTTTGTCAGTCAGCCATGTCTTCTGTTATAAACTGCTCTTTGACAATTTATGTTCAATGACAAAAGTGTTGAGTTTAATTATAAGTTAGACTAGTTTAAAGATACTAGCATGTTCTTTTTAAAATATTAAAGTCCATTATGGCATTAGGGGGGCTCAGAGCAAAGCAGGGAGTGTCTCTAAGGAAAACATATTACTGGTTAATATTTTCCTTGCTGGTGCATAGTGAGCATTATGAGAAAACAAGAATTTTGTCTTTGAAATTACATGATAAAAGTATACTTATATACACAAAATTACATTTTGAATAGGTACTTTAGAACAATGAGAAGAAGGTACACAAAATATCTTACATTTACACACTATTAAATGGAAATTTACTACAAATAGTGTAATTACTGGTGTTTGTTTCCTCCGGGGTTTCTGGTTTCTCTCACAGTCCAGAGACATTCACTTTTTTTCCAAAGCGATTTTGATTCCCTAACTACAGGGGTCAGTCTCCCTTGAGCAACTTGGGGTTAAGGGTCTTGCTCAGGAACCCAGTGGTGGTGTGCTGAAGGTAGGATTCGAACCCATGACCTCTTGATCCAAAGGCAACTATCTAGCAGAAGGATGTCTTGCTGAGCCAGTTTATTTTAAGCTTAAATTGATTTAACCCTGCATAGAATGAAGTTCAGAACTTCAGATCATAAATGACTCATGGACAACCAGGGCACGCTTCTGACCAATCACGGGCTGGTTGGAGGAAAAACTATTTTTTTATGACATTTGTGTTGTTAAACATTTGCTTTTTTCCTAAGAAGGACATCATAAAACATTCATTCATTCATTTTCTGTAACCGCGTATCCTCACTGTAACCGCGTATCCCAGACATCATTCAACAAAAACATGAATTTTAAGGCTACTATTACAACTTGTAACATGGTAGAAATGGCAACAGCATCAACAAACAGCTGTGTAACAAGGCTGATTACTTCAAATACAAACCAGTCATTTCCTTAAATCAGATCAAATCAGATAAAACCAAATCAAATCAAACTAAATCAAATCAAACAAAATAAGCACAAGGAGATGTTGAGCCAGAATCTACAGCCTCTATACTGCAACCAATTCCAGACATCACTGCTCATGACAGCTTGGACTTGTCAGGGCTGGTTTGTCAGCTAATTCTAGGGGACAACTGTGATAACATCTGCTTTCTTGCTACTACTACTGTACGAAGGCAGTCGATTTAACAGATCTGCACATATGCCATGATTTTATATATATTTGTATGCTTGTTTAATCTGATATTCTTGTTTAATCCGATATTATTTTTGTGCTTGTTGCTAGTGGTGCTGCTTTTGGTGTGTAAGTAATTTCCCCTCATTTCTGAAGTCTCTTGACTTAACTAGCTTACTGGTTTAAATAAAAAAAAATATATATATTTTGCTGATTATCTTATGTCCAAGCCAAAAATCATTTAGGGCCATATATTCTTAAGAGCATTCTCCATTTATCTCCTCCTGTTCTGTATGAGATCTCTCACCACAACTAGCTGCTTTGTGATGTCACATTAGAGCATATTTCATTTTGAATAAGAACCTTATTAACATACACTTACAAAGCAGAACATCCAGCGAGTGTCTATGCCTGAAATATATATGGTATAGGAAGGACCAAAGATGTTCAACACTGCCTAATATAGAAGCGCCTACAAGAAATGAGTCTGAGGAAGTCTGTGAAGTGTTCAGCTGACGATCCACAAATCCCTGACTCACTGGGATTTGGTAGATGTCTCATGCTGAGGAACAATTCCCTGTGTATGTCCATATCCCCTTTCTGTATAACGGCAAAATGGGCTTGCAAAACCTTATTTGGGTCCTATATAGAGTGCACCCTCCATGCTTTTTGTTCTTGTGATTGTTCTGCTTAAGTTTTATTATCATTTATTTATTTGCTACTATTTCTTATTTTTGTTCCACCCGTTTAATGGAGCTGTGTCTCCTAGAGCTGGTGAGAGTAATTGGAAGAATTCCAACTCTGATACGTGAATAGACACTGCCCTATTGCTTGTGCTTGTAATCTATTTTTGTGGTTAGGTCCCCTCTGGAATATATAGGGGGAGACAGATGACGGTCAAGTCACCTTTAAAATGTGAGTCGGAGTGTCTATGATGTCACGGTTTTGCAGGCTGGAAAAGGACAAAAGGCGGAGGAAAAAAACCTGCTTACAAACTTTTTGTGTTTTGGCTTGTGTTCAGAAAGTTCTTGTTTTATTTACGTTGTGCTTGACATTGACTGAATTGCAGAGGACGTGCGTCTGATGTGCAGTGGTTTATATACTACAGTTTCTCTATCTTCAGGTGGAATTGTCCCATCCTTTCGTATCCAACCTCTCATAAGTTAGAAGTTTCAGAATTTATGTACATTATATGTACAAGTTTATTTTTGATTTATCCTCGGACCAAATTACAGTTAAATCTTTTGTCTCCTCCTCCTACCCCAGCTCATTTATACTTATCTTCCAGCTCTTTTTTTATTTTCTCTTCAGTTTTCTTTTTCTTAACATTGTGACATTGAATATTGTATAACAGTTCCAGTTTCACCTAACAGAAATAAACTCCACGGGTTCTATCACTATTGTGCATGCTTACCATTCCCCTGATCCCACAGGACATGTTGCATGTTTTTTTATGAAATACTGACACATTTTTATAAAAAATACATGTTACCCATGTATTTAATTTGGTTGCCGCTCAAATTATTGCACACACACACATACATTTAAAATATGTTGCAGTTTCTTGGTTACTTTTCAATGTACTACTTGCTTAATATTCAGAAGCTTTCCTTTGTTTTCTGACTTGAATGTAACAAATGTGAATGAAACTTGGCAAACATACTTAATGGAATTCTTACATGCTTATTATATTATGAATGCATTTTATTACCGTTACAACAGTCCCAATAGTAGGGTGAGCTGTAACAGCTGACCTCTTTGTATTTGACATTATCGTACTCATTTTAAGAGTATGTAAAATACTTCTGCAGTACTTTTTGAAGTTATTAGTATTTAAAAGCGAATATTGTAAGCAATCCATATACGGGCTAAAAGAAAAATTTACCTGGCTCTCCCAGTATCCTTTTTTTTGCCAGAACAAATTGTTAAAAATATTAGCATGAATTTGGTGTCAGTTATTTGGTGACTTGTTATCTGGTAACTCTATGAAAACATCTCAAAATATTTAACATACCAGGAGAAAGAAATAGTTAAGTAGTTTACAATTACAGTGACAGTCATTTCCCGATTTACGTGTTGCTGAAATTCATAGAGAGTCACGCAGTGATGCAGTGGTTAGACCCTCACAGTCACAAGGTCCTGGGTTCCGTTCTCAGCCAGTACAGCTGAGGGCTCTTTCTGTGTGGTTTCCGTGTGGTTTCCGTGTGTCTATGTTTTCCGTGTGTCTACATGGGTTTACACATGCATGTCAGGTGAACTAGTGAAGCTAAACCGCCCTATAGGTATGAGTGTCTGAATATATTTATGTGTCTGCACTGTGATAGACTGGTGATCTGTCCAGGGCTGGGTTAGACATCCCCAGCACCTGCAACCTTAGTCAAGACAAGCAGCTCAGATAATGAATGAATGAAAGAAATCCAGAGGCATGAATGCATACGTCAATCCTTCCAATATATGCACTTCTGAGTCCACAAATCATCCTGTGTGCAGCTACACTGTCAGTGCGTCAAACAGAAGCAAGAAGCATTTTCCAAAGCAAGCAGGAAGACAAAACAAATGAGCTAGAAGATTAGTGCTAGTGCAGTCCTTGGATGCCCCATAACCAATAAATTACAGCCTCAGCAATTTTCCATCCTGTGAAGCTGCCAAGCTACTGATGAAAAATGAGACTAAATTAAATTATGATGTTGTCAACATAAAGAGTGTTGAAATCGCACGGCTGCTGTTATTTCCATAAACGCGGGAGCTAAAGCTTGACAGCTAGCCACGTGCTAGCATGAGTTATCATGAGCGGTTCAGGACAGATGCTGTCGGGGGTTTCAGATGACCATGAACTGATCAAAAGCAGAATAAATGATCGAGCATGACTGAAGTCATGTAATTATTTGTGAAGCTGGAACCCAGCAGTGAATTAGTATACAGTCTTATAAATAAATTACTTAAAGAGTTGTCTGGAGTGAAAGGAAGAGCAGGCGAAGAAAAATTATATACCATCCCCACCTATCATCAGGTGTAATGCTCAGCTACTATTCTTATTAAAAAGGTGCCACAAAGGGTTCTTGAGAGATGTCATAAAAGGACCATTTTAGTTCCCTAAAGAATCATGTTTCTAAATGAGATTCATAATTGAGCATAAAAAACCATCTACAGGTAAAAAAAAATGTTCTCTCACAAACATTTACATTATATGGAGGTTCTTTAAATATTTTAAGAACCATTCACTGAAAGGATCCTTTGGGAAATGATGGTTCTTCTATGGCATCACGCAAAGAACCCTTTTAGACATGTTTTATTTACATTTACATTCACGTCATTTAGCAGGCGCTTTCATCCAAAGCGACTTCCGTCCCCTAACTACAGGGGGCTGTCTCCCTGGAGCAACTTGGGGTTAAGGGTCTTGCTCAGGAACCCAGTGGTGGTGTACTAAAGGTAGGATTCGAACCCATTAACTCTTGGTCCAGAGGGAAGTATCCTATCCACTCGGCCACCACCACCCCATTTACAGAGTCTTGATCAGAGACCCCTACTCCATAAAACACCCCACTAGCCCACTAGGCCACCACCACCCCATTTAAAGAGTCTAGCTCAGAGAGCCCTACCCCATAAAACACCCCACCCCCACCCCCACAAAAAAATGCATTATGATTTTCTATTCATGTTGACTTTAGAAGTGTTTCTTTTCAACTGCAAACCTTTCAGTCGCATTTATTTTTAGGAGTGTTCATGTACCTTGCATGTACCTTTGCTTAAAATGTTAGCTTTTGCAGGTTTTATGCTCCAGCTGACATGACAGTTGCAGACCCCTTAAATGCTTATGAATTGTATTTATTTTTTGCCATGCAATTATTCCACTAGACATCAGTGGCAGACCTTTTAAACATTCTGAAGAAATGTTCTTTTTACTGAGCATGTTCTTTTTACTGGGCTTAGTAGAGAGGGAACTGTTATTCGTTGAGAAATTGCCATTTATGCTCATTGTTTCATCTTGGACGTTCAGCACATTCAAATAAAGTGCCTGCTCCTGTGGATTTTTCCCTTTCACATAATTTTCAGTCCTCAATTAACTTTATTCATCTCGAGCACTGTGTAGGATGCTGCAGTGTGGCATGACTGAGAGCAGGTGTAGGTGGAAATGTAATATGCTGTCCCACACCTGCCAGGGACAAAGCAGTCACAAAGTTAATCAAAGACAAAAGAGAACCAAGGTCAGGACGAGGCTAGCTCTCAGCTTTCTGTTTTGCTCTTCAATGAGCAGTTCTCTATTAATCTGACGTGTGAGCAGTGATGGCTTAATGAAGCGTAATGTAGAGTAATCACTGTAATATTACTGTCAGTCAAGGCTCAGTCTTTCCACTGATCTGAGCGAACGGAGGAATGTTGCAAATGCAGCAAACAAGAAAGAATTGAAGAAATATTGGAAAAATCACAAACAAATGCATTTCCAGCAAAATCCTCACTAACAGTCATTATAGCTAGCATGCAGTATTAATTATAGCTAGTCGGTGAAACGCCATTGAACCCTTTTGTGCCTGTATGATGCAAGTCTAACTGAATATGTTTGTGGCAATATGATAAACTTAAGTTTTTCTTCTTGTCTGTGTTGAAGTCCCACACATCATATATTTTTTACTAACTTTTCTTACAGCTTAGTATCAACTAAAAATTCTAGGGAAAAATCCCAGCGATGCAGTGATCAAGATACAGTTTCAGAACTGATTAGCCTATAGGCACTCAGCCAGGGGCGTCGGAAGCATTTTTAATGTGAGGGGGATGCATCGGTCTACGCATGGGGGCGGGGTTTGGGCGTGGGGGCAGGGTTTGGGCGTGGGGCGGGGTTGCTACATGCTTCAAAGTCTCGTCCTTTTAGGGGGTGTGGGTGTTTGGAAACGCCTGTTGAATCTTGTATCTTGAATCTTTTGCGATAGAATCCGCTCCACGTAATCGATAGGAGAATGCACACACCCACTGGAAATCCGCTCGGGTTTACCTCCAACTCACCGCATGCAAGTGAAGTGAATCGTCAGTGCACAGACAGGCTGCTCGGATTTCCAGTGGTGTGTGTGTTCTTCTATCGATTAATTGGAGTGGATTCTTTCGTGAAAGATTCAAGATTCAACAGCGCTGGGTGAACTAATTATTTATGTTAAATGTGGGGGGAGTCCAAACGAATAATTATGAAATGTGAGGGGGACGTGTCCCCCTCTGATTGAATGGCGACGACACCCATGCACTCAGCAGATATGTCAAGATTAGATTTGGTCACATCATTTGATCAGGAGAGAAAATAAGTAGGGGAGGCCATAATATAGCCATGAGGAGCTTCTTATCTATAGCCACTTCGTTATCAATAACATTTGGGACGGGGGAAATTGGATGAATCAAACATTCAAAGATGATCACTTCTCATACCCAGTGGTGAAGGAAGTACTGAAGCTTAGTACTTATGTAAAAGTACAAATTTCCTGGAAAATATGTACTCAAGTAAAAGTAGAAGTGCTACATCAACAATCTTACTTAAGTAAAAGTACTAAGTACTTACTTTTAAATTTACTTTAAAGAATTTTTTAAGTAAAAGTACTCACACAATGGTTTGTCTCAATGTCTGGGGTGTGCCATTTTGTAAAAGAATAGTAGATATACTGACTTACGCCTCTACCGATGTCATTGCTTGTTACAATTACAAGCAACTATACAGTATATGTGCATTGGAAAGTTTGGTGTGCTTATTGTGCGTGCACTCTGCAGTACTGTGTGTACCCTAACTTAGAATTATGTGGATGACAAGTAATCTACTAGGTATTACCTACTAATATACCATTAAGATAAACCAATCAGGACATGATATATCTTTAAAACATTTATGTACTTGCAAAATTATTCAACACATTTGTTAAGAGCAGTAAAAGGGAAACCCAACACTAGTGCTGGGGTGGGGCTCTCAAGAATATGGCAGTATGAGTGGCACTTGGTAACATGTCATAACATACCCAAAAGCATAGCATACTATAGCATAGCTTACCTCTATATGTTTCTTCAAATCTGAAGGGGCGTTTTTAAATGCCAACAATTCTTTGGGTTGAGGCAGGCATGGGATACATTGAAAATGCAAGGACTCATTCTTTGCTCCTTTGAATTCAAATAACTTTCTTAAATACGGCCAAGGATTTCTTTCTGATTCAGAGCTGCAGGGCTCGTGCTCACGCTCAGTCGATGTTAGCTCTGGGTCCTTGTTGAATGTCTCATCTTCTTGAAATCAAGCCAGTCTACCAGCTCGTGCTGCTAGCTAACTGACGGGCGCTCTGCCATCACTGGAGCCAATAAAGCCACCTGATTAGTAGGAAATGTCAAACAACGTCAGAACGCAATAGGCTAACAATTTTTTCATGCAAGATTTTGAGGAAATTGTGTTCATAAACTAACGACTAACGGCAGAAATTGTAGAAATGTAGTGGAGTGGAAAGTACAGATAATTGCCATAAAATGTAATAGAGTAAAATAAAAAGTATGCATTATTATTTTTACTTATGTAAAGTACAGATATGTAAAAATATAGTTAAGCACAGTAACGAAGTACAAATACTTTGTTACATTCCACCACTGCTCATACCTAAACATGGCCAGAGATTTGTTTGTATGGGTGTATTTTGTGCCCAGCTCTGCTCAAATGATTAATTGAATGTAATGTAAATGTATGTCAATAGTAATAAAATGAGCTAAACATATCAAAGCATGCTGCTGAATTTGAGGTAATGACAAGAGTTAGACCAACTTTCCAGTCCAACAAATCAGTTTTGAGATTATATCATAATTTAATTCTCTCAAGCTTTACTTCTTTGGATGACCTTCAAATGTTCACACTTGATATATTACTTAACACAACTGTGTAAAATAACAAAATGTTATAATCATAGTTATACTTGCTGATACTATACTGATACTATACTGTATATTGACATTCTTTTTTACCATAAAGCTTTTCACTTTTTAGGGCATCTAGTTGTGTGTATGGGGGAATGCTGTATGTGGTGGATGTGTGCACACAATGAGGTTGGGCTCACTATGAAGACTTTTATTATTTATTTTAACATATTTCTTTTACCGAAATCACTGTTTTTTAAAAAGGCATTTGTCGATTAAATGTGTATTTTAGGTCCCAAATTCTGTGGCTTGAAAAAAAGACAAAACTTCCAAATACTATATACAGAATCAAATACCATCGTAACAAACAAATTATTTAGGCCAGCCCTAATATCTTTTATTCAGTTTTTTTATCAAGTTTTGGAAACTCCTGTCTTTTCACTCTAACTCTTTCTTCATGCAAGTGAATTACCTTCTGTCTAATCTCCTGAGAAATATAGTAATTTTAGATGGACATGAGAAAGAAATGTGCAAGGCAGCTGAGGTGTGTGTGAGTAGTTGCCTGAGTAAATGTTAGTCTAAAATGGAACATAATGTCAGTGAAAATTAAATACTGATAAATTAGACATTCTTTCTATTCTATTTCTTTTTGTATGTTTTGTTAAAAATATTTATCCAGGTTTTCTTTTTTTACATGGATAGCTTGTACTCAATGGCCATTTGAGGAAACACTGGAATGAGTAAGTACGACTGGGTATTAAATAAATAAAAAGGTGGTCTCTGATTTTTGCATATCGTAAGGCTTATTTTTTAGTAACTACATAGAAAAACGGTTAAAATGACAAGATATTATTAGGTTATAGGAGTGAGAAATAGATGTGTGGACCCATCGGCAAGTGGAGTTCAAAGGTAAAATGAGGGATTATGAAAGAAGCAGAAAAAAGAAAGCAGAGTTAAAGTGTCTTTGAACCTTCGTGTATAGTGTTTCAGCGACTGCCTGAATGAATGCAGTTGTGCTGGTGGTCCGAGCTTGTGTGTGAGCACCTGTGTAAGAATGATAAATGGAAGAATTGGCTTGCTGTCGGTTTGCCAGCTAAACACACACAGCACATCTGCTCCCAGCTTTTCAACTTACTGCAAAGAGCAGCTTGATAAGCCAGCTGGGGTTAGGGGTGCCAGAGAGAGAGGAAAAGAAACAAAAAGAGACTAAAAAGAGTATACGAAGAGATGCAATATGAGTGAGGGAAACCATAAGGCAAGTCCTTGGGAGAGGATGGGAGAATGATCTGAGAGTAAAAGAGCACTATGCATAGAAAAAAGGAGAAGGGGGAGGGCTGTTGCCTGCTTGATTGATTACTGAATGAAAGAGTATGGCAGTACTGGCAAAGGAGATACACACACATTAGATTGCAATGCCTCACTCTGCCAACTCTCTGACATATTCATGCTCACACTACAACTCTGTTTAATTCATTAAGGTGCACAATCAGGATATGTTTCCACTCCTAGATGCTTTAAATTTATCCATTAGAAGTCAGTACTTCCCTTTTGTTTTATTACTTAATGTTTATTACAAGAATTATGAAAAAACATATGTAACATATTATAGACTAAATCTGTTTTTGCAAGGCAACTGTAACTTTTTTTAAAGTTGTGTGCATATTGAATGATATACACTCTTTGTGAAGGCTTCAGAGGCCAGTGTGTGTTTGCGTGTGTGTGTGTGTGTGTGTGTGTGTGTGTGTGTGTGTGTGATCAAATCAAATGTATATTAGATAAAAATATATGATTATACTCAGAAAATGTTCAGTTTCTCCAAGAAAAGTAAAATGAAAGAAAGGAATAGTTGCTATATTGCATCAACATACAGTAATTATATGATTAATTCAAATACATAGGCATTACCATTCTGCACTGACAGATTTGAGGATGCACTTCTGACATTTCCTCTTAACTTTGATGTCAATATCAGTGACAAAAATATGGCAAAATCCAAATGACAGTTTTCCTTCCTGCAATACAAGATCCTTTTCACAGTTCAAATCCAGGGTTTCCTCCTGAATGATGGGAACAAACTTTTCCCTTCAGTAAGCGTGGAAAGAGGTAGTCACAAGACTTACAAACAGCAGGACCAATGATTGATGCTAACACACACCAGAAGACACAGTGTCCAAAAACTCAAAACTTTCATAATTAATGACTGTCCTGCTGACACCACAGCACTGCTCAGTCTCAGAGCATGACCCGCATCATCTTACTACCATTAAATGAAATAAAAAACATCTGATACAGCCGCCAATCGGCCTCACAGCTAATGATTTGAATAAATGCAACAGCGAAAGTTATGAAAGACATGTAAAAAGAGAATCACTGGTGTATATGTGTAGGTGGTTCCTGGGTAAACAAATTACTTGAAACCCCTGGGATTTAGCCAGTGCAGTAAATCATATATGGTAAAAATATCAAACATAATAAAAGTTGCTTTGCTGTCATCCCATTGATTTTCATTAACGTGTGTTAGTCAGCAGGTTATGCTCTTTTTTAAGTCCACAGAAATAAAAAATTATTGACAGCACAAATACAGCATTTCTAAAGACCCTGTATGTATTTTTCTTTATGTACTTTTACATATTTTTTTAAAGCTCTAAAAGCTAATGTTTGTATATCAGTGAGACAGCTGATTAAAATTTGCAATGTATTCTGTGTTTCCATTTTATCAGCGCACATTTACAGCTCACATGCATGACAGTACTGTAAATCACAAAAACAATTAATGTGCTTATCATATGGTGTCATGGGTGTGGCAACAGGGTTGCAGGGGAACTTTTGGGGAACTGGATTTCTATATATATATATATTTGAACCCACAACCTTCTGATCACAGGAGCAACTCCCTAACCACCAGGCCACCAGCCGCCCCAAAATTCCACTCACAATTGGATTCGAACCTGAGACACTGTGTTTCAAATCCACAGCACGAATCCAGTGAGCCATCAAGCAGGCAATTTAATAGGAAAACATAAAAAAACAGGCAACAAACATACTGGGAAAATGTAGATGGAGCACTGGCTCATGCAGCAAAGGGTGATATGCAATGTACACACAGATGAAGCCCTTTTGGGATTAAATACAAGAGTCAGATAGGCAAAGGTCCTTTCAGAGTTATAGACTGGATACAGATGTGCAATGCTTTCAGGGTTAAAAACACAGTTCAGATGGGTAGAGCCTATCCTGAACCTCACAGAGGGTGTGGGCTGCGTGCACTTGATGAGAGAGACCAGTACGAAGAGAACACACAAGGTCTCAGAGGGCAGCAGACTAAGGAGGCTCCTACTTGCAATAGGGATGGGCTGCATGGTCATGAACAGCAGGGCTGGCGCAAACCAAACACATGAGGCCTCAGCGAGTTACAGACCTCCAGCACTGGGGATCTTCACACAAGAGGAGAGCACAGGCCAGGCAGAGGGGAACCGTGAGGGTGAATGAAAATTACCCTCATGGAAGAGGTTGCTTAAGTGGGACCAAGCAAGGGGCAAGTAAGTCCAGTTAAGGTCACAAGCCAGACCAACACAGGAAACACATCAAATCCTCCATACCCCCCAACCTGGACCCTTTCCAGTTTGCATACCGAGCAAAACGATCCACAGAAGGTGCAATCTGCTCTGCCCTCCACCCAGCCCTCTCCCACCTGGACACAAAAGACTCATATGTGAGAATGCTTTTCATAGATTTCAGCTCGGCATTCAATACCATAATCCCACAACAGCTCATCCGCAAACTCGACTTGCTGGGGCTCAACACCTCACTATGCAACTGGCTGCTGGACTTCCTCACTGAGAGACCACAAGCAGTACAAGTCGGCAGTAACACCTCAAA
>JBBIGA010000027.1:7614150-7627008 GCA_037576975.1 Alestes dentex | reverse complement strand
GGAAAAGGTAGTTGAACTCTATAAAACAGGAAAGGGATATAAGAAAATATCAAAGGAATTGAGAATGCCAATCAGCAATGTTCAAACAAAATTAGGGGTTCTGTTGAAACCAAACCACGGACGGGTAGACCAACTAAAATATCAGCCACAATGGCCAGGAAAATTGTTCGGGATGCAAAGAAAAACCCACAAATAACTTCAGGTAAAATACAGGACTCTCTGAAAACATGTGGTGTGGCTGTTTCAAGATGCACAATAAGGAGGCACTTGAAGAAAGGTCTGCATGGTCAAGTTGCCAGAAGAAAGCCATTACTACTCAAATGCCACAAAGTACCCCGCTTACAATATGCCATCAGCACAAGCCTCAAAACTTCTGGCACAAAGTCATTTGGAGTGATGGGACTAAAATTGAACTTTTTGGCCACAACCATAAACGCTACATTTGGAGAGGAGTCAACAAGGCCTATGATGAAAGGTACACTATTCCTACTGTGAAACACGGTGGTGGATCGCTGATGTTTTGTGGATGTATGAGCTACAAAGGCACAGGAAATTTGGTCAGAATTGATGGCAAGATGAATGCAGTAAGTTATCAAAAAATACTGGTGGAAAATTTGCACTCACCAGCCCAGAAGCTGCGCATGGGACGTACTTGGACATTCCAACATGACAATTATCCAAAAAGGCCATGTCAACCTGTCATTGGCTACAGCAATATAAAGTGAAAAGGTCCTGAAGTGGCCATCTCAGTCTCCTGACCTCAATATCATTGAGCCATTCTGGGGAGACCACAAATGTGCAGTTCATGCAAGACAGCCCAAGAATTTACAGGAACTGGAGCTTTTTGCCAGGAAGAATGGGCAGCTTTACGGTCTGAGAAGATAAAGAGCCTCATCCACAACTTCTGCAAAGGACTTCAAGCTGTCATTGATGTTAAAGGGCGCAATACATAGTATTAAAAACTGGGGTAAGTAAACACAGTTGTTTGACAATAAATGGCTTCAGCCAACCACTAACCATGAGTGAGAGAAAAGCTTTTGTGTTATCATTCATATTCTCTGAAAAATAGTTAAGAAATCATAAATTCTGCCAGGGTATGTAAACTTATGAGCACAACTTTATAAATATATTAGGGCTGGGCACGTTAACGCGTTATTATTGCATTAACACTTTATTTACTTAACGCCAATCAATTATTCATAATTTTATTGCACGTTAATGCAGGCTTTTTAAATTACTTTTAATTTGAAAGTTGGTTGCTTTTTCTGCTCGTGGGTGCATGCAGCTCTACGTCTCAGCTGTCGTCTGGGAGGGAAAAAGTGTATGCCTGATTGGGATGCCTGACCATTACACCATCAGGGACTTTAATGACACTGCATTCAGATACACAGACTTTCATTTGGGGAGTTTTTGGTCCCCCTTTGCAGTGGCTATAATGCTCTGGAATCTGAGGGTAACTTGTTTTTCTATAACAAACTAGATAAAAAGTGAATGTATGAATGTTTTATATTTGATTTAATTACATTAATGTTTAAGTTGAGATTTACAAACAATATCTGAACTTGATTACCATTGTTTTGGCATTGGTTGTTCAGTCCCATGCCACTGCCTGTAGTCCGTTATCTGCTAGCGAAACAGCTCACTATTTTCATTTGTGCATATCCGACTGTAAATAAAACCTGAAATATAGCACTCTGTATTTTACCTTTTGTTTCAATGTAGTATAATTTGTTTATTTCCAACTAGGTCGTGGGGGGCAGGGCCCTGGGGTTTGAGAGGGGGACAAGCCAGTCAAAATGGCACATTTTTGAGATGATTTTAGCAAAGTTTTTTAATATGAGCCAATGGCCACTGAGTGGAAACTGGTAAAGTCCCTGAAAATGAATCACAGTTCATATGACAGGGTCACTGACCATTTTCTGTAGAAAGAAAGGAGAGTAGATGTTACATCTAAATAATATAACGCAATAATTGATTTTATAATGTAGGCTTCCCTTGTTTGAAAGAACACTAGTCGCCACTGGATACAGGGCATGACACAGGGCAGTCAGTCAGAACGAGACATTTACATAAATGCAAAGTAACTAAAACAGCCCACTCTAAGACTCCAAAGGATAAAGAGAGGTTGGAAAATGATGTAAAAATAAATTCTGACTGTTTTTGAATCATTAACCCACACAGACATTGTAGATGGAAAAATAAATTGCAATAAAAATGTAGGACGTGACCCCTTTGAAGATTGCTGAAACGCTTAATACAAGTAACTTTGGGCAATAACTTTTATTATATTTAAGTCAACTACTCCTAAAGTCAATCTAAGGTCAGTTCTGAGACTGCATGGAATCTGGCATTCTGGGGTGTGTGTGTGTGTGTGTGTGTGTGTGTGTGTGTGTGTGTGTGTGTGTATATATACGACAGATAATATTGTGACTCATAAATACTGAGGCGGAAAACTAATTATAAAGCATGGATAGAAATATTAGTAGTCGTGACATGATGAATTACCCCTCTGGCTGGTGTTACTTCATGATGAGGTTCAATAATGTCATCCTGTTTATCCAAAATTGGACACTGAGAACAAGATATTTTTAGGCGGAAGGGGCCATCAAACCATTACAACAGCTTCATTCAAATGCCAAGTTGCATTCAAGTATAACTATGTCAGAGGCCTGTGCCCACTGGTGGGGTGACTGTGCCTTTCCTAGATGTTTATTTTCCCAGGAACCACATGGAGTTTACAGTCGGAAATGCTTTTCTACCTGTTCTTCTACTTGTTGTTGAAAAAAAAAAACAAAAAAAAACTTAAATTCACATAAAACTCATACTTGTTAAAGGAGATTTCATTATGATTTAAATTTTACAAAACCTTATTGCTGTGTGTAGTCTTTTTAAAACATTATGAGATATCTTTTTGCCATGTTTTGTAAGTTTTCACACTCAAACAAGCTGAAAACTCAAACCTTGAAACAATCAAACCTTGAAACAGTCATTTGAATGTGTCTGAATGTAAATGTGTCATCATGTAACTATGTTAGATGATTAATTATGTAACTACACAAAATACATATGGACAATTATGCATTCTACGATATAGGAAAACAATGAATGGGAGTTTTCAGCATTAAAAAGCTTCATAAACACTTCCTGGCTTTAATAAGTAGTTGTAAGAATAAACTTTTAACTGATAATAAAATTTGTACACATCCACTGAAAGGTAGGGAACTAAAATTGGTTCCTCGGTGTCAAACTTTTCTTCGTTGTCAGAACTAACCTTTCTTACATAATTTGTGTGCTAGTTGGTCTTTACACTTTGTTAAAAACTGTGATGAATGGCGAAGGACCCAAACTACACTGACTTCCATTTACATTTATGTTTTGCTGCCCTATAAATTGACTGTCCTGGACATAAGAGCTTTTGGTCCAACAGCATATATTTATTATATGTCCTATTCACAAATGTATGCTTTTGTTAATGGGAGTATTAAACCTCATGGCTAACTTCTCAAAGCAAAACTCAAATTTTAATCATGGAACTTTATTGGGGGGAAGATCTCAAATGATCTAAAACTTGATCTAACAATCACTGAAGTTCATTAATGCCTCTCCTCCCAAGAGCTTATTCAAACTATCCTGCCCAGAGTGCCCAAACACTGAACCCCCAATGGAGGAGACAGCCACCATTTCATTTGCATCTTTTTCCCATGCCAATGAGTCCACGTTCACTTACTACCTTGGTGATGTGCAGAGCACAATTTATTGCCCTTCCTCAGACAATTATGTGTTGCCTTCATGCTGGGCCTTCTGGTGGTTGAAAATTGGGAGTGGAGGGTGGGGGTGAGTCATGCATGAAAAGGGAGGAAAACTAAGCCACTTGGCCTAGAATATGGAAGTCACACTGCTGTGGGATGCCTAAAAGCATGCCGAGAGGTGAAGCAGGTGAGAGCTGTGTCACGGCAAGTTCTTCCATAATGAGCGCTTCAGTGACAGCAGGTTTGCTGAGGTTTGTTAGTACAGAAATACAGAGTCTGACATCATGACAGGACCATGAGTATGAGTCAAAAGGCCTGTTTTTCTCCTGTCCTTACCCTCTTTTTCAACACGTATGTTCAATAATGCGTCGGCTAGCCAGGCCTCTGTTAGTATGGACACCCCCTGACTTGCTGAAGAGAATGTTAGAGAACAACCACTCTTACAAGACATTAATCATAGTGACACCATGTCTAAAGAAAGCATAAGCATATAGCCCATGTGCAAAAGTAGGCTTGGGTTTATTTCTGTCCTTCACCTTGCTTTTTTTCTAGTTCAGCTGCACAAGAAATGTCACTGAGGAATCTTTGGTGACACATTCACGTCAACATTTAATGACATTTAGCTCCTGATGTCAGTGAGCTTAAAAACACTTTGTCTTTTTTCATTCATTAAGTAAAACTGAAAATGATCAAACAATCAAATTCCTAGTGTTTCACAAGGCTCATGTAGATAACAAGTAATGAAAGCTTATTTCCACCAGTTAGCTAGGTGAAAACTGCATGCATAAATCATTACACACATAGGGGAAAGTCCAAATAAGCCCATCAAAATTCAGTAATCAATAAAGTTTAAAGTGACCTAATTTAAAATTAAATGAAAGGTCTCTCTTTAAACATAATCAAGCGAGAGGTATTTAGTGCTGACTGGGCTTACTGCGGCCTCTTGTACTATATAATTTATATTCCAAATCAGCCCAATCATTGTTTTAATTAATTGTTTGAACTATTCATTTTAATAATTATACGAACAACAAAAACACACTTTTAAAAAGGACTACCTAGTTTTTAAACCGGTCTTAAAAAGTTTGGACTTGAGCCATTCCCTCAACTAGTTGACTAATCGTAACAATTTTATCCAGCTTAGATTCTGTCCATTTACTAATCACCATGTACATGTAAGCATGAAAGTGAGCATGATCACTTTCAGTAGTTTTGCATCGGAGTGGATGCACTTTGACATTTATGATAATGATTCATAAAAACATTGAATGTAAAATTTGCAAATAGCGTTTTACTTGTGTTGTGACGTCACAAATCACCTTTATGTGTGTGAGACACATGGTAAATTGTAGCCAAAACTGCCTAGAAAGAGTAAAAATGTTATATATAAAGTGAATTGTATTTTACACCATGTTTTTAAGTGAACATGGTTTAAGTGAACAGTTTCTTCCAGAAATTACCATTCCATCCAAATGCCACAGAAATAGGTTAGAGGAGCTATGTCAAATAAGGTTTCAAGCATTTTCCATAATTACACAAAAACACACAAATCAATAGATTTAGAAATCTCGTAGACGGTCTAAATCAGTGGTCCCAAAAGCCCCCCAACCCCCAACTATTTAGTGTTTTCCCTACTCTTAGAGACCCACTTCAATCCAGCAAAGGCCCATTAATCAGCTGATTAGTTTGACCAGGTGTACTGGAAACACAAGTGCAGCGTATGTGATCTCCAGGTCCAGGGTTAGGAAACACTGTGTTATATGTTAAAATAAAATAATAAAAATTTTACAATACATTGACTTCCAAAGTTTGCAAAGATTGAAGTAGATGATAAATGTGCATCAGTGGCAGCTACAGCTACAGGACAGAAAATGTGCAATATATAATAAATAATGGGTATTTACAGTGGCAGTTGGGGAGTAAGTTATTTTTTAGTTTGTTAGTTTGTTTTTTTATGTTGAAACAGTTTAGTGTGTATGTGCATGTTGAAACAGTTCAGTAAGTGCAATATTTACTGCTTTTGACAAAAATGGACAGAAACCACATAAGCCTATCTATTTGAGATTACTGGTGAACTTGAGATTACTGGTGAAGTTTAACAGCAAGTGTGGTGATTTAGACTTGTGGTTTGCCCAAGGCTAATGAGGTTGACATGAGATCCCATTACTTATATCATATACATCTTCAGAGCTACATTTAAACTGTGTACATTTGATTTATGGCTGAATATTAATGGATGGTGAACATCAGAACAATGTATGCAGTCCACCCTGCGTGACAAGCCTCTGTTACCACTCTTTGTCTTCGACCTGAAAAACAGAAGGTCCTTGCTTTTAAGTTAGAAGACAGTAGACTCAGCAACAGTAGAGGGACATGAAGAGTGATTGAGGATGGCCAATGGCTCTTTTCAACACCCTCCTCATTCAGCACTTCCTGCACATATCCATACTCCAGGAACGAGTTTAAATCTGGATGTCCAGGCATGACGGGAAATACATCACTAGGATTTAGGATGTTGTCACCCTAACCTAGGAGCAGCTGGCTTTTCAATCAATACTGACCTCTAATAAACTCACAAAAAACCTTTTAACCCTTTCAGGGTCAATGAGGAGGTGCTGAAGAGTGATCCTTCCTAAGTGGGAGGTGCTGAAGAGTGATCCTTCCTCCTCTGCATGTGACCATTTCAAATATGAAAAACATCTGGGCCCCTGAATGGGTCCTTGATGTGCAGTTACACTCAAAAAGAAAGGGACCAAAAAGGGTCCTTTCAATACAATAGAACCTTTTGATGGATGGTTTTTTAAATAACCATGCTTGTAAACGAACCCCCTAAATACTCAGGGGACCCAGGCTTGCGTTCTTCACCCCTGTAACAACGCATAATTGCCATGTCATTACTAAATAGTATCAAATAATGAACCCAGGAGTTTTGAAGATTTGAATGTTCATTATTAACCATCATAATTCAACATAAGCAATGTTGCTAAAATGGGTAATGTGCAATGCATCAGACATATTTTCACCCTTCATCACAACTTAGCTTGGATGATATTATTCAGGTTTGCTGCTCTTTGTAGGTTCCTCATACAAAACTGAAAGTAGGACCATGTGGAACAAGAGATAGAAATGTAAAATGTCTCTCATTTCCAAATGCTGGATGGTGGTGGATATTACAAAAGTCCCATACCCTAATTAGAATAGAACTTCACACTAATGAATAAATGAATAGAAATATGCTTATGTCTCTGTACTTTGCAAGTATAACACTTGCTGTGGTCCTAAAGCTTGTTACAGCCGTTAATGAGAAACCGCAGCTCTGAATGAGGCTTGCTTTCTGCAGGCGAGGTGACCAGCGGTTCAGCTCTATTCAGTTCAAATTTGTACAGCACTTTTTACATCTGGGATTGTCTCAAAGCAGCTTTACAATAATCTGTCCCAAATGAGCCAGCCAATGGTGACAATAAGAAGATAAAACTACTGAAGACACCGAGATGAACCAAAACATAGAAAATAAACTATTTCTCCTCTGGTTGACAACTGATAATAAAACAAATAACACAAGGGCAATAATTAATTAATGAATTAATACAGTAGTGAATAAAGAATAATAAAGAAAAGAAGCAATCTTATCATTAGATAAATTCCAATTAATCAATAAAATCCAGTGCTGCTGTTTGAAGCCCAAGAAGGAGATATAAATCCATGAGATATAAATTATTGCCATGAGGACGTTTGTATGAGTTCGTAAGGATCTCAGAATTGATAGTTTGGATATTTAAAGCAATACTGACATACGCTTTAAAAGAAAGAGGATATTGAAAGTAATCTGCATACCCTAAACAGCAAAAAAGCAGAAAACCTACACATTTTTTGAGTTCTATAAGTAAATGTTGATGGCACAATTATAAAAAAGATATGAAAATCTAGGTTTTCTTTGGGTATTATTTTCTATTCTAATCACCATATCCATGGTACACAGTGAAATGACACAACATTCCTCTTTGTGCAACACAAAGAACAAAAACAGACCCACAAAAAACAAAAGCAACATCGCAAACAACAAAAAAAGAACATCACAAGATTACAGAAGTGTAGGCAGCACAGGACTGAAGAGAAAGGACAAAAAAAAGAACAACAGTGCAATAATTTACAGGACAAGACAGCATACAGCAGTGACAGGATAAACATGTTTTAAAACCATTTCTGAAAACTATCCTAAGGGCAGCATCAGGGAATATATTCATAACCACATTTATTTAATAACTTCAGATGACTTTTTCCAATGCCAACATTGTGAACCATTCTGACTCACTAAGTTTCTCAATAAGGTATTTCACATCAAAGCAGTCTGAATGACTCTTTTTTAAACTGTTTAATTATTTGGAATTTCTGAAAAATCTGTCACAGTTCAGACTCTAGAAACTGTGTGGTTATACAATAACCATAAGCAACAACTACTAGTGTTGTATTCTCTGTTACAGATGTATTACTGTAGAGCAGCTCATGTAAATACACATTAGCAATCAGTATGTACTCAATTTTACAAGTGAATAATTACATAAGCTGTCACTGTAATCCAGCTGTAACCATGAATACACCACCAGCAGCTCTTCTGGCGTTGCATGTATTATTAATGTGTAACTACACCGTTATAGAGGTACGGTCATATTCCCTTTAAGAGTAAAGATGTGTTTTGGTAACAACATCACCTAAAGATTAAATTAAATATTTTTATTTGTGCATTCTTGTAAAACACAGTTTAGAAGGACACTGGCTGTCTTTTCCATTCCATCCAGAACCATGTGCTACACTGTAAAAATAATAACTTTATAAAGTTTTACTTGTTGTCCAGGCTGTCTTTAAATTGTTTGTTAATTTATTTCACTGACAAAGTTAACTGAAAACACCTGATAACTTGCTAGTTCAGGTAACTCCAAATATTAAATAATATCAAATATCAAAGAATATTAAGGATTTTTTCTGCTTAATTTGCTTTTTTTCCCTTTCTTTTACTCCTTTAAACAGTGGGATAGTGTATGGGACAAATAATAAAGGCCATGTTTTTATTTTATTTAAAAATATCATAAAATCAAGAAATATCCATCATAATTCTACATTAGCAATGTAGATAACAATGGGTAATGTGCAATGCATTATAGCTAAAAAAAAAATTATAATAAATGTTTTGTGGATTTCAGGCGCGCGCGCATGTTGGTCAGATGGCGCCAGATCGTTGGAAAAACACCCAGCGCGAGAGTGGAGCGCACGCACGCGCTGCATGGTCGCACTGCAGGACTGGTCAGTGATCAGAGAGCCCTGCGAGCAGCAAGGTGCAGCAGGAGCGCGCGTGCTTCCTCGCGCTGCATGCTTAACCGGTCGGTCCGGGGTGCCCAAACCAGCTCTCGCACCTCTGCTCACACTTCCCTCGCGTTCCAACGCCACGCTAAGGCGCTCCTTTGTTTATTTATTTGTTTATTTATTACTATATGTATTTCTCTCACTCATGTTTTTCTGTCGTATCCGGTTAGCGCGGGCGCGTCACATGGTCCCAGCCGTATATTCGTGAAAGGCGTGCAGCACGTGGAGCGCGCGTATTGAAGGGAGCGCGCTACCACCAATAAGCTGGAAGCAGAGAGAGAAAGCCAGAGAGACAGAGAGACAGAGAGACAGAGAGAGAGAGAGAGAGAGAGAGAGAGAGAGAGAGAGACAGAGAGACAGACAGACAGAGCGAGCTGAAAAGTTCAGCTCCCACCGCAGGGCGCACGAGCTGCTCGGTTTCCATCGTTGGGCAGGGGGGTAAGCGCGCGCAGCCTCGACGTAAATCCAATCGCACGAGCGTCTCCTAGGACCCGACGCCATCGAGACGTGAGAGAAGACTCTCGGGCCGACCTCCACCCGCCACGGATTTAACCCGGGGAGTCTCGAGAGCAGGCATACAAACCCTCACTGCCCCCCGGCGCGAGAGCAGCCCGCGCGGGACATGAAGATGTAGCCTTCAGCTGTGCGACGCCTGAGCTCCAAGGCTTTTTCCCACTGCTCTGGATTAAACTACTCTTCTTGACCTCGCGCTCGCATCCCCCGCGTAGACAGAGGACAGAGATGTGGGAGTAGACCCCAGCAGCCAGCAGAACCTCTGAAGAACCTGAGAGGAGCAAACGCGCCGCCTGGCCGAGGAGCTCTCTGCACCATGCACCGCGTCCTGCACCCTCAGGTGAGTCTGCCTTCCAGCATTTCCCTCCGTCTGCACAGCTCTCTTTATTGTGAACAGCCGGGCAAAGTTTGAACGGAACTTTCCAGAAGTGCACGTTTATATGATTCAGGAGAATCTGCAAAAAACAGGAGCTCAGGAGCTGTGGAAGTAGTAAACTTGATAATGATGAGCTGAGATATACATATATATATATAAATTCTATGACCCATTTTTTATTTGTTTGCATTCTTTGAAATTCAGTATATGAAACAGATCCGTAAAAAACCCAGACCAAATCCAGCCTTGTATTTAACACCCATTAACCCACTAATAGAATGATCTTTTTATAAGGCATCCCATAAAAACCTCCTTTGGCTCTGGGATTTGGAGGCAAAGTGTCCGTGGTAATTACTTAACAATCATAGTGAGACTGTAGGGGGGGGTTGCCAATGTGACTCAGCCCCGCGTGGGTGTGCGATTGAATTCTCAGGCGATACAAACAGGCACAAATTGGACTCAATCAACCTACCAGTCTTCATCTGTGCCCTGAGCTCATTATAGCTCCTTTGGCACTTCTCCACAAACCAGATTTCACAGAGTAGAGATGACTGTCATCAGTCAGCACTGGAAAGGCAGAATGGAAGGAGCTGTGACAGCCTGGCTTTCAAAGACAACAGAAAGTTTCTTGGTTACAGCTCAGAGCCGACACCAGCATCGCTGCTGAGTTACAAGGCCCGGAAACTTCACATCCGTACACACAAGCTGAGCTTGACTGAGTTAGTCAAAACACATGCTCGCCGAATGAGAGTTTTAACCTGTGTGTGAAACGTAATTTTACTCGTTACATGGGATTCATTATTTCACGCAATCCCAGTCATAAATCCATACTTATCCTGCGAGAGGATCTCGCAAACAGCAATAGAAACATTTTTTTTATCTGAAATCCTGTAATGCTTTTTCCCCATCCTACATGAGGAAACATTTATTTTAAACCTCTCCTGGCTGTCGGGGGTGAAGTGAAAAGAGAATTCCGCCAGTGTCTGTAAACTTCTGCATAATTAAATGGTTGAGATTATAAACAAAGTCATTCACAGGAGTCTGATGTGTCCCGTTCTAAAGAAATTTGGTGAGTCAGAATTGTCCATAGAATCGTCCACAGTGGTGTTGACATGTGAAGAATTCAGTGTCTTTGAAAGTCGCCTCCTAGAAAATAGTTCCATTAAATATTTATGAATATACTTCTTGATCTCTGGGACATAATTTTCCAAGAGCTTTGAGAAGTTGTTGCCCCACAACTTTCCTTTTTTTTGAAATCCATTCATGACAGAGAGGGAGCTCCTCTACAAGACAGAAATTCCTCTACAAGAGAGAAAAAGCACAATTTCACATCAAACCACTCGGAATGATTTTGTTTACATCTCAGCCACTGAATAGCATGCACTTTTTGAAAAAGAAGTAGAATTCTCCTTTAAAAAAAAGGTTTAAGGACACTGTCATACTATTCATGCTGTTTGTCAGTGGTGTTTTCAAGGCAGAAGGTCAGGCAGAGGAAGGAGCTTTTTAATCAATTGACACGGCTCTTACAAATAATCTCTCTTGCCCCAAGTGTGACTAACTTTCAGCAAATGGCAAGAAGGGAAGAGCACTTTTGTGGGACGAAATGACTGACAGGAGGATATTTCAGAGATTATGATAAAGATGGAGACGGAAGAAATTAATCCTCCTGGAAATGTAAATGCTTTCACACAAAAATAAATAAACTTAGCAGTACAAAACACCACGGTCACATCTGTCCCTTCCCTCAAACAAGATCAGCGTGTCAGTTCCTGTTTTGTCAAAATATACCATGCAGGCATGTTACGCACTGGAATCTCCTAAACTTCCTGCAGAGGTCAGATGTCAATCATAGTTCTTCTGATGCAGTTTGCAAGCTCAAAAAAAGGAAAACATCTCCAAACAGTTTATGACCTCAGCTCAGATCCAACCCCTGGCCACTTAGGAGGGTTTATCGCGTGTGTGCGACTGTGTGTCACCTCCATGCCGTCCCGAAGGCACAAACCTGTCCCAGCGGTGCGCACCCAGCTCCACTCAGCTCAGTTTAACCACTGACAACTCCTGCATGATTAAAGTCAATCCAGTGCAGCTCAGTGAGCACGCTGATCTAATTAACTCATCAGAAACCAGTCAGGTGCAGAGGGCTTCTCACACTCCCCATTGACTTCTGCACCTCTGTGCTAGGGATGCCAACAGGACTGATAGATGGAACATGGCAGGGGGGGCAAGTGCATGGGCAGGGGCTCCAGACCACTAGGGGCACCACCCTGTAGCCAGTTTACAGGTTAATAATTACAGCATCCTGTTATTACTGTTAGCTTGTTGAGATCATAGACATCATATACATAGACGAAGCATCACGAGACGCGGGGCCGCCATCTTGAAGAGGTGATCCGCTCCACTCCGTGTAATGTATTTGAATAGGAGCAATGAACTGTCAGCGCATTTAAGTAATTGTACCTTGCTAAATACCATTGATTTTCGTGTGTCCATGATCCACATAGTTCGACGGGGTTTATTATTCATAGTCGGCTTAACATTAATATGATTGATATTCGGAATGTCAATGTGAATGTAAAAAAATAAAATAATGCACACAAGTAGGCTACAAGAGACAATTTTATTCCTTTAAGGTATTAAAAATAAAAGTCCCTTTTGGTATAAAATAAAATTAAAATAAGCAAAAGTCACAAACTACATCGAAGAAACATTATGCATAATACATAATACAACATATAAAAGGATAGGTTTGTTTTAACAATAGAATATTTAAATTTATTAATGACAATAGCCTCATGATACTACCTACTTTTTGGAGGTGAACTGGGAAGGTAAAAAGAGATGGAATAACTCCATTACGTAGCC
>JBBIGA010000027.1:7598106-7614050 GCA_037576975.1 Alestes dentex | reverse complement strand
AGGAGAGAGAATGAGATAGATAAAGGCCAGAGAGAGGGAGGGAGACAGATAAAGGGTGGAAAAGAGGGACATAAAGAGAAAAGAGAAAGACATAAGAGAGTGATAAATGAGAGCGAGGAGAGAGATGAAACAGTGAGAAAACAAGAAAAGATGGACAGAAAGTCAGAGAAAGAAGGAAGAGATGAAAGGTAAAGGGATGGGGGATACAACAGAGAAAGAGAGAGAGAGATTCATTTTAAGAGTAATGGTTATCAGTGGCTCTAATTGCAAAGTTTTGCATTGTGGGAGAATGTGGAACTAGTCTTCTCCTCTGGGAGCGAACACACACACCTAGGCACGTATACACACACACAGACACAGTGCTGAGCCACCACCACTGCCAAAGATGCTGAGAAATGTAAAGACCACTCATTACCGTCGCAGTTCTACAGGCAACATCATACTGCACGTAGGCGTCCTGATCCCTCATATTCAGCCTGGAGCAAAATGATGCACGCCTCCCCAGTCTTGTAGGATTTCTTAAATCAAGCCATGATAGACAGTTAAAGTTGTTCTCCCTTTCCTTTTTTAAATCAATGTCTGTGACTCACCCATATGGGTTTAATGGGGGCACAGCATAGAGGAGAATCACATGGTGATGTCACATATAGCCCTTCTTCTATTTTGGACCTTTCCTAGAGAGACATGGTCATTCCTGGAAACAAGAGTGGGGTTTTTGGCTCCTGAGTGAAAGTAAATGGGTGTCTCCAGGCCAAACACGCAGACATGATAATTAGATGGTGTTAAGGAACAGCCCATCATTTTGTGAGCTAATGTCAGTCTGCCACATGTGTAATATCAGTAATACATAGAATACAGACCAGCGATTCGAATCCTTTGAATACTCATGTATTAACTTGTATCTTTATTTACTTGTGTGTTCATTCTGAATCACCCTTTAATATTTCATGATTTTTTGGGGGGCGTCTCTCTGAGACAACAGATCCACTTGCATTTTAATCAGTGTTTCAGTCCACACCAGCTGTGACCGCAAAAACACGAGTCTCTCAAAACACATTAGTCTATTGTTTTCACTTGTGCACACAAGTGTAATGCAAGTGTAAACTCTACAGAGGTTCAGTGAAATCACACACTCCCACTAGCACTACAGTTCTAAACTATAATTAAAATAATAATATACTAAAATGTGTTCTTGATGGCCCAGTAGTTGCCAAGCAGCACTAACAGAGGCTATTGTGAAGACTACTACTATTCTTGTGACAGATAGATGCCCCCAAACATGCTCCCAAAACACTTTAATTTAATTTTAAACTCGCTTTATACATGACCCGGGAAAAAAAAGGTTTGTACTGTACAGTTTACACTGAACTCCCGCAGTGCTAGAATGTAAAATAGTGTACTATAGTTCATGCATGGGCGTTTTCTTTGGTATGCGCTGTCGTTTTCTTTGGTATAAGCAGGGTAACTGCAGTAATAAATAAATTTAGTTTACAGTGATAAAAAAAGAACAAAACGAAAAACACGGTAAATTCTGGGGAAATTCTGGAGTGCAGCTGCATCAAAGGGAAAAAAAGCAAAAAAAAAATGCAATTAGTGCGGGGGTTTCAGCTAACAATTATTAGTTAGGTTCTCAGAAAAAATCCGCATTGGACTGAAACCGCGACTGCTGATCCGTGTTGAAGTGGGGGGTTACTGTACATATAAATCCAAAGGGAAAAATATATGATACAGAAAACCTGAGAATGTCACCAGAAATGCTTTTTATACTGTTGCTCCAGTGTATAAAAGTTGGATAAAAAAACTTCACAGCATTGTTTAAACAATCTCTAATGTTTATCTCATGCTAACCCTGTATTATCAAACATGTTCTATAGTCACAAGCTTCCTATCTAGTCATGGAATTCATCAACTGCCCTACTGCTTGCGTTTTAAGTGAGTGTCAATGAATGTATTGCTCTTTACAGAGACTCACGTTACCATTATCTGAGTTAATGTCCATATTAATAGAAAGAGCAATGCAGATGTGGTAGATATAGATTAGGTAGAAAACTATATTAGTCCTTTACTGCTTTGAAACAAACATACCTAATAAATGCTCCTGCAAGCCTGCTGAAGTGTTCAGCCATGACATGTCGGTGAGGGCACCAGCTTCATTTTCTGACAGAGCTGACAAAACATGTTAATCTGATTTCATTTCAATTCATTTAGAAGAGGGAAGCCCCCAAAACAGGCCAGCAGCAAGCAATGGTTGCCTCTTTCGCTCTTTTTTGCACTCATTCATTCTTTCTATCTCACCCCTTCCACCTCTCCGTCTTGATTTCCTATCCCCCTCAATCCTGACTGAGGGAACAGGTTGCCAGGAGTTATTAGGAGGTTGAAGGTGGGTGTGTGTGTAGGATGTGTGGCTGCATGGTCCAGTGTAAGGTCACTATCACTCACTCCTGTCAGACAGACAGCAGCAGATGCTACGCAGGATTACAGGGCTGTGGAGTTGGAGGAGAAGAATGTGGGGGCTGTGCTTAGCCTTCCTCAGACCGTTCACACAGCGCTACCCAGCAATTTAGTCATCATAAATGTGCAGCTTGTGAATTAGGAACACAATAAATGTCCCTGTTGTACGCTAAACTATAATGTTAAAAAAAAGAATACATTCTTCATGAACTGTGAGATTTTAGTAGATTATTATGTACTTTGTGACTTTAACTGTGACTAAATAAATAAAGCTTTCTAGGAAAAAAAAAACCCATATTTGTTTCTTTTTTTTTTTTTTTAGGTTTTTATTAACTTTATCTTAATATCTGTCTGGGTTATGCACCCAAGCATTTATTTCTAGACAGTCCAAGCTCCAGTGTTTTACATAGGAAGAGATTCATGATTTACTTTAGTTTGTAGTCTTTGACTCAAAATAATGCAATAATTCTGGTTGTTCTGCCTACTGTACAAATATCCTCTATGAGAGCAGGTTTTACCAGCAAGCCAGCTTGCTTTTTTTTTACTGAAGAATAGGATCCCATGTTGAGCGTCACAAGCTGTTCCATTCCATTTTCAACAATTGAGATGTCTACTCTTTTACAATGTCTTGGTGTAAGCCAGTAGTTCTGTTTTTTTCTTAGCCAGTTTCAGCTTGTTCTTGTTAGCTAGCTAGCTATGTGATAAAAAGGATAAAAGGTCTTGCCGCTGAGGGCACACGGAAAAGAAAAAAAGAGACACTGAGAGAAACCACAAAAAGGAGAACCCATCTAAACCAGATGCACGTGTATTAAAAGGCATGGTTTGGCCAAAAATCTAATTTACACAATGCTTCTTATACCTCAGTTGTAATTGGTCACCCATGATGTTTGCTGTCCAAAGTTTGCTTCTTTAATTTTGCCCCAAAGCTACCAGACTAGTGAATAATGGAGACTGCCCATTAGAACTGTATCCAATGCATGCCTAAATTCACACACACACCTGCCTCAAGCCTCTTTAAGCCATTAAGTTATATCAAATAAACTTGCTAATGTGGTTTCTGATACTGTATTTTGTACTGTTATCTATAGTACTGTTATCTACTAACCACAGGGGGCACTCTCTTTGGAGCAACTTGGGGTTAAGGGTCTTGCTCAGGAACCCAGTGGTGGTATGCTGAAGGTAGGATTCAAACCTATAACCTCTTGGTCCAAGTATCCTACCCACTAGGCCACCACGACGCCGAAAGTGCATTCTAGCTCAGATTTTGAAAACCCAGATAACTATTGAGATTGGACACAGTTGTTTTACTAAATTGTGTGCATGAAGTTGATAGCATGAAATGTACATTTTTGGATGAAATGTTGTTTTGGATTTCGTTTAATTGAGAACGAAATCCAGTGCACTAAAACGTGTGTAGTTTTTGCAAATCGGTCTCTTCCTTCTGCAGTTTCACTCTCTGAATGAATCGTGTTTCTACATGTGCAATTTTTTAGCGCTCTTTCCATCACTAATGACACACAGGACATATCAGTGGCCTGCCAAAGGCAATCACACATTACGAAACAGAGTTTGGGTCGATTTCGCCCGCATAATGAACTGAATCAGTCTTCCAAATGTAATTTACCCCCACAAATAGCTAAATTGAAGCAGAATTGGCCTCAACATCAGAATGAGGTGAGCATAATTTACAACCTGAAATCCCCACTGTCTGATGAAGAGGCTTTTTCCTAACCATAATAAATGGATGCTGATCTGGAGGAGAGCTGTGGCAATTCGCCCCGTCTGAACACAGCTGAAAGAAGCAGCACAGGCCTGTGGAAGCAGCTGCTCATCATGTGGCCCACCCCCCAACCTCCCCACTTCCCCCCGTGTTGTGTTTATACACCCGACCATGCCCTCTACAGCTTTGCATACTGATATAATGCTGAGATGACCGGGTTCATTTTGTTCTGGATGTTTCTTTGCTCTCCGTTGCTTGTCATTGTGCATCCCTGTAGCGTTCAAAAGCACCCACCCCCCGCAAGCAGGGGTTTCATATAAAAAAAGATCTGAACTTTGGTATCATAGGACGTTTGTTAAAAAAAATAAAGGGACTTCAATACTTAATGAAAACATATGCAGGCTCTTGATTTTAAGCCTTACAAGCTGTCACAATTGCACGGTGTGATTAAATATCTAATGTCCGTCAGCTGACTGAAAAAAAGCAAAGATGCCCTCTTCAAAGTCTATATTCCAAGCATTCCATCTATGCAACATTTTACAAGTAACAGAGAATATACTATATACTATGACTTAGATTTGAACCAATTTATTGCTGTTAAAAAAAACAAAACAAAGTGCAGTCTTGAAGCTGAATGTAAATGGAGTTCAGTGTGTAACTACATCATTAAATGTACATTAGAGCAAAACAACATAACTCTAGACTTAGAGTTAATCCTGCAGCATTAAGATTGAACATGTACCTGAACCAAAAGACTAATTTGGCTTTTTCTCTTCTCACGTGAGAGTGATCTGAAAAAGCACTCTGAAATCTGATGTGACTGGAATTGTCAGACGACTAAGAGAGATTACGATATCTGTATGCATCCTCTTGTCAAGGGCTCAGAGCAGCGAGGGAGAACGAATCCCTGGGTGTTGCCCGTGTGTCAAGGTCTTTGCTGGAAGGCACCGTGTTGGAATGGCCCAGGAAGGATACAGGCCTGACTCTTGTGTGTTATTGCATTAGTCCCAAGAGCCCCCGGCCCCTGCCAATCAAGCTTTTTTTGCAGCAGAGCTTTTCTAGCGGCAGGCTAAGCCAGCGGTGGCAGTAGGAGCTTGGGTATGTTTGTGGTGTTCTTGCATGTTAGGGCCTATTGTTAGGGAAGGATTACCCATTTTACAGTCTGCACAGCTGCTGGCTGCATCAGTCTCCCCACTCGACCTCAACAACTGACCACACACCAGCTTCTCTCACTACACCATTCCTGCAACTGCATAACATTCTGGATGGGCTGGTTTGGATGCATTTGAAAAATGTTTTAAACATTGCACCAGTAAAGACTGACATCAGTGTACTTTCAGAGTGCCATAATTCAGACACAATAAAACAGTCCAGGTCTTGTTTGCCATGTTGATGACGCTGTTATTTAAGTTGTTAAAGAAGGCTGAGGCTGCAACTCTCCTTTCTTCTGACACATTTTTTATGTTACTTTAACCAACCGCTCAGACACACTTGCATATGCTTGTAAAATTTCACAGGCAGAATGAATTGCCATTCATTTCAATGGAATCTGCCATAAAGAGTGATTCCATGTTGCAGACCCCCAGGGTGCACTTCTGCGTGCAAAATTTTGTGTACGGTTCCACTTCAGTGAATTTTGCCACGAGAATTTGCATACTTGACCACTAGCGCTATCGCTTTGGCTGTGATGCTTTTGTTAAGGAGCTTCATATAAGCACTCCTGAAGATCACGGAGGAGGGATTGCAAATGTAACCATTGTCCAAGCACAAATCTTTTAACATTTGAGACCTTGACTACAAAAAACAAAAAAGATGTATGACATGCCGTTTTGATAATATACGCACGTCAGTTACATCGGAATGTATGTATGCCATATGAATGTACGTATGCAACATATGAATGTACAGTGCAGCACTGTGCTGTATTGAGTTTATAATGATCTGATAATTATTCACTTTCTATCACTCAAACGTGGTGCAGTTTGCAAGTTTTGTCTGCTAGCCATCCAGCTTCAGTTAAAGCTCATATCACAATGCAGCATACATTCCAAATGTCTAGTGTGTCTGCACCACGAGGGGCCTGCACCAAGAGGTTTGTCAATAGGTTCATTGATACAAAAACACAACAGAAACATAATAAATACACAAAATTACACATTTATGTACGTACGCCATACAAGATCAGTGCAAAACCTGACAAAGTGCAGATGACGAATGTCAACTTTGAAACACAAACATTCAGTAGTGTGTGGGTTGTGCGTTATGGTTTGAATTTCTGAACTTCATGTTCCCATTGAACTTTAAACCATAAAAAACAAATAATGAATGCTGTTCTAGTGATTTTCACTTTGTCTGTGTAAAAACAGCCATCATCTTTAATACAGTTTCAAAATTGTAGCTGATGTTTGGATGTAGACTTGGTTTTGAGCAACAATAGAAAACCCAACAGAACCTTCCATTGTGAACTCTCAGTGGCAGCCGTATAAAGCTAGATGTCAGGTCTGATGATCCCCTACCAAACAGGCTCAGTCAAAAAACCCGCAGAACCAGCAGCATAATCAAATCACTCCACAACACTGGGCCTATTGTCTGAAGGATTTTCCTGAAAAAATCAAAAGGCCATCAGCTGGTTTTAAGAGAAACTGAACAATAAGAATAAAAAAGAGAACAAATTATCATACTTCCTTTCTCCACTATGTTTCCCTGTGATTAGATGATTGTTTGCAAGCAGATGGAGGAGCTCTTACTGTTTTTCTCATGATAAAACAGCAAATCAAAAATGGCATGCTTGAGTCTGCTGTCTTTTACTACTCAAACTAATATTTTAACAAATATTTAAAAAACTTTGAGGACCAACATGTTCAGTGGTAAAAGCTAGGCACATCTCGTTGTCCTCTGCCCCACACCAGCATATCGCACTGTTATGTCAATTATTAAACATGGGATCGGATTCTAGTCCTCCAAATACTATGAAGTAAATGATGCCAGTTATATTCTAATGTGTGTATCTCATCCAGCTGCTACGCGGACTGTTTAATGATGGGGGTAACACTGCTGTATGTGAGTGGCAGTTTTCATCTGTCCGGGAAAGAGCTGCCTCAGGAAAAAACAACTCTTCAGCACAGTCACAGACAAATCTACCTGTACACAATCAGCACTCAAATATTTAAAAAGGGCCAGTTGTTCACTCAGTCTCAGAGTGCAGCAAAAAGGATCAGCGTTAGCAACTGCAGGAGTTTGAGGCTAGTTTTCTTTCATCATTTATTTAATAGAGCTGTGTACACACGTTTTTTCTCAGGTAGTCACATCACAAAGAGCAGAATAAGCCTGGATATTTTAACTTTAACTTGTGGTGTGGAAAGCGCACACACACACACACACACACATGTACACACACACACACACACACTTCCAAACATTTTTGCACACCACATACCACGAATCTGTTTATTTCATAAACTCCAGATTTGTATTCTTGTTAAGTATTGGAAAGTTGTTGAGTGAAAAACTAGAGTGTTTCATCACAGTGGCCGTCACTTAATAGCTCATTAAATATCTAACAGTACTATAAATGTATTTGCTAGCAATGAATATTGAGTGTATTTGTATTAAATAATTAGTGACTAACATGCAAATATAGAAAATCAATGTGTGCAAAACCTTTTGACTGGCAGTTAATATGTGATTAAATGTTAACTGATACATTATTAAGTTCATTAAGGAACTACATTATTCTCCAGTTTATGTTTGTTAATGACTGCTTATAGACTACACTTTAGATGTTTCAGTTTCACGAGAATGACAAAGAAAAGGCGAACATTTTTAGCATAATAACTTTTCCTTATATTCAGGTCATAATAAAATATCTATTCATCGACTTACAGGCATGAATGTGTTATCTATTGAAAGCTTACAATCTGCACTTCTGACAGGTTTTTTTTTAGGTTGGTTCAATGAGCTACAAGAAGAAGAAGAAAATTCAAATCAAAGTACATTATGCTTTTGCTACCACATAATTACGGCTCCTGAGAGAGAACAGCCGTGGCCTCCATAAGACTGGAGGTGTCATCTCTTTTAAACTCATTTAAAATTGCTTTACAAGGATAGAAGCCTATCCCCTTAACTGCTTTTTCTCATATCACAAGAATTCACACCATCTCACACACTCTACCTTATGACATCTCGCTGATAAATTCGAACAGTGTTATGGGCGAGCGTACTTTTATCTGGATCGTACTGAAAGAATAGGTGATTGTTCTGCTCTTGCTGCTTCAGATGAGAAATAAGAGTCCTCAGAAGAAAAGAAGCTGCGTTAGCACATTAACACAAAGAAAAATGTCTGCTAGTCTGTTCTTGGATTTTCATGGCAGTCATCAGTTATGACATACCTGCACCAGCGACCAAATTATGACAAGTCATTAATGAGTATCGAATGTTTCGTTCGGTATAAAACAGCCTGGAAGCAGCTTAAGCTGCCTGTCACATATACTTCCAGCTTGTCATCTATCATTCATCCATTCCTCATAAATGCTTCATGTAGAGTATACCATGAATAGTATAAAGGAGGTGTAACCTTTACCCTGTTTAGTCAAGTGTTAAAGTAGATTAAATGTGTTAAAGTAGATTAAATGTCACGTGTTAAAGTAGGCTTCATACACTGGGATGTACTTAGACGTAATTGTTAACAAAAAAGAACAATTAAAAATAAAAGGGAAAAAGGTCTCACTTGCAATATCCAATATCTTTTAAAGACATGTAGACCAATTCACTCTACAGGCATTTCTCCATTTGCCCTACGGTTTAATCATGTCTGAGCCCTTGCTGTTTACCAGCCCAATACCTTATCTAAAGCTGCCACGACTAGAGCCTTCATGCCCTATTGTATTTGCCCAAAGCACCTTCACCTTTCATTTCAGCTATTATATTTTAAACCCCCTGAGGAGCCACCAGGGCAAGCCGTATTAATAGAGCTCTGTCTTTCTGAGCGGTGAATTCATCCTTATGCTTTTCAGCCCCTTCCATACCCAGCAGGGTTTAGGGATGCTCCCTGTAAATGACTGAAGGAGGACCCCTGGCTCTGCTGGTGAGAAAAAGAATGATGGCGTTTGAAGGTCAGGTCACATGGTTGGAATCTTGTTTCTAGTGTTAATGTGGTCAGGGAATTAGCTGTCACACATGTTTATCACATGGGTAAATATGACGAGCATGGCGTCACCATCACTATGTGTTTCCCATTTCAAGGCATGGACATGTTTGGTGTTCTGTGGCGTGTGATCTTTGGTTTAGCACTGGACAAGCTCCGTTAGTGCAGCCTAAAGTATGCTGTGCAGCTATCTAGTATCATGAATGTTACGCATAATTTTGTCCATGTGCATAAATAACAGTATGTCGTATAGTGTCAGAAACCACACACACAGGGTTTCATTCTCTAAGTTAAAAAAGAACAGTTGTCTGCATAGCACACACACTTGGTGCAAAATGACTGGCCTTCTACTCAAATAACACTTTTATACATAACAAACACTAAAGAAAGGACATTATATTAATAAAGGCCCCCTCATGTCCTTCATACTGTCTTTGAGTTACTGACCCTGGGTCACTGTTATCAGTGCCCCAGATGTCATGCTGTCTGGCAGAGGGGGACTTTTGTTGATGAACACTGCCCTTGAGCCATGTGGTCACTATGGATATTCATTTCTGTTCATTTCTTTTGTTTTACTTCCTTCAATTATTTTTAAAACATTGCTGTCGTGTTAATGTTTACATGCTCACTAATGAATTGCTCTCAGGGACAAATAAAGTCAATTCAACTCAACTCAGCTCATATCCTTACAGCCTAGAAGCTCAACCGCAAAACTAAAAAAAGGAAACTTAGCTGGTCAGCTACAGAAAATCTAATGTACATAACAAGTAATGGTAGCTTATACCAAGCCAATGCTGCAAATTAATAAGATTAGAGACACAATTCAGTATTCAAGACATACATTTGAGCTATATTTTTTTTCAAGACATACATTTGAGACACCAAACTTGCCTTGATTAATCAACTACATTTAGTGTAACTATATATTGGGGCTAATAAATATAAAGAAGATTATTACTCTCACTTCCCATACATGAATCAGGGCATTCAAAGCAAAGAGGAGTGAATTTATGTGGTCCAAAACAATATTGAGGAAAACAGGTCAGGCTTTCTCCACTAATGGACATCTTTGGTTCAGGGCGCGTGCAAATGCACACATGCTGCATGTTGGTATGATGGAGAGGCACTTCATGTAATCACCTGCGACATATGCTAACTTCCAAGTGAAAGCAGCCGTATAATGAGTTTGTATAATGAAGGAAGCTGGGCAACAACACACAAAAGAAAAACCCACAGGACTGCGTTTTGCTCAAGCACTGTTAAAACCCCAAGCACTTACATAAAGGGTTCTCATCTGAATCACTGTGCTGTAATTTCCACCATATGTATGCGCAGAGAAAGGAACCAGAGAGGGCTCATGCAGAGAGGAACTTTTGTTGAGAGAGATGGAGCCAGCCATGAAAGAACGGGAGCATGGCATGGAAACATAACAGATGGCACAAGCACACAGTTAAACACTGTCACTTCAATAAAGGCGAGGACTTGCTGGCACACGCTTGACTGAAGGACTTCAGTAGGCTGTTGTTTGAGTGTCAAAAAGATTAAATCACACAGTATTTTACTTTGTGTGTAAACACGTCTTTTTGTGGCTTATCACTGCAAATACAATATAATGGTGGTCACGACTGGGAACGCAAGAATCTTTATACGTCCAATTGCCTGCCTGTTACTTTAGAAAGCAGTACATGTAAGATGTGACAGAGAGATAAGCACACAGAGACAGAGCAAAGAAGATGACTCATTAAGAAGTTTCTGGAGAAACCTCAACCAGAGTTCGATCAAGAATTGAGGCAGATGTGTTTCACACTGAAAGAACTTCAGTTTGATTTTGGCTGCTTTTAAAGCCATTGTGAGCTGAATTCCGAGCTGTATTTGGGGCTGTCTTTGCTCTCGTCTCCTTCCCTCCCTCTTTCTCTCGCTCTCCAGCATGTGCTTGGGTGTGTGGGGTGGTAGGGGGTCAGAGGCGCTGTTAGCACGCCATTCTGTAAGCTCATTCATGCTGGAGGGAGGTCAGGAACCAGCTCAGAGCAGTGGCAATTCTAGGAATAATTTTTTTTATGGGGCTACAAATGGGGCACAATTGTTCTTGAGGCTCCAAATGATGAACTTTAAATTTAGAATGCTTTGTAAGTGATCACTGATGGAACAAATTGTAACAGGAACTGGAACAGTTCTAGGCAAATCTCCAGTGGGGTGTTTGGAGTTTGGCAGCTACAGCAGTGGTGCAGGAGGCCAAGTAGATTGTAAACTTGAACTTTTTTTTGTAGCTTGCTAACAGCGGCTAGCTGCGTTTGGTATGTTTTAGATATGCTGTACTTTTTGCATGTTTTTGTTGTGGACACGTTGCCATAAAAGGTTGGTTTCTGTTTTTTTTTTTTTTTCGCATGTCAGTTAAATTGCCCTATTCCTTAAGTATTTCAGCACAGTGGAACTGATATCATCTCATGTTGCATGTCCCTTGATTAGAGTGCCCCTGTGGCCCCATCCCAGACCATACCCAAGGCTGAGTGAGTGTCCTGGATTTCTGCTCTTTCTAAAGGAGTTTCCAGGCAGGGTTTTTACTGCCAGTTAAATCATCATGACTAACCACCTAGTCCTGAACAAACCACCTTCTGCATTCTGGTCACGCTGTAAAAATCGGATGCGTATGCCATGCTGATGCTCCAGCCATGGGCTGGACCTAGCACTGGCATGCAAGACCACGGCGGAAAGCTCCGGTATGATGTTAAATTGCTCAGGAGCCCTGGAAGCACTGATAGGTCAATTCATCATGCCACTGCTGCCCTTGTGATGCGAGTTATAGGGCTCAAGGCCTTTGCGAGTTTTATTACGTTAAGAGCTCTGAGTCGGGTTCCGTCAGAGACGTATAAAAGTGTCCTTTAGTTTATTAAGATGGTAACATCCCAGGGACGTGTACTGTATCATAAATCATCAGGTCCTTTTATTTTATTTTATGCAGAGTCATGGCTTGAATAATTGTGCCTATTTTGTTTTTTAAATTTGTCTTTCATCTTTTCTTTTCATTCGTGTTTAAAAAAGGGCTCATGTTTCAAAGCTTGCTTTTAATACCTAGATGCTGTTAAATCCAGTCATTTTGTTATTAAACATCCTGGATTAAGCATACGTATGTTATTTTGCATACGGAGAATTTTGTTGTGTCTCAGCTCAGAATATTCCATTAAATTCAAGTTTTGGCATGAACACCGTGATCATATTATAATTAAAGTCACACTGTACCATTACTCTGATCCCATAATTGATTTGAATGCGCCCACACACACAGACAAAGACACAAAGCTCAAAGTACAGTTGTTCTAGCTAAGTATTTGGTTGTTTCATGTTTGTGTTGGTTGAAAGAGCCAATTCACTGAGCCTGAGGATACGTTGGCTCTGAGGACCCTGTATTATGCTCCTGGTTTGTAAGCGTCTTGTATCAGGCAAGCCTGTGTGGGAGTACTAAGTGTCAACAATTAAAGCTTGCGATGTACCTTTTGTTTGCCCAATTTTTGTGTGCTTTTGCCAATAATGTCCCACTGTTCCAGCAGTCCACACGACCGTCCACACGCCAAACCGCATTACAGCAGCACTGGCCTAAACATGAGAAGCCAGGCATCCAAATATAGACCTTCCTCCAAAGCACAGCTGTGCACCACAGCAGGTCTTCCAGCAAATTAGCCCATATTTACATAAGTATTTAAGATATCACCATCATTTCAAAGCCTTGTAGCATTTTTTGAGAGATATTTTACACATTACTAGATGGTTTACATCATGACGTGCACTGTAAAGAAAACAGGGAATGGGACAGAACTGAAGTGTTCATGTGATATTGTTAAAAATATTGGTTTATGCATATAAAATAATCTATCATTTACTTGCTTGCTACCACGTGAAGCATCGTGGAATTAATTCAGTAGTTACACAATGAATTTCATTTTTCATTCATTATGTTTCAGTTGAGACTACACTTTTGAAGCAGACATGACAAAAGCAGGTGAAAAACATAAAAAATTTTTTTTTAAAAACATAAAATCTTCAGGTACAACAATACACTTTTCATCAAATTTGAGTTATACCAAAATATCTCTGCTTCTGATTCACAGAGGTGGTAGAGAGTGAAACCCACACTTTTGACAGAATAACAATCTTCATTTTGAGCTCACGTGTGAAAAATAATATATTGTTGCAGTCTGTGTTTTTCACTGTAACTTCTAAATATCTTAATGTATTCCATCTACCGATGCACTAGACTTTATGCTGGACTGCAAGCACTTCCATCGCTAACTTTAAACTACAAATGGTAATCATGAGCAATTGCATGTAGGGCAATTTCTCCAGGCTCCACAGCATCATTTGAGTGTGAATCGCCATTACACTTTCTTCTGTGTACCTCACATTTACAGAAACAACAACAAGGCAACAGTAAGACAGATGTGTGTTACATAAAACACAGGTTCTGGTCTGGCCATCTGTGTCTTTTCTATACACTGCACGATTCTTCACATCTCTCCGTGGATTATGAATCCCAATTTTGTTTCTAGCAATGCTGAAAGCATGTCAATCACAAATCCCTTTGGGAGAACACTCATAATTGAACTTGGATGCACAGGAGTTAGAAGCGTAATATCTCTGTGGGATTAAAATAGAACTTAATGCCCCACTTCGTGCCTTAACATGTGATTGGTCATGATGCATGCTTACAGTTGTATGCAAAAGTTTAAACACCAAAAGTGGTATTTTTGGTATTTTTCTGCAAATGGTTGCACACAATTTTAACATTTAATGTTAAAAACAATTTAGCATCTTTTACGTTTTATTCTCCCCCCCATATGTCAAATTCAGCAAATTAACAGCAACAGTGCATTGAAATGTGCATGTGTTCTCTGTAGAAGATGTGTAGACTTACTTAGAAATACAAGTATACATGCTTTCACATCCAACCTCCAAGCACTCAAATTGCTAAGCTCCAAAAATAAATGCACATGTGCCGTATGTGACGGATGGACTCACCAGTGTCTTCACACCTCAGTATCACATCCAGCAGTGTTTGTGGTCTGAACGTTAGAGGATAAACACATCTGTCTGCTATACCCATGTCAGAGTACTTGCAGGCAGTGGTGTTAAATATGAATGAAACATTTCTGCTTTTGCTTCACGACAAATCCCGCCGTGTGCCTAGAGGTTCATCAGACTGGACTTTTGTTTTGTAATGTTACCCCTACTTCCTCGCATCCTAATATCTCTCTCATTGTCCTACTTTCTCCCACATGCAGGTGTTTTCCATCTGGATTACACTAATCTCTGGGGCCATGGCTGAGCTGACGTGCGATGCCCTTCTCCTGCTTTCCACCAACCTCACAGGTCAGTTGCTTTTTTGTGGGTTTTACTTTACCTGGTAAGCATTTTTTGGGTGTCAGGGGTGGCTAAAGTAATATTTGGATATTGAAAGTTGATTTAAAGCTGCCTGCTCTCTTAAAAATAAAGGTGCCGCGTTGGTTTCTTTGGAGCAGTTCCAAAGAAGAACCACTTTTGGTTCCCTAAAGAATCATTCAGTGGAACTGAAAGCATAATGAGCAAGGGCTCATATTTATTAGCCAGAGAATGACCTCTTGTCCCAGTTTCTACAAGCCTTTTGAAAAATGCATGAGACCCATTTGGCTCTGAGCTATCTCACTATTTGCTGGACAAAAGTGAAGGCATGGGCTTGAGTGAAGAATATGTGCAGAGTCAGATTACCCTTTCACTTAATTTCCAGTCAAAACATTAGAAATTACCATTAAGCATAAACTATTCTTCAGTAAAAAAAAAAAAAAGAAGAAGAAGAAAAAGAAAACACATATTTAATAGATTCAGCAGTGTTCTTAACAACTGCATATAATATCAAATGTTTCGGTATTGACTGGGTCCACCCTTTGCCCTTATTACAGCTTCCACTCTGTTTGGGAGACTCCATGCTTTTTTGCACAAATCTGCCGAGATGTTTTTCCACGCTTCATGAAAAACATCTCCAAAGTTCAGTCTTAAAATGCAACCGCAAAAAACCTTAAAATGCAACTGCATAAAACCTTACTACAAAACGTAGATGCCCAGTTTGGGTGCTGTCTTGCAGACGTTGTCTTGCCCCAAGGGAGAAAGATAGATGGACCTGGCGATTTTTTCACATCTGAAGGGAGAGTGGAGCTTGATTTTCTCCTCTCTCCCTAAGGTAAAAGCTGCTTTATATCTGATACTGACGGTTTTGGTAGTATACCAGATAATTTCAAGGTGATTAGAAGTCTATTAATAGACTATCATATATGTGGGATATTTGTTTGGAAACACTGTATTTTCCTTTGACTTTACCCTTACTTACGCAAGTGGATTATCTTCTGTCTAATCTCTTCAGAAACATCCCCTTTAGCTATATTAGATGCACATGACACACAGTTGGAAGGATGAAAAAAAATAAAGAAGGCTGCACAAAACAAAGAGTGGACAAATTAAATACTGAGAGATTTGATATACTTAGTGTTGAAGGGTTTTGTACAGTTTTACACGATTTCATCTGTTAAATGCATGGTTTTTGGTTTAGATGTTGAACTTTTAGGAACTATTTACAATACTAAAATCTTTATGTATGGTATTAGGATA
>JBBIGA010000027.1:7586789-7598006 GCA_037576975.1 Alestes dentex | reverse complement strand
AAAAAAAAATCATCTTTCAGTTCTACCTTATGGCATATAATTTAAGACTGAGATACATTATCAAATGGAACTTAAAAGTAAATATATTGAATAAGAGCTTTTTAACAGCGTGTCCTTTAGTTAAATTTGGTTATATAATGACAGAGTTGAGAGACTTGTTTTAATTTCTCTTACACACGTACATTCATCGTGGTCTCCACAGAGGTTGTGAAAATAACCATAATAGGCAATGGCTGTCATTCTGAATGACATTTCTTCGGGCTTGTTTTTAAATCAGTCAAAACCGATTATGATAAAAGCACACTCACTGTGATTCGAATTAGCACACTGACAACAATATTAGGCTAATCTGCAAAACAAGTACACTGTGTTTAAAAGCTCTCATTCTTTGCTTGTCAAAGAGCATCACTTCAGCTTGATGAAATTCTCTCTCCCAGTACATTACCATAATCTGGATACAAGTTGTTATGTTACCTAGTTAGTTTTAATCCCCAAAAGGGTATACAAAAGGTTTTTTTTCTCATTTATTGGTTTACTAAATACACAAATAGGCCTATGTTGGAGAGACAACAGATAAACATAAATAAATGATCCCGTTTATAGCATATGTAGATATATAGCATATGTAGATATATACTGTATGATTAAAGTGTCGAGAATGCCAACAGACCTGCACTTTGGTGTGATGGCCTGAGCCAAAGGATGAGATAATTGCATAAGGCTAGAGGAATTCAGACAGTAATCATCCCCACAGCTGTGGAAACACACAAGCACTCCACACCATGACCACCACACAGCACTAATAAAATGGTGAAGTGTTGTTGACACCACATCCTCCCGACTCTCAAATTCTGCATGTCCAGAAGCACATTAAATCAACCACAGAGGGTTCTGGAGGTTTTGCATTTCAGTTTTCACAACTACAGTTTTTCACTACTACTCTTTAAAGCCAAGACAAATAGCAGCCAACCCTGCCCCTTGTTCTTCTCTTCTCCATTCATAACATGATTTCTCAAAGCTGTCACATTTTGATATGTAAAGTAGAGGTGGGCGACATGACACAAAAATAACAAAACATTTTTTTCGCTACACACAATTCATCACAAGCTTTTATTTTTCAGATTTTTCACAAGTTGGGCCAGAAAAAAAGAACCATATTTAAAAGAAAAAAAACTATAGATGCAATTATTTGCAATAACTTTACAAATGAACTAAGACTGCTTGTGCTCTGTTTTCAATGAAACATGCACCTGGTGAGTGTTCTGTAAGTGCTGATGTTGTCACGATATGCTTCGAAAAGTGTATCGTGACAAAATGACGTAATTACAATAACAACACAGTCATACCGCTCAGCCCTAATGTAAAGAACAAGATCTAACAACGCCAAATATTTCTTTCTGTTAGTACCGTGAGCCACTGCCGTTATAAGCAAACATTATTTTGTCATTAGTCGGATGAAACATATCAGTATTAATAATTTCCGTTTGGATTGGAACACCATCTGGACTGCCGATCCGTTTCACCATGACCATGGACATGGATAGCTCCAAACTACTCTGTATTAAAGAGTTAAAGGGGATCAAAAATGCATTACTGGCAAGATGATGAAAAGTGGACCGTTTGCAACCACATTTTTTGGACCAGGGTGAAGAAAACTTTGTGGTTAGAAGATACAAGAGCACAGGGAGGGTGAATGTGTGAGCTCAAAGATGAGAATAACATGCCCTGATGCTTTTACTACATCCTTCCTGTGGTGGATGATGTTCTATTAACCACATTCTATGTGGGTGATCAGGACTCCACCTTGGGACTAATATGTAGTAAACCTTGCAGGCTCTGAGAGTTTAGCACTGTTTTTCTGCAATACAGCAGAAGTGCAAATGGTCTGCTATTACTGAATACAGAATTAAGAGCTGTTTCACTTGTAGGCCATTTTAATGTCTCTATATTGATGAGATTGTTTTGGCATGTTGCATGTAATATTAATTATACGTGCATGCATAATTTTCTGCAGTAGGTGCATTTTTTTCTACTTATCTGCAATTAGCTAGTAATAATAACAAATACGGGCCAATGTTGTGCATAACACTATGGTTCATTATACCCAATACCCCAAGCAACGGAAGAAGATTTATAGCACACCCATGACCAGCAAATTGGACCCAATTTATCAGCACACCTAACCATTCTTTGTCAGCCTGCTATGCACATACTGCTGGCACAGCTCACACTGTCTAAAACCAAAAGGGTTCCTGGAGACCAACGACATAAAAGAAGACCTTTCGGGTTCCTAAAGAACCTTGTTATTGCTGATTCTTTAAACAATCAATTTTGTAGGTGAAATATGTCCGGGCAGCATAACGAAAAAGTCGTGTACAAGTGGTACAAGAAGCGTTTAGTAAGTGTGCAGATTACCGAGGGTGGGCATGCTTCCTTTCTCATTTGTTTATTATGTTTAAACATAGCTACGTCATTGCGAAAGAGTAAATAGGCTTGTCATATTTTTTCCTAACTGTTAACAGTTAATAACTTCTAACTAATGGCAGACACAGTTCAAGCTCAAATAAACAAACACAACTCAGCACTGCCCTCTAAAGGTGTAGTAGCACCAGTCAGAAGACAGTCAGCTTGTTTAAATTTTTTTCTCAATAAACACATATTCTGTTGCCTTTTATTTAACACATTCCAGCTGATGAAAACACACCTAGTTCACATTTTATTGTGACTGAAACATATGATTGTGAAAGCAAAGTACTGGTAGATAATTGTGGTCATTTTAAATAACGGTAAATACGCAAACACGGTAGTACTAAGTGCAAATAGCACACCCTTTAATGATTTCAGTCGATTTTTAAAAAGGATCTCCTTCAGTGAAACGGTCACTGAAACGAGTCACTGACAAAAAACTAAACCAAAAACAGACAGCATCAAAAAGCCAAACGTTGCACTTTTACCCATTGGTTTACAAAAAAATAGAGAAGCCCAGAGCATCTGGTGAATGAAAACTGAGACGCTGTCTTTCAGAGTCACCATACAAAATCACTGAATCACACCTTCACAGTAACTTGAGCCCTGTACCAGCCTCAATAAATGAACAGCAGCTGAAGTGAATCACAGCCTGCCTCTCACTATTGCAGTGTATACTCGACAAGGAAACAAGTGTGTTTGTAGAACGAAGATGAAAGCAGGAAACCACCTGTTGTAAACAAACTGCCAAATATCAAGGTGCTTAGCAGAACTGTCTTGGAAGGCAACCAGTGTTAAATGGTAAATGATAACGATGCAATAATCAGCAGCACACACACCATGTAGTTTCAATGGAATGCAGTGTGAGGATACATACCTTTTTAGACAACCTATAAACAACCTGACCAGCTCTTGTAGCGCAATCTCCACGTCCACCAGGGTCTCTCGGAATGACTCACAATGGACTCTTAGGAGAAGGTTTAAAGTACTGTATTAAACTTCAACATTCTGAAAGACAAACCACATCAAAATCTGTCCTATCTACCTATTTAGAGTTTCCGCTACAGAAATGAATACAGTATGTCCAATAAAAACATTTACCAGGCATAAATTAAGCTTATTATTTAGCAGTAAGCTCAGCTTCACTGGTAATGATCTGCATCATTAACTGTTGTAAACTATGCCTGCTTTACAAATTACATTGTTTATCATTTCTAAAGAATTTAACGAATAGGCCTGCCACCCACAATTATACAGTTATAAGCTGGTTTAATATTATCCTATGAATAACATTTTAGTCAAATAGATAATTATGTAAAAAGTCCATACGTTGTCACTGCAGAGCCATGGCCACATGCCTTATCTGTGGTTAGGCACTTAGGATTTACCACAATTTTCTGCACAATTTAGGAGTGTCTAGTTCCACCCACTATCTAGGACTCCAAACAAGCAATACCACCAACACTGGGCAGGTGAAGACACTTGCTCCCACCGAGTCACATGAAATCATCTACTGCATTGTTTTAAATGCAATGTCACTGTACAGCTTAACGCTAGAACGATAACCAGCAATTGTGTTGCATCAGCTAAAAGATGCCCCTGCTGCCTAGCACTGTGCTGAGGCATTGGAGAAAGTGAAGCCAGTTGTGCCCTCTTGGGCTTGGACTCTAGCACGTGCTTCCTTTAAACTGACGTAATAATGTACAGGTTCTTAATCAATCTAAGGATTCTTCCAAGAACCATTATATTTTGTGGAATATCTTAAAACGTTTAAAATGTTCTTTACATTCACGTTTCATATACAAAAGTGGTTCTTAGGGACACAAAAATCAGTGCGTCAGTGTTGTTGACTGAACCCAGACAAGCCACCCGGCATTTACCCCAGAATACAACTTTCTCTGCCTCGTCATTTACCCCAGAATACAACTTTCTCTGCCTCGTCATTTACCCCAGAATAAAACTTTCTCTGCCTCGTCATTTACCCCAGAATAAAACTTTCTCTGCCTCGTCATTTACCCCAGAATAAAACTTTCTCTGCCTCGTCATTTACCCCAGTATACAACTTTCTCTGCCCCGGCGTTTACCCCAGAATACAACTTTCTCTGCCCCGGCGTTTACCTCAGCTTAGAGCGCTCCACTCGTGCTGCTTCTCAGAATGTTTGGTCGCCATAACAACCAGTTGTAGTGGAAAGTGAACAGAGTAGAACCGAACCGAACCGAGCTGGTACCACTCAGTGGAAAACCACCATAACACACCTAGGGCAGAGCAGACACACTACAGCTTCATGTGCAATAAAGAGCGAAAATATGCAGCTGAATTCTAAGCTAAAAAAGAAATTAATTTAAGGATTAGGAAAAAATATGATTGGAATTTTAGATTGATACTATACTGATTATGTTAACACACTACGGTAATAGTTATGTCTTTGTATTGATATGTTTTGGAGACAGGAATAGGTCACATATTGTGGGCGACGGAGGACGAGAATGGGATGCAATTGCGACAACATGGACTTTATTAACTGAGACGGCCTGACAGAAATACGGCAAAACAAAAGACTGGGACCGAGTATATAAAACAGAAAGCAGAACACAGAACCGGGACCACAGAGTAATGGTTGACCGACAAAATACAAAGACAGACAGGGATATGAATGGTTAACCAGAAACAGCTGTGACAGGGCAGGGTTACAAAAAGACAGGTGAACACATTCAAGGGCGGAGCCAGGGAGCAAAACCAAGGAACAGAAACCACGTGGAGTTGGGTGTGACAGCGTCCAAATATAAACGGAAAACACGTGCTAAGCGTAAACAAAGACAGGGTTTGGCAGAGGAGCAGGAAATAGAACAGAGAGTGACAGAAAGGGCTGAGCCGAGACTGGGCCAGACAGTTATAAAATGAGGATCTTGCCTGGTTTACACTTCAGCACATTTCTATAAAATCTCTTCTGTAATAGGCAACTCTTAGAGAGGAAGCTCAGGCCTGCGAGACTGTCACAGTTAAGGAAAGGTTGATTATAGGCTGAATAAGTATCTGGCATCTCTCAGCTCTTTCAGTCACCACAGTAGAGTTTATCTCAATGACTGAATCCTTGACCAAGGCACAGTGCAAGTGCCACTTGCTGTATTTGCACTTCTGCCCACTTTAATGCACTTCTCACACCTTTCTCGCTCCCTCTATTTCATTCTCTCTCTGTTCCTCCATGTCTCCTGTCACATCCCTCCATTTTGTCACTGGATTTTTCATCTTATTTTCTGTTTTTGCTCTTTCGTATGAACATTTCATCTGTTCATCTTCACAAAAGCCAGGGGGTATACTTAGAATCAGAACCACTCAAAGAACCATCTGAATGAATGAATTAGTTCTTTGCTTGGTTAAATTGTTCTTTTCCATGTCAGAAAACCCGTACAGTTCTCAAAGATTTTAAAATGGTTCTATATAGCACGAAAAAAAAAAAACGGTTTTGAATCTTTCATAAAAAGTCATAGAACCTTTTAATGATGCTGTACAGAAGCTCTCTGTCCTGTAGGATTGACTGCAAACTCAAATGTTTTGAAAATACACTTTTAAACCTGAAACTGCCAAAAGGTCTTTGGAGCAATACCATTTTAAGAACCATGAGATGTGAGTGTGAGGAACATTTTTTTCCGACAACTGTATTCATAATGAAACTAGTGGAAATCCTTTCTAAATATTTCTAACATGCTCTCATATTCCATGTGTGAAAAATACACACATTACATTGTTTATAGAAGTATCATATACATATTAAGTAGTTACAGGAACCATTCTCTATTTGGTACATGGCAGAACAGAATGACAAGAGGCATAATTTATGTCATCCTGTGAGGGGGCTTGCGTCACCGTGCAGTGACACAGTCATTAACGAAAGGGGGTACCATAACATGTCACTGCACAGACGTGTGCCTGCTTTAACCCAGCAGGCCGAGCGGAAACCTGTGATTAACTGTGCGCGTGAGCCCCCACACTGCAATTAACGCTAAAGTGATTAGCATCCATTTGCTCTCTGACAGCACTGTCACCACTTTTATGAGCACAGTGTTGCACTGTGCTGGTGAGAAGCTTGTTCAGGTTAAGGTTTTTTTTTCCTGCCTTCTTCTTTTTAATCCCTTACCTTTAAAAAACACACTTTCAGTACACTTATGAACTTTGAGCAGACCAGAATTTTTTTTAAACTATTTTGATTGGCAGTAAGTGTATTATTTATAAATGAACATGAATACAATTAAAACGTTATAAGAATTTCCTGTTTTTGTTCAATCTTTTAAGATATTCGTTAAAATAATAGCTAGAACTACAGGTTTAGTTCAGTGGTCATATGGATATGGGCATATGAAGAATTGTTTCGCTGAAGCAGATACTGTAACCGTAAGTAATGTGCTTCCTTGAGGAGAGCCTGAAATGTTTTTGTTTTTCTTTCCAAAAAAAAAAAAAAAAAAAACTACTAAAACGCTTACTGCCCAAATAAACATCTTTATGTCTAAGGGCTTTCACACAGTCTACTGTATACAGTCCAGGAAAGCAAGCCACTGAAGAACTCTGCACATGTAATAAACAGCTCTCACCACAGTTCCTTGTGTAATGATGTCCTTATTACATAACCCGTGGAATAACACTTCCAGGCGGCCAGTCAGGGTGCACTCATACTCAAGGATTACACGTTAATACAAAAGAGTCACTGTCTGATACCTTATTTGTCTGGAAGTTACTCAAAGCTGCCATGTGTCATAAATGCTATTCTTTGCGTGATATTTAGGAGTCTTTATGGTCTTTATGTGTGCAGTTCTTTACCTGCCGACAAGTTTAACATGGCAAAGACTTCAGCAAACATAAGGACATTTTTGGGCCATTCATACAAAGAACAGGCAAGCAGTAATACTTCAGCTGGAAAATTGATCAGCAGTTCAAGAAGGTTTCAAAGAATTTCGCTATGAGAGTTTGAAATGTTAGAATCAGTTTTAAATAGTGGCAGTAAAGTACACACTCATTTACTGGCTACTTGAGCAATTTTCCAGTAAAAAAAAAAAGGGTTGTAATAATTTTTGTCAGTATCCCGCTACTGTGCATGTCATATGTAATATGTAAAAGTTTGTGCACCCCCGTCAAATTGTTTTCTTTTTTATAAGTTAACACTTAAATCTTGTTCACATTTTACTCAAATTCTATTGCACAATTTATATTTAAGGGAAACCTTAAGATAAAAGGTGTCTATATCCACATTTTTTTTCTTTTTTTTTTTCTTTTCAATATAAGTACAGCTGTCCATGAAAATGTGCAAACGTGTGTTCTCTCTAGAGGATTTAAACTTTAATTAAGGAAAAAGGTGTAACTGGACCAATTGAAACTTATACATGCTGACCACTAGTTACACAGCTACACAGCTCTTTATAGTGACATCTATAGGAATGTATGATATAATTTACTCACACATGCAGTGTAATAATTATCTGTGATAGTAGATTTAAAGGACTTCTTGAAAGTTTTAACTGTTTCTTATTTTTACATGCCTTTCTACTGTAACCGAATGCAGCAAGTGTTCGTCATTCTAGAAAGAAAAGGGATAGCACCCTCCATCCATTCACTATTTGAGCTGCTTATCCTAAGCATGGTTGCAGGGGGGGTTCTGGAGCCCTTCCCAGCTGTCATACGGTGAAAGGCGGAAAAACACCCTGGACAGGTCACCAGTCCATCACAGAGCAGAGGGATACCATTGTACAAAAAAGCCTAAATGTACCAGTCTTCACATGTTGCTTTCGCCCTTTTACCTCCATATCCACAATACCAACCCCCGGCTGATGGGGCTGTGCTGTGGACTCCCTCATCCTTATCTCCTCTCTATCAGTGCTCAGTCATCTGCACTATGACCATCTGCTCCTGTAGCTAGCCACTGATCCACAATCTGACGATCCAAACAGCACGGCTCTGGAGTAGAGGTTGCATATAATATTTTCTGTTGCCTGATAGATGTTGTGAAATGCTTCCTGTTTGCTTTCATTAATGATCCGTATAGCTCATTTTTTCTAATTAAGAATTTGTCAAAAAAATGTCAGTGTTCACTGCTTCTTCCACTGCATCAAGAGTCTCTCAAACCCAAAAATGATGGCCCCACCGATGAGTCATGAATTTATCAATAATAGAATTCATTCCTTATAAACAACAGAACGTTTACACTTTGAATATATTCCAGCAACACAGACTACACTTTTAGCAGAAAGGGTTCTAAATAGTACAACTGACACTGATATTTTTTGTTGCTTTAATTTTTAATAAATGTAAAATTATACCGTCTGATATGTTTTCAGCTTATCAGAATGTTTAGCCCCTAAATCAATATTTGCATGGGTGATAAAATGCTTATGTCAGTTGACTGCTCCTAAACATGTTCCTCACGTAGTCAATGTCCAGTCAAGTGTAGTAAAGCTGATGGAGTCTGTAAATACTGGCAAAGATGGCTTGAAAACAGGCGTATCGGCCGAGGTGAAAGTGGTCTCTTCAGCCAGCCCCTCAGAGCAAAAAATCTGGGTCAGAGGGGAATTGGTCCTGAAGCACTCCACAAACGCAGCAGAGAGGGGTGGCTCATGTCCACGGCCATGCGGCGTGTTCCACAGTTCCTCTCCAATGTCCAGTAGCTTTCACAAGGCACGAGGGAAGCATGTGTGTTTATCTCACACGTCCTCTGAGAATCATGTTCTCTCCATAAAGCCCCCAAACTAAACACATGTGGACACAGCAAAAACCTCCACATGTAACAAAAACCCCAGCAGCTTGTATATCCAAGCCTGTATTAGCTGACTTTCGGTTTTAAAAATAATTTAGCAATTCCAGTGTATACAGTTTGTGAAAAAGTAAATATATTCTTCTCGGAAAGCAAACTGATATAAATGAATGTCGGTGCCATGGTATCTGGATTGCAGTCCTCCCCACCTGCACGTACACAGGAAGAACAGCACGACAAAAAAAATCTTGGCACATGAAAGCATTCTATATGCAGGCAGTATATTGAGTATGTCTTATTATAACCTTGCTGGCAGGATATAAAGAGGTGGTAGAATATTTAAACTATTTTCAGGCACTATTACTAATTTAATCTTATTTAATATGATCTTACCAAGTGAAAGATCCTCCCTCAAGTACTACTTATAATTAGCCAGCCCAGGGAGATAATATTAGATACATGTCTACATGTAAGGTGTACTCTCTAGCAAAGATCTTATATTCTGCATATATTCTCATGCATATCATGTCTCTGCTTATCTTTTTTTTTCTGAAGGGAGAAGGATTTGATTGCTGAAATCAATTATAGATGATATAGGAATAAGCCTCTTGCACTGTGCACTTGTGTGGGGTTTGCTGACAGGCAGCAGTGTTGTGTGTCATCTCAAACAGCATGGAGTCCGTTAGGCTAAGAGCATCTCTTTTGTGTGGTAAAAGATTAATAGGTCGGCCTGTTTTATCTGGGCGAGCAGCAGACTACGGGGAGAATGTGGAAGCAAACTGAAAAGGGCTGCAGAGAGACAGGCGGCGTGGCTCAGCCAGTGCAGATCAACACAGTAAATATTACTGAGAAAGCGCAACAGTGGCAGGGCACGAAAGAATGATTTCAAAATGGGTCAAACACCATTAGCCATAAAAGCGCTTTTGCTCTGGGAAACTATAGTGTATGCGAAGCAATTTTGAACCACTTCTGCCTGTCCACTCATGATGAAATTTTCACACAATATAAAGCACAGGTGGTATTTCCACGTTATGTAAAAATAAAATATGGCCCAACAGCACTAAGTCAATATGCACATATACAGTATGCATTTATTGCACATTTGTTTATTGTTTTCTGTTGCTGAATTCAATAACCCAGCAGAATCACCCACCCTCAAAATGGGTAGTTCTCAAGAGTCACTGTCATGAAACACAGTCCAATAGAAATTGTCCAAAATCCATCATGAGTGAACTACCAGCAGTAGGTCGAGATAATGGGAATATTTTATTTTTTATCATGTTTTAAAAAAAAACTTCCTTTATTAATTATGGATGTTTCTGCTACCCTAGCAAGAGATGTGACAAGTCAATAAACAGCAAACAAAAACTCTAAAGCAAACCAAACTCCCCAGCTTCCCTCAGTCTACCTGCTTTTGCTGCTTTTCTTCTTTTATTTTCTCTCCTTCTCTTGATCATCTTCAGTCTTCAACAAGGGCATGCCGCCTCATAGAAGACTTGCCTTGCTTATCAGCAGCATTATTAAAAGCAGCCAGAGTCCTAATCTGTGCCTGGTGTCTTGAATTTGTGAAGATAGGATCTGCACTGAGTGCTTTGATGTCTATCCAGTCTGAAATAGAATGGGCTTTGCTACATGGATGAAGCTTTGAGGGTGGTTCCTGAGGAAGTGAATGGGGAAGGAAGAAGGTCCTTCATGATGACGTACAGATGTTTCTGAATATGATATGTGCATCAGATTGGCTAGCAGGATATAAGCTCTGAAGCTCAAACTACGTGTGTTTATAACTCATGTAACTACTGTTGCTTTCGTCAACGAAAATTATGACTAAATATTGTTAACGAACATTTATCATGTGACAAAAATGAGACGAGACGCAACGTAAATGCTGGTCATGTGACAATAACCATAATAAAATATATAATGTAATATTGTTGACAAATAAGAATGAGACTAAATGTGGTTTACAAAATAAAAACTATGCTAAAATGTCTCTTCATTTTCGTTGACTAAAACG
>JBBIGA010000027.1:7560762-7572211 GCA_037576975.1 Alestes dentex | reverse complement strand
TTAGACACATATATATATATACATATATGACTTAGTTTAGCATATTGAGATTAATGTCACTTAAAGTATGCAAACTAGCTCTGTTTTTTTATGTAGGCACTACATTCATTCTCTTTTTTTGTTGAAGTACAATATCCAGATATTAACAGTAGACAACATTCTCTTTTATTTCCCAGTGTGAACACATTACTTGCAACAACAGTGGCCAGTAGACCACAGAAGTGCTTGATATAAGAGAAACCACAGTTTTTTTGTTAAAAAGCAACTTTGTTGAAATGTTTAAATGTGAAACATTATTAATGGCACTCATTATGACCGCTGCTGTAGCCTTTATCATAATGTTTGCCATATAATGTTTGTTGTACTTTTTTTTTTTCTCGCTACCAGTTCATACATTCTACTTGAACCCTGTAGATCACCATTTAATCTTTTAAAGACTTCTGCGGCGGTTATGTTGTAGCATGTGTTACGTCCAGCTGTCACTGTGAAGCTCTTAAGCTTAGTTAGAATGGTCACCCTATAGGACCACTAGTGTGTAAAACTACTGCAGAACATATGTGTACATGGAAGAACATAGAACATGTGTCAAGAAATTCTAATATATGAAAATAATTGGACTGTTGTTCAGAAATGCTGCTTTATTTTCAATGTGTGAAAATACGCACAACACTCACCCTTTGGAACCGCTAACACAACTGTCTACATCCCTTTAGGTCAGTGAGAAAATGGGAGTTTGTGCTCCCTCACGTTTTGCTGTTTCTACTTTATTAGCCACAGCAAAAGTGTCTGTGAAAGAGCTAATAAGACAGTTCTTCTCGCTTGAGTGATTATCACATTAGAAGTACGCTCAAGCAACTGGGTACCATTCTTTCCTGCTTCAAATTCCACATTTCCAACATAGAAAAAATGTTTCCAGTGGGTTACTCACCTACAGTATTAAAGAAGATTGGAGTGTGGGGGGGGAAGTGAGTGCGTAGCATTTAAGACTGTTAAAAGAGGGACATTTGCTGCAGGTCCAGCATCAACTGAGAACACTGATGCACACAGTAAAGTAAATAAAGAAAATAAAAATAAAAATTTAATTAGCTAAAAATGTGTGTCCATGAGCATACCGCTATCTTATGTGCATTTCATCTTTGTGGGCAAAGTAAATACAAAAATGAAGAAGACTTTTCACAGGTTTACCTTTCTTTATACCTTCGTTGACTGCTTCTATTATTTCTCAGGTCATGTAGGTGCTACATTACGTGTGCTCTCAAAACACAAAAAAGCACTTTGACAGATTGGTAAAGTTGATGCTCTGTGGAGGAAAGGCTAAGGAGAAAGCAATGACAATGGACCTGCTGTAGTCTGGTCATTCCCTAAGGCGTGTGTACAAGTGGCATGGTGCTAATGCAACACTATAGTAAGCGTTACCCCTGCCAATACTGACAGAAAATGTTAGGTTGAGAGACTTGTACCATGGAAGCTAAAGGACTGGCAGATATATCTCCCACCACAAAGGTCCCAGGAGACCTAACATTGTGAAACACAAATTGGCAGTAAAATGCTGAAGTGTAACTCGTTCTGCAAGAGCTGGCAGCCCTGAATGACAGTAGCGTAGCCCGATAGAGAAGAGCAGTGAAGAATACAGAGATTCTCATTATTTATAGATTTCTGAGTCTGCCATATTAACCTATATTAACTACAGCATTCAAGGTCCATCCATCCACTCTACTGGTGCTACTGCAACCAGCTCTTAAAAATGAGTGCCAAAAAGGATTCTTTGGAGCGCTGCCATACAAAAACCAGTTTTGCTTCCCAGAGGAATCATGACTGGTCCTCCTTAGGCAATTTAAGCTTCAAGAACCCCCTCAAAATGCAATGGTTCTATACGGGTTAGAATTGTTGGCTACACTGATTGCTTGATGCTTGATTCTCCACCCTTCCATCCATCACTGAAAAAACATAACATCTCAGGGCTGGGTTAATAAAAAATGCTGATGCTAGAGCGGTTAAGCCAATGGAAAAGAAGGCCAAAATGAAAGTAGGGTGGCCACCAGTATGCCATTTATTATCACTGCATAGATTACAAAGAACTGTCTTTGAAGAGCTCGTCTGTGAGGATTTAGCTTTGCATTTGTGTTGAAAGCAAAGGAAACAGTGCAAGACTATGTGTGTGCCCACACTGCCACCATAATCAATGGTGGGATGAAAGGCTCAGAGGCCCTGACAGTCTGCGTTTCCAGTGGCAGATGGAAGAGGCTTAGGTGCAGGCCCTCTGAAGTCTGCTGGATGCCTGTGTGGTTGGTCTCAGGAAGCACAGAGAGGGTGAAGATAAGTCCACAGTATTCATCTCTCAGCCTGCCATACTTTATACCGATAAAGACCACCTGTGTTCACTGTCCTAGAAATGGTGCATGATAGTGCTGCATTCCTCAGTAATATTACTTGTTTTAATTCTGTACAGAAGGATCTTTCCTAGAAGACAGCAAGTGTACTAGACTGCTTCATCCACAGGTTTAATCCTCCCCTCAGGCTACATGATTAAAGGAGATGATGGAAGTCTTACATCACATCTTACATATATTTTTTGTATCAATTTTTAATTCATCAAACTGACGGCACGCTGTCATTCATTATAACATTCATATGACAGTTGTCACATTGTCATATTAACTGTGTCACATTAACACAGTTGGATCTGTACCGATTTCCCTCCCCTCTGTACTTCTGATCTACAGCTTATATCTGCTCTGATGTGCATTCATAGTCCCCATTTTTACTACATAATGTAGCACAACATGGAAAGATATAGACAAACATGACAAATCTATCTAACTAGGTTCTGGTAGCCAATGCTGTAACACTTACGCAGACTCTACAATTACATAAACAAGAAAGCAATCACTGCATTTTTAACAACAGCAAAGTATTATCACCATGAACATTGGGTTACATTGGTTACATGCATAGCAAATATCTATGAATTACAGCGCAAACTAGTTTACTGAAGCACCAAACGTCTTGTTAGAATACCAAAATAAGTAAAACAATTATTTAGGGTTGGAACAATGATAAAACAAAACCAAATTAAATCAATTCCAAAAAGAATTTAAAATAAAAATACAAAACGACAAACCAAAATGAACAAAACTGTGCTGGATAGCTCTATTCTACCACTGAAATATTTAGACACAGGTTGCTTAAGAATGCTCAAAATGCATTGGTCATTTTGCAACATGTTTTTCAAATAACTAGTTGTTGTAAATATTTAAACTTTTTTTTGCCAAAATATGCAAAGATTTGTATTTGACAGTAGCAAATACAGCAGTTTTTTTTTTTTTTTTGTTCTGTTAACAGCATTCAACTTAAATTAAACTTTTGTAGAACCTGACGACCTTTCATAACCTGTGTGTGGAGGTATCATGGGGTCGAAAACCAGTGAGGACCACAGGAAATCGGTGACAGATTTGTGTAGCAGGAGTGCACAGCCTGGAGGCACAGGGAGGGGTTCCTGGCCCCTATGATCGCAGACCACATGATACCTCCACACACACGAACATGCACTCAAACCAGCCTGATTATTGCGTGATCAGCATATGGTCCCTAGAACATAAGCATATCAGGGGACAAGCATCAAAAGAATCGTTTGCATAGGACACAAAAAAAATCCACCACCTAAAGTATAGAAAAGCCTCCAAACGTAATGACCGCCAAGCTGTTTGGCAACAATTTAAATGATTAAACCATCAAATGGGGTTGGCATCGCAGTCAAGATGCATTTCTGCACCTCTACTTCATTTTCCAACAAAATAAAATATTTAACACTACTGAAGTTCTATTCTGCCTCCGTTTAAAAGGGCTGTTGCTGTAAATTAGGACTTTTGGATCACTGACTTTTGGATCACTGACTTTTGGATCACTGACTTTTGGATCACAGATTTTTGGATGGATGTGACATTGTTTGCATAATGCTTCGGGATTGTTTGTGGGTTGTTGTTTTTTATAAATATCCCCAGCACTCAGCCAGACATACAGTTCTAATCCAACAGAAGCCCTCTAGAGTAATAATCCTGAAAATTGACAGATTAGATGAGGGATTATTGAATAGGCAGCTCTATCCAGCGTAATCCTTGTGTGGATGTTGTGCTGGTGTGATCTCTGCTATAGTTTGCTCATTACAACACTCAGGTTATAATAGGATAACAGAACATCATGTTTTACCACTTTGTTTTACCACTTTTGTTAATAATTCAACTTAATATTCTGATGCTTTTGAAAAGCTAAAAACAAGTTAGTCGTAGTATATATTCCAAAACTAGTCTACACTGTACATTAACTAATACAACGCATGTCTGTATTGTCTTGTCTATGCTGTAGTGCATAGTTAGGGTTGTTTGGAATGCTAGTGCCACTGCAAGACATCTCCCATATAAGTGTCACTTTTATCTTTTGTTTTTATCAAGTTTTTTGGAGGCCTTTTAAGCATCCCTTTATTCTGTGAATTCAATGGCTTGGTTGTCTGTAGGTCACATTCCACCACAGAACTCTCAGCAAGTGCTCTGGTTTGGTCAACTAACACTTACCTGAACCAAAAGTAATAGCACTGTATGGGAGTATACTACAGAAATTTTATAGAATTAGTTTAAAAGCCTTTTCAAAAGCAAATGAATTCCAAGAAAAACAAAAAAACAAGAGATTAAGTGATTAGGATAAGTTTTATGACTTAAGAAGCTTTGAAATATTATTCCATGAGTAGAAAGTCTGTGATCTGAAAGTGTGCAATCTTCCTGATGTGTTTTGTGCTTATCTGTGTCCTCATTCCTTCAGAAAAAGAGCAAGCTGCACTACCACATTGCAGTGATCATAAACTACCTGGGCCACTGCATCTCTCTGGGAGCCCTGCTGGTCGCCTTCATTCTCTTTATGAGGCTCAGGTGAGTCTGTTTTATTTGGATTTTTGTTTTTTGGATATATGACTTACAAGTAGCATACTTGGGATCATGGCAGGCTTGATGGCTTGAGGATAATTTCTAGGTCTGAATAAGTAGAATACTATGCGTATTCATTATATGTCAATTATATGTGGTTTAATTTAGGCATCACCTCACATCAAAGCGCAAAAAAGATGCCCCTTTTCATGCAGCTTATGAAACTCAAAGAGCAGAGATGCATGAGAAATCCCACGTTTGAGTGCGCTCCACTCAACTCTCTTCGCCTGCATACAACCCTCATTGCTGCTTACAATTCTAAAAACTATTAAAATGAAACATTTTATTTCATTTAAATGTAAATAATAAATATAAACTATTAACTAAAACTATCGTGATGGTGTTAAATAACACAGGAATTGTCATTGGCTCCACCATTGTTTCTCCTTTAGATAGATATAAAATCTTTAATCTGAACATGTGATATCTATTTCTTAAAAATATACTCTATTTGCTTGTAGTCTCTGGACCTCAAAAAAATACAAGAAGTGCAAAATGTAATGACTGCGGAAGCTTAACATTCCTTAATTACTAACTTGAAACGAATCCCATTGATATTCTGTCTCTATTAACTTTAGTAGAATACATTAGGTATTTAAAAGATAACTTTAATATAATAAAATAACTTGAATAGTCTTGCCTTAGGTTTAGTCTTAGGTTTCAAATGAAGATGCTAAAATCACAAAAAAAAAAAACTTAATTAGCACTATCAACCTGTCAGTCCTCTAATCAAGAACGTTTCATAAAATGTAGCCAATGTCCACTTTGGATCAGTTTAACTGAGTCTTTTATTGCCTCAGTACCCATTATAAACTAAGTGTTGAAACTTTGTTTATAATGGGCAATTGATTTGTCCGCTGCTGACAAGGACATAAGGGTTACCTATATTCTCCTGTACCATATTTACTGCCTTGGCATTAACAGCTAAGAATGGTCAGTTTATATCCTTCAGTGACATGAAAATTCTGCCAGTCCGTGGAATATTCCTCTTTGGTGAGATCTTTAGAACAGTGTGTGTCAGGAAAGCAGCTGCCCAGCTCACCCAGCAGCTCTCAGTAATGTGTTATATGGCTCCAGGACCCACTACAAACAAAGAACAGCTTAGTGTTGCAACTCATGGGCAGGGCAATTGATTTTACTGCTGGATTTATATATGCTCAGGCACCACACTTGCTGCAGGGCATCAATGCCTAAGCAAGACTGGCATGCCCAGGTTTAATCCCAGCTTCTCACTGAAAAGAAAATGCTGTGGGTCCACAATATATTCCTCTTAATAGGATTGTGAGGAAAGCAGTTGCCCAACTCATCCATTAGCTCTCAATAGTGACCTAATGAAGTCTGACTGACAGATATCAAAAATATTCCAGAAATGCAGAAAATGCACAAGGACATAACATTGCATTAGATCAGCTGTCCAAAGCAGAACGTATGTCTCTGGATTACTCTTGATTAGCCTGGATCAACGGTAAAAATGAAACTCTTTGAATAGGTGGTTTAGTACAGCCACAATCTTCTCCGAATCTACTTGATTGCAGATTTGCAGACTGAAAGGTTCTGAGGGGATTAAATAATGCTTTGAGTACTGCCAGCCCGATTATCTTTGGATTAGACTGGGTAGATTAATCTAGGCAAAACACCCCTTCCTTTTCCCAGGATTCCCAATCAGAGCATCTCATTCAGAGTCAGATAAGACAGCATGGATTTTTTTTGTCTTTGTTCTCATCATTGTTGCCCATGAGACACGTTGGTGGAGACAGTGACATCCACAACGCCCATCTCCTACCTGATTACCCTCTCCCTCCCTCAGCCAATCTCCCAAAGTCATTGCGTCATGGAGGGATTGTGCTTGAGGGTAATAAATGGAAAACAGCAGTCATAAAGTTGCAGGCTGTCCGGCGCTGGTCTTCTCGTAGAGAGTGAAATAAGCATCAGCAACAGATGTCCAAAGTACACACTGCCATGCTTCCACACTCTGACCTCCATCCTATATCCATTTCTGACCTAAGGGACTCCATGTAGGGGGTGAGGGGGATGAATTTAAAACGGGCTTGTTAGTGTTTCATGGAGGTTTAATTTCAAGGATATTTATCTGTGTTTCTAAGAGCTCCTGATCCTGTTGGCCTATGCAACTCTCACAGAGCTCTGGCAGCTGTTGCAGACACTGAGAACTAAGAGGCTCAAGCGACAGAGATCCCCTTTTAAATCAATACCCTCTCACCAAGAGGGTGATTATTAAGAAAAAATAAGGCAAAGTGTAATTCACTGAAAGAACTGGGATTTGACCCATTAAAAGCATTTAAAGGCAGACAGATTTTCATGAGCAGTACGAGAAATAATAAAGTTGATTACATTATACAGATACCGCAGTGAAGCCTTCTCTGAGATAATGCAGGAACATCTCTTGGAGATGTAACTCGCTATGCAGTCTAACTGTGATTTCAATGTGCAGATCCTCACAATGGCAATCTTGAATGGCTCATCTGAATATTGCATGTAGTGGGATTACATGCAGCCTTGGAATTTCCTTCCATCTGACTGCAGATGAATCATTGCAGGCCACACCAGAGACAGAGCCCGCCAGCTGGAGGATTTTGAGGCATTCCTGCAGGCATGCCACAAAGTGAAAGTGGAGCTTTTTAAATGGGTGACATTCACTGTTTTCCTCAGGCATGCAAGTGCAAAAAAAGAGGGCAAAGACCCAGTGAGCGACACACTGAAAGCTAACCTTGCAGCTCCTTGAGTTAAGCCTGCAGTGACAAGGCACTGTCCAAGTTCAGCATTTCTCATTCTGTTTCATTAAAAGTAGCATGTTTCCGAGTCAGACAGAGACGACCGTCTTGTGTTGCAAGACGCATCTCTGAAATATGTCTCTAGGGTAGTTTTGGACAGCAGGGGAAAATAAATGACATGCACAATTGTCTGTTTAGCGCATTACACCACAGAATGTGATGGCAGTAAACAGCAAATTCCGAGTCATACTCTGTGTGTCCACACCAAAAGCTCTCTCCAAGTAGCCCACAGAAAGCTTTTCAGCCAAATTTATACTGTTGTTTGGTCCAGTGAGCTGCATTTACTGACTGGAATGTTATTATGGCACCAGTGGAACACCATTCTTGTAAAAGATTTAGATAAATGTGTTCCATAAAATCTATAATCTGAGTTCATCCACAATGCTTGCAAGAAACTTGCTTGTTGTCAGTAAAAAGGCTTGTTTTTACAAGTTTCTTGTTGTCAGTAAAATGCTTGTTGTCTTTGCTCACTCTGCCCTCAGTTAATAAACAATACTGCCTGTTTCACTCATTCCCAAAAGAAAGTTATACTTAAAAAAATCTAACAAAAGCATTGTGAGAGCAGTGAAAAACATCAGCCTTGACAATAATGCCATTAGGGAAGAAAAGCACAGATCTCGAAATAGTTTGAGCAAATTCATTTACAGATTTTCGAGTTAAAATGCAATTATGACTAAACACTCATCAAAAGTTTTCTAAAGATTTATAAACTGTTTCTGTACTCCTGCGTAAGGAGGACCTCTGTACTGCTATTTGTGTCCGAGCTGACGTAGGAAGGGGCAGCAGGGTGAGGGAGGTAGCAGACCTTGGAGCACATGGTCACAGCATGAGGTTCTGGCCCTCTGCCAGAATCCTGCCGAGTTCCGCATGTACACGGGCCTCTCTCTCCAGCCAGGCCCCAGTGTGGGGTGTTACCGGTACATCTGCACACCATTTGGGCTGTGAGGCCCTCTGGGAGGCCCTTCCGTAAGCTCTCTCGTGCTTCAGGAACCATATAAAGCAGACAGGCCTCTCTACTGTAGGCCCCCAGCAGAGAAACTCTTAATGCTCGTCTTCTGTCCTCGCAATTTACATGCTTGCCCCCTCTCCTGTATACTGCCCGTGTGTTGTATCTCTGTCAACAGCATCGACAGCAGGAGAGCTTCTGGTCTGGAGCTTCTCGTGCCATCAGACTGGCCAGACTTATTGTTGCAGATTATTTATGGCAAGGATTATGTTCAAGGTGATGATGTGGACCAGTAACACCTGAGTTTTAGCTTCAGGAATGGTAGCAATGACCACAGTGCACTCAGTAGCAGTCACGGAGCGAGGCTGTTTTAGACATTCACAGTGACAAATATGCTGTAACAAGAAGGACAGAACCAAGGACAGAATCTTGGCAATATATTATAAACACCACAAACAGTTTGGTTTTAAAATCTCCAAAGGGAAAAGTATTGTTATCTGCATTGTTAGATTACTGTCTGAAACAGCACGGTGCTCGTAATCTGTTTTCCCTCCTGATCAATGTTAAACAAAGACAGTTTTATTCAATCAGAGGGTACTTCGAGTAATAGATATTTTGCATTAGTAAACCCGACTTGTTACTGTTCACCCCACCAAAACAGATGTGTAGATTAAAAAAAGCACAGTGTCAGTGTTGCCTGCTGCTGGCAAACCCAAATTTGCTCTTGCCAAAGTGACAGCTGAAATACAACCCTGTGGGCGCTGGCTCAGTCATCTCCCCATCTCCGAACTGCCAGACAACATAGATATAAAGCAAAATCTGCATTGCTTCATCCTGCAAAGCATTTGTTTTCATATGCCAAGACTGATGTTTCACAACAATGATCAAGGACATGAAATACCTTTAGAAGTGTAACACTCATGGGAAAAAAATGGCAAAAATAGCATGAGCAGGCTTGTTTTCATGTAAGGCATACCTTTCAGATTAGCTTTTAGTATGTCACCCGATGTTTTATACATATTAGAAGCAATTAATCAGAACTTCACTGGAAGACTATTATTAGTTTGGTATTAGATGCATTCATGGTTTGTTTCACAAGTACCACAGTAGGCAAACACCCAGGTTTCCACAGGGGACAGCTTGTGGTCTGAGATTTGGAGCTTAAAACCTTTAGCCACCATCATGAATGTCCCCTGCCATGCAGCCATGGAGATGGTTGGCACTTTTGATATTTGTGATCCATAAACCTGTAGTTAAGGACAACATGTGCACAGACTGAGTAGACCAGACATTAGTCAGTAGGTACATATAGATATTTTGATTAGGTTGTTTTTCTCTTTGCCTCTTCTGTCTGTCTCATGCTCTGATTCACTGTCCACTGAAGCCATATTTTAAAATTAAACCTTAAATGTAGGATGTAAACCTGTGTTAATACTTGATACCTTTAAGCTTCTTTATAGTGTCATGATTCATCTATTTTTAAACTGCATTCCAAAATCTTTAAAATATTCAAAGATCTTAATAAAACGTAGCTGTGCCAGACACACAGGGAATGCATTCTTGCATGTTACCACTCCACCTCAGCATACCCAATAAAGGATGATGGATTGGACTGAAATTTGAAATTCTAAATTTTGATGAATGAATGAATCCACCCACCCAACATGCTCATTTGCTTAACTAATGACTTTTGCATTTATGACAGCCAGTAATAACACCATGAGAGCTGTGACAAATGTAAGACCCTTCTCGTGAATACTAATGGATCAGGTTTTTGTCAAGGTCAAATGAGAACAATGAATATGCATGTGAAAAGTGGTTTTAGATAAACTGGTTAAGATGTAATTAGGGTCCACACATAGAGCCTTGCTCCTGAGGCCATTGGTCCCAGATTTTAACCTTGAATTGAGAGGAGAAGACACTAACACCAATGGCATTTTTTGATGTGCTGGGCCACTACAGGTCCTATTTTGCATGAAGCAAAGTGGTTTTGCAAGTTTTATTCCTGTGCATTTCTCATTTTCTCACCATCTGTGTTTTCAATCTAACAATTGATTTGGCATGTGTTTCCCACTCATAAGAGTGGCCCTTTTTTAAATGAGGTGTGGCCAGGCGCATTGTTGGCACATTGCTATTTTAAGGCAACGAAATGACATTGTGCTTTTTACCAACAAAAACCATGTCTGATGTCAGTGGTGTCTTGTTAAACGGTACTTAAGTGCTATGTTTTAGAAACGTGCAGGTACATGACACTAATTACTGACACAAGTACATCTTCGAAGTTTTTTTGGTTATTTTATTATCTTTCATTTATATACATTTTATGTTACAGTACAACGAGTGCTTTCAAGGTAATCATATTGTTTAATGAAGCAAACTAAAAAAAAAGAAGAAAAAACTGTCAACCCGGTTGAGGGTGTTCATCAGAACATTTTGCAGAAAGTGGAGGAAAAAGTTAATATAAATATAGAGGCAACGATGTTCGACACACAAGCAGACCGGTTTATTCAGTTGAAAACTGATCTGGCCAACAAGCCATTTTCGTTGAAATTCACCACAGCTCATGTAAAGCAGCCATTTAAAGGTGAGGCCATTCTGATTGGTTTATTGCATGTTACTCTCAAAACCCACCTCTGAATAATAACAACACAAAATGCTATGTGTACACCTCAGTCACATGGTTACTGAACACATCTACCTCATGTTATATTTGCACATTTTACAATTTGCACATGTCCTTG
>JBBIGA010000027.1:7516952-7560662 GCA_037576975.1 Alestes dentex | reverse complement strand
CTGTTAAATCATACAATTTAGGTTAAAATGCTTTCATTCTAAACTCAACATTTGAGAAATGTAGTTTTTAGTGTTTTTTCCAGATTGTATCATTTTATATAATATTTTATATAATGGCCATAGATTTATATATAATTTTTATATATTGTTATATACTTTTTTGCTATTTTTACTACATAAAGTTTGTAACTACCAACATAAGTATCAAATGTCTATTCCTTTGGTTTTTTTTTAATCCTTCAAATACCAGTTTGTTTGCACAATGCACTTGTTAGTAAACAACATCAAAAATGTCAATTTTCTCTAAACCATTATCTGACATCCTTAAGATCACACCTATGTCAAAATTGTGTCATTCAACTAAGAATATTGTATAAAATTGCTTGCTTGGCCAAAAATGGGTAAATGACATAATCTGGAAGAAAACACTAAAAACTACATTTTATTAAGTGTTGAGTTTAGAATGAAAGCATTTTAACCTAACACAAACACAAACACTTTTACAAACATAAACACTTTCACAAACAAGGGCTTTTACAAACACTTTTACAATCAACACAAAGAAAGTCCCTACAACCTGGACTACTCACCTTCAAGCAATATTCACCAAAAGACTCAATAATAACAACACAAAATGCTATCTGCACACCTCACATGGTTACTGAACACATCTACCTCATGTTATATATGCACCTTTTACAATTTGCACATGTCCTTGTCTTGTCTGTCTCGTTTGTCTACAATATAATGAAAATAATCTGAACCTGGTATCCAATTCAACCTGCACAAAATCTCACTTTACTGAAATTGCACATGACCACTTTGTAGTGTCTCCTGTCCTGTCTTTGTTATTGTATATAGATTTAGCTAGTATTAGCACCTTTTTACCTTACTTAAATTTAGTTAGTATTATTTATTTGTAATTTCAAGTTTTATATCCCTTGTAGTTATATTTTGATATTCTATAAATGCACCATGGGGGGCTTGGGGTGAAATGGCATTTCAATACGCTGTATACTGTGTATATTGTTGTATTTACAATAAAAAATCTTGAATCTTGAATCTTGAATAATTAAGAGAGTGAGGACATCCTTTGCGTTCTTTGTATTGGCGCGAAGTCTGTTTAGTTTACTGTCAAAATAGTAAAACAGATTTGGACATAAATGTTAGTTGTTTCTTGCGCTTTGTGTTAGATCATCAAAATAGCCCTGTGTCTCATTAGTACAGTAAACCCCCACTTTTCTCAGGGATCGCGTTTGTAGAGCACCCGCATATAGTAAAAAACCGTGTTGTTGGTAAAAAAAATGCCTAAAAATGCCTATTTTTATAGTGTAAACCCTAAATCTGCCCCCAAATATGCTCCCAAAACACTTTAATTTAATTTTATCTCAGCGTAATACATTACCTGAAAGAAAATGTAAAGGTAAACCCATATTTGTACTTTACAGTTTACACGGAACTACCGCCGTGCTAGAATTTAAATATCAACGTTGCCCCGGTATAGACTGTACTGTAATTCATGCACATGCGTTTTCTTTGGTATGCGCTGTCATCTTTGGTATAAGCAGGTAAATACAGTAATAAATAAATGTAATTTACAGTAATAAAAATACAGGCCTTTAAGAAGAACAAAACGAAAATCACAAGAACACTCGAGCCGCTCCACGGGGGAAATCCTGGACTGCAGCTGCATCAAAGGGCAGCAGCCAATCAGCAGCAAGGAGAAATAAATAACGCTCTCGGATTGGCTACTTTCAAACCTCCCGCCTCTGAGTACAGCGGCATTTCACCATCCCAAGACGCGCTTACTTTGTGTTCTCTCAACTGTACCAAAAAATGTATAGATAGTTTTTTATATGGAAATGTGGCTGAATTTACGTTAATATTTATGTTACAAATTTAGTAAATTATATTTTTCTAAATAATTTAGCACTTAAAAGTATGAAAATGTATATGTTGCCATGGAAAAAGCTGTGGCGTCCTTGCCTCGTCCACCACGCCCCCACGTTAGTGCGGGGGTTTCAGAGAATAATGATTAGTTTGATTCTCAGAAATAATCTGCGATGGACTGAAACCGTGACTGCTGATTCTCATTAAAGTGGAGTTTTACTGTATATAGCTGTGCCTAATCGTAAAAAGACCTTAACAAGAACCTGCAAAATAAAAAAAAAACAAGACATACTGGATACTGCCGACTGGAGGAGAGTGTGTGCAGTACACTGGCAGTGGTACTGACAAAAATTGATGTTAAAATTCGAACCACTCTTCCTTGAGAAATAAAAAACCCACAGATGGTGATGTTCGCCTTATTAGTTATCCCATGCTGTAGTGGATGCCTTGCCATTAAAAACAAGAACCACTGCAAAAACCAGAATGCCTATACACAAACTACCTTGCCAGAAGGCCTCTTCTTAATAGTGTAACTCTCAGGAATGCTACTACACTCTGACTCTAAAAATCAGAAGAAAAAAATGCAGTTACACTGTATTACATAATAATGTAATTGATTAAATAATATTAATTATTTCTCACTTGTGATGGACACAAGAAGAGAAACCACAAATGCTAAATGAGCATTCAATATCTTATTTGTATTTGTAAGCAGGTGGTATTTTAATATGACTTCAATCTTATTTAAAAAATGGGGGGGAAAAAATCACACACAGACTCAAACCTGTCAGCATGGAACCAGAATGTAAATTTAACGAATTGCACAAAAAAGTAAACATTTAATCTAGATTAAAAACCTTTAAAACTGTAGGACAAAAATGTAAAATAGCTCCTGTGCTCCTCAACTGTGCTGTTCTTTTGGCACACAGTAAGGGATCGTAAGAGGTCAAACATAACAGCTTCTTCTCACCCCAGGAAGCACGTCTCCTGCAAACATCCATTAACCGCAGCTGCACTTCCTAATGTCTCCTCATGAGTCACATCATTTCAGTTTGTTTATATCTATCGATCCGCACCTATCTGCACCCTTTCTCCATTATAATCTTGACATTTCCCTTCATAGATTTGAATGGATTTTCCATGGCTTGATCCATACATTGCAAAAAAGAGCTTTTTCACACACGGCCACACATATGCATGGCCTTTTTGTAGAGTTATGGTAGTGAGAGCCATTGTTCATGGATCTCATTTCACCAAGACACCGTCGGGGGTGAGAGAATATGAGATGTCCTCCAGTGTTGGAGCTCCAGGGCAGCTGAGAGGGCAACTGTAAAAGACTTTAATGAAGTTTAGTTATGCGCTCTCACGGGGTGGCACTTCATTAGGTACTGAGAGTCAATCTAGGATGAAAAATCCCACTGAGCTTCAGAAAGTGTACTATTGCATCTAATAATGTAATATTGCATAAATAATTGTGGAATATTATTAATGTTGACACAACATACTCTCAGGCATAGGCATACACAGTCATTTAAACAAAAGACTCCGATGCTTGTAATGAATGTCATCAATAATACAAAACCCGTTTGGATGTAGATAGGGGTTAGAAATATTGCAGAAATATTGCAGAGTCCCTTCATACCTCAAAATCCTTTTCTCAAATGAACTTTTACTGAGACATTTAGTTGTAATTAAACAGAAAGGAGTAGAAGTAGAAATTCTGGTAAAGGTGGCTGCACAGTCATTTGGTACGAGACCCAGTGCAGTACCTAATTACCATGAGGGATCATGTGCGAACAAAAGCGTGCCAAAAAAACTGCAACATTTAGAAAATGGGTTCCCAACCTAATCCTGCACATTTTAGTGTTTTCCTACTGTTAACACGCCCACTTTAATCTAGGAAATGCTTGTTAATTAGCTGACCGGTTGTATTAGGTATGTCGGGAGCAGGGAAAAAACAATATGTGCGTCTAGTTTGACATCTGAAAGCATCAAACTTGACAAGGCTACGGTATATTAGCTATATATACAGCTATTAACTCTTAATTGTTTTGGAAATAAGCGAAATACTCAATAAAACATTCTGAACTGCCTGGATTGTATAAGCTATTGCTGTACACACAAATGCCAACTTTTCCAATCAGTAGCCTCACCAAACCAGTTTGTGTAGTGTGAACAAAGAACTGCTTGTATAGCATCAATGCCCTGCACCTGCTGAAAGCAAGTCCTGTGCTCTGGAAAGCATGGATGCACTGAATGTTTTGGAAACGGTTAATAGAAGTTCTCTTATAAACCTCTGAGGAAAGGAATGACAACAAAAGAAACAAACACAAGCTAAAAACTGGCAGAGTTACTGGACAGCTCAACAGACACGCTTGGTGGAGAATGCTAACTGCCAGTTCTGTTATGTCAGCTAACAGTCGCCCATGCCGGCTAGTACCGTGCTAAGTGATGGTGGAGCAGGCCACTCTACCCACACAGAGAGGGCAAGGCCAGTTATTCTCTCTTGAGCTCACAGGCATGGATGTCTGTGACATTGCTGAGGTTCAGATGTGAAATCTCTAAAGTGGCCAATGCTTAGACAGGTGTGCCACTCAGGAGCCCAGCATCAGTCTGAATTTAACAGGTCACTGATGCCTGGTCCCAACTATCAAAAGTACATTTCCCTGTCAAAAATTAAATGCATCATTTTGGTATTGTTTGCCCGTTTGCCGTCATAAGCTGCAAGAAAGGATTTGACAAAAAGCATCTGTAAAGAGTCAAATATGAAACAGGAAAACTGTGAGGACAGTACAACACTGACATGCTGCTGAAAGAGAAAAGCTCTAATGTTGCATTCCACTGTTTGATGTGCATCTTTGTAAAAGGCACTCTAATAAACTTTCGCTGTGTAGTGACTACAAAGCTATGCCACCTCCATGTTCTACATTGTATATTTCCAAAAATGTTATCACTACATTAAGTCACAGGAACATTATATCTGACACAGCGCAAGCAATTAAAACAACCATGTCTGTGTTATGACCTTAACACTTCCCAGTCTTGAGTGTGTTTAAATGTCTCTGTCTCTGTCTCTGTGAGTAGTACTGTTTATATCACCCTGTTTGTCTTTCCGTTAGCCTCTGTGAAACCTGGCTGTTTGGATCAAGTGCTGAACTTTAGACTTCAGTGTTTTGTTGTCGTTGTTTCAGTCTTATTAAACCATCTTGATCCACACATTTAATAATCCTGCATTACACTAAAATAACATGTTTTTATGTTATTTGCAAATTTGTTTAGAAACAACAAATACATGATTCACTTCAAATAAAATAAAGGATTCAGCAATTTACTACTTTTATTATTTATAGTCACTGCTTATAAACAGTAGTGACAGGGCTGATGTGTCTGAATTCAGCCGTCAGCTCTCATTTCTCTGGATTCATTTGCAAACTCCACAGTGGTCCTGATTACAGTGCAGGAGACACAGGGGCTCTCCAGCCGTCACTAGGGCAAATTACATCGTCAATTTCACAACACACTCGCCAGATGGATATCTCCTTGCTGTATTTAGCGTGCAGTATAGAGCCAGTGGGTTTGATTGACAGGGGTTTATTTATAGCAGAAAAATAAACCAACAGTCCTCTTAGCTTGGCTGTCAGTTTGAATAACTGCACTGTGCAGAAGAGCTTGATGTGTCTCAGCTTGACGCATCTGAGGAGTGACTTCCTGAGTCTTTGGCTTTTGTCTGAAAAAATGATGGCTTTGACAGTGACTAAGAGCTGGTATAATCTAGACTTTCTTAGACTGATCTGAGGCCGGTTTTGACATTTCTCTTGCAGTTACGAGTTGCAAATAGAGGATGTCTAAGCCAGGTCAGCAGGGCAAAATCAGTGTGTGCGCAGAGATCCTTTGGACTATCCCAGCTTCCCTCACTCCAGAGAAACAGCACCTCTGTGATATATGATATGATATAAATGATTATATATGATACTAAAGTTTTCCATGTTATCAAAGCAAAGTATCAGACTTATTTGATGTCTTATTTGCTCTTATTCACTGAAGTTCTTGTTCAGCATGGCAGGCTAAACAAACTCATGGATAGGTGCATGGCCAAATGCACAAATAAACATGACACAGGTAGATTAGCTAATTCGACAGGTCAGTTATGTTGCGATCTTAGCATTTGCTTGTTGTTGACTTTCACTTTTTGACATGTGCAGTGGGAGATTATAAGGGGAACACAGATTTTGTAAAGAGTGAGCGTACCACTTTCATACCCAAGGTTTTCCACTACAGAGGGAACTTTGCAAAAATATATGACAATAGTGAATGACAATACATGCTTTGTACATGTATATTGTGTGACCACAAGTGCAAGATTAACCAACTTTACTGGGGCATTAAATTGCCACTTACATTTTGTTTCAGTATTTCTCACTCATTTGGGATTCTAAACTCTTAATTGATTACACGTTTTGTCTGTATATACTGTAGATGAGGAGATACTTTGGCACAGCCTTTTATAAAATCACCCCAGCACTTGGAAAAATGGTGGGACAAATGCCCACTCAGCCCCCATGATGTTGTATGAAATGGTAAAAAGTACAAGACAAACTAAAAGTAAATCAACCTGTATCTCATTATATCAGTAGTTAGGTGGTTATGTAATTGCACATTATCCAACACACATCAAGTATATAGCTAAATAACAAAAAGGTGTAAGGGTTAAGATGCGTGTGTGTATCTGTGTGTACGTTTATTTATTAAAAGATAAGAGATGCATTAAGTGTGAAACTGATTTGAAGGATACAGAATTCTATATGAAAGGGCAAATCACCAAAAGATTACTTCAAAACAGGCTAGTCCTCCCCAAATACAGCATCTAAATGGACTGGTCAACTCCTCTAAATACAACACCTAATGGACTGGACAAGTACCCCAAAATGACCCCTAAATTGACTGGGCAGCAGCTTCAGGGAGCAGCGTAATCTATGTCACTGTGTTCGTGCCCAGAGCACATTTAGCCCTTGCTATGTATAGCGCCATTATTACAGTCATGTATTACATCCCTTGCTGTAGTGGCCTATTTTTTTCTATCTACTTTTATCACTCCCCCTTAATGTTGTCTGTCCTAATTCTCCTGATTGACCTTTACAAGTAGAGTTAATACGTTTGCTTAACTATACCAATAAAATGAAATTATGTAATTACACATTTGATTATATGGTGCATTAGGCAGGGAAATTAAACTTACACTCGATTTGCATTCTGTATCAGCTTTGACTCTGCAATTTCCCTGATAGTTTAGATGTCATCCAATCATAAACATGGTAAAACTGTATTGGGTGGCTTCTGCAAAAAAAAGAACAAAAAAAAAACACCCAATCAGATCTGTTAAACCACACCCAATCAGATATCAGATCTGTTACATATAAGATGTATATGATGTGTGTGTGTGTGTATGTATGTATGTACATGAGTGAAGACATCAGTTTCTGATGTGAAAGGAAAAGTGTGAATTAAGTAAAGAGAGAGAGAGCAGTGTCTGTTAAAGAGGTTTTCTGAAGCAGGCTAACCCTTTGGCATATTAGAGATTCTCTAGAAATGTTGGGTTTTAGTGGTCCTCAGCTTTAAAATGACCATTTTCTGTTTGAGGCATCTTAAAAATTCAAAAGATATATATATTAAAAAAACAGAAAAAGTCAAAATGTCACAATGCAAATGGTTCTTAAAGCCAGCCCATACACATATGTCTAGCCAAACATCTTTACATACATGCTGCACATGTTCTTTTTTCTTTCTCTTCTTTCTCTCATGCTTGCCGTTGGCAGAGTGGTGCAATTAATTACTAAAGACTTATTGCTCTCATTAAACTGCATGTTCAGAGCATTAAATTAGTAAAATCAGTCTGATCTCTGTGACCTTTAATTCAAGAAGTCCTATCTCTTTCGCACTGCATTTTACTTTCTCTCTCGTCTGTCCAGTCTTTCTGAGAGCTTGGGGTGAAAACTTTCTTTGGTGAGACTATTATGCAAGGATCATTTGTAATTTCTGTTTTATCTGCTGGAGAAATGCACTGCCACAGAAATCAAAGGCAGCTTTTGATGATCCCCAATATCCTAATTTGTTCGTTTGCATCAGACTCTTTGCTATAAACGAATTTCCACGAGCTTTACGTCTCCCTGCTGAGACCAGCGTCCAAAGTAAAGCTGAGATGAATGCCCTAAGATGACAGTAAGCCTGTGATTGTGTGCACACTAAATTATTCCTTGGTTGGACACTGCACATCCCGTTTTCAAAGACGACTACTCTAAGGAACATTTACTGTCCTATCTTCCCCCTTGCCTTTTAACCCTTTTAACCCAATAACAGGCATGTTGTTACTACCATCAAACTAATATGCAAGTTACATAGTAAAAAAGAAAGTGTGGAACCTCTAATGGTCTTTTAGGATTTAAGCAGTTAATCATTTCTCACTTGAAACCTATTGAAACAAGTGTAGAAATTCTGTTTAAAAGGCAGATTCCAAAATAACAAACGAATCTACACAGCTTTTGTGTTTATAACTGGAAGAGGCAACATTTTATTACAATTGAAATTTGACTTGCTCTCTCTCGCAGCCATTTTCGACCAAAACGGGTCTAGAGCCAGAGCCGTACTGGTGTCTAATCTCAAACTAAACCGCACTTTCACACTGCAAAAAGATGCGTAGCTGAAAAAGTCAGTTCAATTCCAGCACCAGAATGTTGGTGGACTCAGAATGTGAACTGCCCACATTCACACACACCTTTTACCGACAGTGGTCTTTAATGCAGTAGGTGCATGTGCATTGTTCTGATTTTGAACAGCATAAAATATCCACATGTGTAATAACACAGGATTCACTATTTGCTCATACCACAAGTGGACTTACTCCTGTGCTTCAACACGATGCGCAGGAACATCCTGTACATGGAAGCTCAGCTGTCATACTTGGTGTGAACATGGGTTGGAGCTTAAAAGAGGATTCCGGTGCCCAACCCCAGCTGAGCACTGGCTCTGGCACCAGCACTAGTACATTTTTGGATTGCCCTTCCTCTGCACCCAGTTTGCGGTACTGTTAGCTAACATAACAATCCTGGCAGTTTGTGTTAGTCCCCCAAGTGTGTAGGGCTGTCCAAAGACACTGCGCTAGCAGCAGTCCAAAAGATGCAGTTTCACTTGTCTCCTCCATCTCAGAATATAGATGCAATGTGAATGTAATTCAGTGCACAATTCACTGTGTATTACTTTTAAACAGTATAGCAAAACAAAATCATAACTGTTGACTTTTAAGGAATAAAGATATGTATTCTGCCTCTCTTTTGGTCAATCATCTAGTGTTCATCATCCATGGCATACTTTCTTTATTTTGTCTTTAAGTTTCCAGCCATTCCAGGTTCAGAGCTTTAGTCCAGCAGACATTTTTCCCATACACAGGTTTACTCTAGACACACGCAGACCATGCCACTAGACAGAAGACAGTACACGACTTGCTGTTCTTCAGCTCCCAAAGTAATTTTCTCCAAGTCACATTAATGATCATAAAATGATCTTTTTTAACTTTCCAGGACAAGGAAATAAAAAATTCCAGACACATTTCAGTCTGGTAGTAACCAAAGTAAATGCAAATTCTAAGCTGATGATAAAATACCACTTGTACTCTTCTGATAGCAAAACTGACAGATATCTTGAGTACTGGCCGATACCTATCAATTATTTTTCTTTATAAACTACAAAGCTTTAAAACAACTTCACTTAAGAAGAGCGGGAAGTTTTCTAAGAAGACTGTATTGGATTCATCCAGTACTTTTGGCTTTTATCATCCGAACACTTTCTATTACATGTGATCTGTGCCCTCTGTAATTTCTAATAATTAAATATAACATCAAGGAGACACATCCCCCTGAAGCTCAGTTAATGAAAAGACCACCTTTGACTTTTCCGAGCAAACTGAGTTCTTTTAAGACACTGTGATGTCACCAATATTTTCCAAGGGAAACTTTGATTCGGGATGAGGGAACACTGCGTTTAATTTTTGTTGCTGTTATATATTTTCAACAGCTGCCATGAGAGGAGCCAAATGGGCAGGAATATTTGTTGGTAGTAGCTGTAAGAAGGTGGAGCTGGGGAGTTTTTAGTTACTGGTAAAAAGAATTCACCGCAAGCCAAGCAAATACAATTTTCCTTTTTACTATATCCCTTGAAACCCCCTCAGCAGTGAGATATTCAAGCTAGAGTGCTGCCAAATCAAAAAAGTCTATCTTTCTTTCATGCTTTCCCTCTTTTAACTGTAAGAGGAAATTGGCGATTCAGGTGCATAGTTCATGCATATGTGTGTGTGCATGTGAGCAAGAGAGAATACGGAATGAGCATGCACAACACATGAGAAGGAGAGGAGATATCCGCGGGGTTTTATTGATTTTCAGGAGCAGAGATATAAATTGGGCCTGTGTTTAAATATACTCAGAACTGTGGGTTTGGCGGAGAGCAGGAGAATGAGTGAGAAAAACAAAAGAATATATTTAGTATCAGTGAACAACTGAGAAAAATGTGAAGTGTGAGATGCAGAGGGAAACTGACAAAAATGGGAAAACATGATAGACAGAGGGGAAACAACAGTGTGAAATTTTGGTTCAGAAAAAAATAAATGGTTTGTTTTTTCATGCATCATTATTGCTTAGGTGTATAAATGCTTTTTCACTTTTCGAATTTTCGTATGGGTGTTAATCAATATTCCTCTTCAGGCACAAAACATTTGTCCAGGTTAAAACAAGAGGCCAGACACTGAGCACCTTCTCACACATCTGTAGGAAAAACACGGCATAACCTGTGATTAAATATTTATGTGAATATGTGCATAACAGAAAAGCTTTTAGGGCTCAGCGTGTTTTAATGCATTCACACACTCACACAAAACCTCAGAATAGCTTCCTAAACACAGAAACGAATGTTCTAAACTCTTCTCGGGCCTCTGACTGGATTTAGGTACCGCATTGATTTCAAGCGGTGCAGTTTTTGGCATGCTAACCTTTTAGAGCCAGTGCTTTTGAGACTCATTTGGCTGGTCATTCTGCAGTAGGTGTTCACCATTTTTTTCCCCTTGCCCCGAATATCAGGGATTAGTATTCAGTGTCATGTGCTCTGACTCAAACCACTAGGTAATTCTGAGCCTGACAGCAGGCCAACCAGCTCACCTGAAAAAGCTGTGCCTTGGCCCTTTTTCCACAGTCGTGATATCAGAAACAGTGCACACAGTCATCGTTTAAAGCGTTTAATATGCTTCCAGTTACATGTCATCTAGTAAACCTGTTCCAGAATTGTCAGAATTTATACTTGGTTACATCAGAATCTCCATGACAGGATCAGTTTCATGTCTGTTAATGTCCTCGAATCAGAATTTGTACCGAGTTTAATTTTAGTACGAATGTATCATGTTGATCCCTATATCATGTTAATATTATTTTGCAATATTATTTATAGGTAAACGTATATTATTTATATATATATATATATATATATATGCAAACAGTCCCAAAACTGCAATGTCTAAGCCTTAACATTTACCAGGGCAAGACAAAAATAATCTATTTGCTTTTTAATCTCCTTTAATAACATGATTTCTTAGTGCTACTGTCGCATGTATTTTCGTATGGAAAAAACAATCATTATTAAACTATGCAAATGCATGAATAGGAAAATACTTTAAACTTGTGCGTGCTCACAACGCACACATAGGTCCCAGAACACCCAACAATAAAGACAGCATGGTGCTTAGTTTATATAGAAGAACAGAACACAGAATTCTTCAGTTCCACATGCTGATGTGTCTTACTACGTCTGACAGTGACATGCACACTGCCTCAATTTTTAAGTGTTCGAGAAAATCTCTGGATGCGTTACCATAGAAATGTTATGCAAGATAGGGTTCAATAAGTGCACTCTGGGATAGTCACCAAATATAAGTGACACCAGATACTTATGACCACCCCTATTATTGACACAGAAACACACAAAACAACATACACAATAGCCATTTGTACTTAACCTAGAAACTGCAACACCCACCTGGGCCCAAGTGGTAATCAACACTGGGTGGTATTGAAATGAAGATAAAAAACAGGCCCAGGCCATTCTATTGAAAAGTGAAGGAGGCATTGTTGGTTTAATTTGTTGTGTGTTTGCGGGGGGTACAAAAAAGAGTGCAGTAGGTCATTACAGGAGCTTAACCATAGGAAGAAAAATGCTAAATGGTTTAAAATGTCATGTGGGTGTGGCATGCAATAATCTGCAAATCATAGGGGTGTAAAATGATTTTGTTCAATAATCATTCTTTAGGAAATCTACATTATGGTTTTATTCCAATTTATTTTAATAAACAGTAAACAGTACCCTAAACCAGTGTTTCCCAAAGGCTGCGAAGGTGCTGCAGGTCGTTTTCAATAACTATATTTATTTTTACTAATTTTGAAAATACCATAAAATGTTTACATCGAAAAAGTAAATATGTTATGGTAAAGGAGTAATTAATTTTTTTTTTTTCTTGTCATTGGCAGCAAGTTGTAATTGACAGAATTATTGTATGTTGATCAAAGTTATGATTAAGGGCCTGGGTGGGCCGCAGAAGCCCTAAGCTTTCTTTGGATGTTCTCATTTAAAAACAGGCCAATAATTTTATCCAAAAAATGTCCTATTTTTCATATATATGGCATAAATAAAATTAAATGGCAACCATTAGATGCATTTACTGTGATTTATCAGAACTATTTTTATACTCTGCACTGGGTGTTGCTTGAACATGTAGTGTGCTTCACAAGTAATAATGCAACAGAGCAATGAGTACAAAGAGTAGGACACAAAACAAGTGGTCGAAAAGTAAAAAACATGTAGTTGTATATTTGCGTGTAGATACACACAGACATACAGTCTAGTTATAACACTAAATTCACAAGGCACAGTTTCAGTCACAGTACACTAATCTTCTGCTTTTCTCTTTATCCTCTACTCTCTCTGTATATTACAGGAGTATTCGGTGCCTGAGGAATATCATTCACTGGAATTTGATAACAGCCTTCATCCTCCGCAATGCCACCTGGTTTGTAGTGCAGCTAACGATGAACCCAGAGGTGCACGAGAGCAATGTGGTGAGTAACAAAAACTGTACCATGCATTCACTCCTAAACAATGATGCCAGCTCAAAGGCTTCATTAAGAGATGCCATAATATGGTCTGTAAATAACCATGTGTGTAAATGAGATGCGTGAGTGTGCAGAGCCTTTAAATGTTCTAAGAATCTCTGCATAATAATAAGGCCTCTTTAACCAATTTAGAGATTCTTACTAGAACTTTTGTTGAGTCCAATTCCACCTGCTAGTTTTCCATCACACAATGCTATCAAGCAAGGAGAGTGAGGTGCGTCCTCCAAGCACTCTCAGCTCTCCAGCACACTTGGAGGAGAGAGTAACTCCTAGCCCCCGTAACACATTAAATTGTGGGTCTGTATTCTCTAATATGCAAATATGCAGTCAATCATCTGAATTCCCCACACAGAGCTTCACAGATATACATATTAAAAGCATACTCTCACCTCCCCAATATACAACTTCCCACAGTTCTTCTCTCAAGCCCACAACTCAGTAACCTAATGCTCTCTGTCTCTGCCTCCCCCTGATACAGTCTTACACACACACACACACACAGTCTCTGCACTAATTGGATTGCAGGCATGCCTTTGCAGCTCTGCGCTGCATCTCTGGAGCCTCCCTGAGTCTCTGAGCAGAGGTGTAATACCAACTGGCTTAGGAGCCTACCTTCACACACCGGAGTCAGCATGGCAAGCAAAAGTGTGTGTATTCACTCTTGAGTAAACAACACGCTCTGAGGAGCCGTCCAGTTTGCCTCCCAGCTAGTCAATTACCCCCTGCTTCTGTGTGCTTCAACTAATGAAACTCATCAGAAGTGAGAAATTAATTAACATATCGCCCTGTCAATAATAGGCCCCCAGGATCCTCTCAAGCATGCGACATCATGAGCCTGCTCAGGCAGCCGTGTGGTCCCATGTTGTGAAATGCTGCATTTATAAATAAAATATTGTCACTATCACATCTTATGGTCTTCAGTAACAGTAACAGTTTTATAGCATCTTTTTTTTTTTCAACATAACACCTAATTGGACCAAAGGAAATGGTTACATTAACATGCATTGTTACAGTTCTCGCAATGTGATTGGCTGAGAGGCATTCCATGAGTGCCAGCATCTCTCAGTAATGGCCCTCTGACTGAATCTCTTTAGGTATCACTGCGCCTTACTTGCCTGTAACCAAGCAACAAAAACCAGCGGTAAAAAATAACAGCCACAACAAAGTTTATTACAACTAAGAAGCCTGCCAAACAGAACGATAATGAATAACATCTTGTTCTAACAGCATTACACACAAGCCTGCAACAACAAAACCAAAATGCCTCCACTGTAATCATTAAAGCTGTCTATACCAAGCAGTTTCTATTTTTGACATGCCTATGTTCCTCCTTAAAGTATGCAGCCGCATGTGATGAGAAACAGGACATTATCGCAAATGAGACACTTTATGGGAAAATTGCTAGACTGCTGGAAGTTCAGTTTCAGATAGTGTTTTCAATCTGCCATGAGCTTCTGATGTTGCATTTAAATGTGACACACAAATGTGTTGCTAGTACTCAAGATATTAGCTTATAAATCCATGGTGTGTTTACATCTTCATAAGCACACTAATAATAAAAATCTAATAATAAAAATCATAAATTGCAGTATAATTACAGTAATACACTTGAGCTTGCAACGATACTCCGTCTTGTGTATAACTGCATAATGAAAATGAAGTGTGTTTCTATTTCTCCAATTAAAGTTATTATTTAGGAAGGGGTTTTTTTTATTAACACACTTTATTCCCAAAATAAACCATGCCTGATTCCACCCACAAGCTGGATCACACAGTGTGACCAAGTTAGAAGGGTGAGGGCTAGGAAGCGTGTGCTTCCTTTGAGACATATGAAGCACATCTTTTCTAACAGCTGCTAACATAACATAACTGGAAATCTCAATGTACTCCTCAGAGAACACAAATTACCACCGTGTGGTACACAGTATTGTTACCCGGTATACAAGGAAGAAATACAGTCTGATTGTTAGGTTAAATGCATGCGTATGCTGTCACTTCATCATTTCACTTCTTCTCAAACAAGGCAGCTTTACTGATTGTGTCTGGTAGACTGCGGGTGGTTGTCAAACTTTTCTAAGCAACATTCCTGCAAGAGAAAGCTAAAATGGAAACCTGAGCTAAACATACCTGTCACTCCTGGTGTTGCTTGGACCCATTATTTGCCTTCACTGTCTACTTTACACCCAAGGGACATGACCCACTGGCGATTGTGAAGGTCCTGACTTTACTGGTGTGTAAAAAAGCTCCTAGGCAAATGTTGTATCAGCAAAGAGAAGAGTGCACAAGGTCACCCAGAGAAATGGAAAGAATATCACAGGGATCAGGTAGTAACAGAAGTGAGTAGAGAGTCCTCCGGCTCGTTAATGAATCAGACCCTTTAATGCTTAAAGCTTTTAAGTGATACAGTCCTGTTATGTATGTGTAATAAAAGATTTATTTTAATGTGGAGCCATTAGAGACGAGAAAGCAGAAGTAATTTCAATTTAAGCATTCTACTCTAGAGGATCTGTGGGACTTCAAAAACCCAGCTCATTCATTCTCTTTGCTTCATCTCTCTGTACAGCCGCAGAATGATCTGTAGACTACTTATCAACTGATTAATGCTTCAGCTAGAAACAAGGGTTCAATCACATCTTCAAATCAAACGAATGGTGAGCTCACAGCTCCTTTCAGAGAGTCAATATAAAATTGTTTTTTAAAGGTTTAAAATCTCCTTTCAACTGCAAAAAAACCTAATAGGCTTAGAGAATGTGATGCTAAAACTTGTACCGAGGGTGTCTAGAGATATATTCAGGATTCAGTCCTCCTACATCAAATACAGGACATGTTTCATTTATTCACGCAAGGTGTATGCAGACAGGTCATGGCTGCACTATTAACACAGTGTATCAATTTGAGGCATGCACTTTTTTCCTCCAAGTGCCCCATGCATACTGCATGTTGTGTCTTTTCAGGAACTTTTGAGAACAAGATAAATGAAAGGAAGTGATAAATAAAATAGGAGAAAAGCAGTCAACAGCACTGAACATCCTTCCCGCTGTGCCTTTCTAAAACTGAGCCTAGTCCAGCTATTGCACTTAAATTCTCTGCATCTTTATAGAGAAAAAAAATATATAAACACAAGAGAGGAGTAAGATTAGATAGACAATACCATCAAATTTGCTAGTGTGTGGAAAGCATTTTGAACAAGAGAGAAAACACCATCACTTAGAATGTGCAGGAAAGAAAGAGTTAAATTCATTAAATGAAAAAGGGAAACTAAAACACAAAACACAGTGTGAGACATTATACCAGTAAGTTTGTTAGTGTCTCAGTGGACAGTAGTGTGAAAGAGAAGTTAAACAGCCTTTTGAAGCTGACAAGACTTCCAGATTGAAGGAGTGTAAATTGTTCAATTTACAATTCTGATATCATAAAGAAATCTGGATTAAAGTTTTTAGGGGATCTTGTAGGGTAGACTGAAACAGGTTTTCCGAAAAAATGTAACTGACAAAATGGTTAATTTCATACAATCCTGAGTATGTGAAGGTTTTGAAAGCTTATCTAATAAATCAAATAAAGTGTTTCTGAAGAGTGTGTAAACCGCTGACATTACCTTTGTGAGCACTGGCCCAGGAAGATATTTGAGAAACTGATGTGTTCAACAGGCTAGGTTAGTCTGTGAGAGAATGTTATAAACAAAATCTTCAACAGCAGAAAAGCTTTAAAGTGCCTGTTTATTATATTTTTAGGAGGGCACTGTGTTAAAGGGATTCTCCTCTGGACTGTTATTTGTTGGATGTAGAGGTCACTGGAGTTTATGAAAATTCCTTTAAAAACAGTTTCTTCGTGCTAATTAGCTGTTGAAAGCTACTGAGTGTTTCTGTGTTGTCCAGGAACTGGTAAAAGCCTCTATGTCTATGTAATTAAAGTAATTACAGCTACATTTAAGCTTTAGTTTTATGCTAGAGCTCAGACTTGGAGAGAAGAACATATTTTTGATAAAGGGGCTAGCCATCAGCCTGCACCGCCCCACCCTTACCACCTTATAGTTAAGTGAAGTGACAATTTGTCATCCGTGAACACAGCACAGCACACAGTGTGAACAGCATGAAATTCTTTCTCTGTATTGAACCCAGTCACTAAGTGAAGCAGCGGGTAGCCAGGAACACAGCGCCCAGGGAGCAGTGTATGGGGACGGTACCTTGCTCAGAGTACCTCAGGGGTGCCACTAGCAGCCTTGGGATTCAAACCCACAACCATCTGGACACCAGCTGCCCCGATATATACATATATATGTATGCAGCCTATCCATTCTCAAAAAGCCTCTATTTTCATGTAACAAAACAGGCAGAATAACATATTTGACTTCTATAGAGTAAAAGGTGAAGTGAAGGCTCTTTGACCCCCATTGTCCGTGTGTGGTGGGACAGTGGTGCGAACCTCAAAGACAACATTTGCTTTGACTCATTCAGATTAGGATGGATCTAATGTTGTATTACAGAATGCTGTCTGTTCCTGCTTAAAAACAGGATTAAGTCAAGATGAGCTGGGAATTCAGTGCATTAGTCATGCTTCAAGTATCATTTCTTTCCTTTGAACTGGAGAAACAACCACAAAAACAGCTAATACATTTCAGTAGATGGAGTCAGACCTTTTTTTTTAGATTTGAATCTTTTCTCGTTCTTATTAATCAACCGTGGTGCTTCTAGTTAAGTAGAATGCAGACATACTGGCGGCTTTTCATGAAGAATCACTTTAAACAAAGGCCCCAAGGCAACACCTCTTAACACATACTAATGAAACTCCATAGGACACTTAATTCCATTAGCCAGGCCGGTCCCCACTGTTTCTTTTAGCTATTCATCTCCATTTTACTCCATGCATCACTTTACGCATTAAACAGCACCTTAACTTCCACACGTAGACACTTCACCCTCACACCAGAAGACACAAATGCATCAATAAGGTTCACTTCAATTAGCTGTGAGCAAAGTTTTGCCAAAAAACAATGTTGTTAGAACAGACAGACAGCTAAAGCATTTACTTGCTAATCAGTATCCATAATAATACTACACCTTATAAGTAATTAATTACATTTCATACAGTGCAAAAGACTTATGCACCATATAGCTGGGCAATACATGTATATCTGCTTGGGGAAAAATGTGTGTGCATATATATCTATACGGGCAGCTTGATGGCCTAGTGGTTAGGGTCTCCACACACCGCTCCCTGGGCACCTCGTTGGCGGCAGCCCGCTGCTTCACTCGGTGAATGGGTAAAATATATATATATATATATATATACATATATATATAGCATTAGAATAAATAATCTCTTAAAAAGCACTTGAGACCATAAATAAATAAACTTCGTTTCATATTTACATTGCATATATATTTTCAAATCATAAACTGTTTTTTTTCATAACCTGTGTATGTGGGATCGTTAATCAACCTAGAAAAGTTGTAAAAAGAAGGCCACAAGATTGATTGTTTTCCGTTTTCTTTTTCTGTCAGATCTGGTGTAGGCTGGTTACTGCAGCATATAATTACTTCCATGTGACCAACTTTTTCTGGATGTTTGGTGAGGGTTGCTATCTGCACACGGCCATCGTGCTGACCTACTCCACTGATAAACTGAGAAAATGGATGTTCATTTGCATCGGCTGGTGTGAGTGTTGCTTTTGACCTACTTTGCTGACTAATTAATCCAATATGTGAAAATGAGTTTTTCATTCTAACAATAGATGGGCAATACTTTGTTATAAATAGGCGTTTATACATGTTTAGTTTACAATTCCACCAGTTATACAAATTGAAAATGGTTTTAGCGTTTTACCTAAACTGAGAACAAAGAATAATCCTTATAGACTCACTGCAAATTCAGTTCCAGGAACAAATTGCTGACTAATGACAGACGATTATCTATTTAACCTTGTGCAACTAGATGCGATAATTCAAGATGGTTTAAAGGAGTGCAGCTACTTGGGCACTAGAGTGGTATTTTCATTACATCAGTGGCATTGTTTATTGTTAAACATCGAAAGTAATGACAATGGGAGGCATTTAGTATTGCTTTTCTACTCTCAGGTATTCCATTTCCCATTATTGTTGCATGGGCCATTGGAAAGCTGTACTACGACAATGAAAAGTAAGTACCTTTCATGCATGAGTTCTCATCTTTAGACCTCTCAACACACACACACGCACACACATACACACACAAGCACATGCACACACACACACACAAACACAGTAAAAGCAATGCCATGCATTATTAGTGGTTTATCAATAATTACACTCAGAACACACTCCCTGGGAGTCCGAATTATTGACTACTGCCATTCTGAAGTCTTGTTATGGTCTTTGGCATTGTTGAGATTGAGGTCAAGCTTTATGCACTATTCTAGTCGTCCTGGGTTAACAGTCATCTGTTGTTCTTCCACTAAATTAAATGTACATGAATGCATTTAATTATAATTCCACCAGTGTTTCTGGTCATTTCTGCATTCAAGCTGGTTTGGTGAGAAATGCACCATTCTAGAGAAACCTAACAACCAAGTAAGAATTGTTCACAGAAGGGGTGCTTGAAACCAGACAACAGAAACATGTAATGCCAGTAAAATCTCAGAATGTTATTATACAAAACTGTTATGAATCTGTCGCCTGGTGTCCGTCTCAATACTTTATTATTAAAGTTATGATCACTTTCTTCTTGCAATACTATTTAAACATAATAATGTAAATACACATTTAAAACAAGTTACACAATCAAAGTGAGCAACACGATCAAAAACAGGTTTGATTCTGCACCTAGGACTTTTTTCCTGTTTATTTTGAGATGTCAAAGAAATGACAAAAACATAGCAAAAATGGAGGCTTTTTAGTAGCACCTCTTCTATTTTTCAACTGAAACGTTGCGTCAGTAAAATTACAGTGGGGTTTTGTTTTCATCAGATTTATCATCCTAATCCTATAGCAAAGGAGAAAGGGCCGTCTTCATGCTGACACTGCAGCATCGATGTTCATCGTTTTTATGTAATTTTGTATTGGACCAAAGATGTGGATGCTGAGACAATCACTTGCAAATGACGTGTCAAAGTAGCAGCTTCCGTTGAAGTTATTGTTAGAGAACTCAGCCAGACCTTGCTAAACAGGCACATTAATTTCCCACACAGGCCCCATCAGCAAAACTCTGTTAGCTGTTCTCTAATTCAAGTTGACAGTCAGCATGCGAGGCCCTTCAAAGTTTTTATTTCCCAGAGTCTTCACTGCCAGGCAATCATTTCATCCATTCCACACTGGGGACTTGGCTTACAAGCACACACTTACACATGCTCACAGTACACACACACACAGAGGTCCGTGAATGAGCCTTGTATAGTTAATGTCTACATGAACCTGCGGATATTCCTGGGTCTATTCCCAGACTAAAAACCGCCCAGACCAACACTGCACTGCACGAACATCTTCTGCTCTCTGTCTCTCACACATACATACACACACTGAGAGGCTTGATTATGCAGCCCACTGAACAGAAACTGTAGAATTAACGATTGCAGCCATATCTTTGCCCAAGGGACAGCTTCCTCTCTTTGTTCCATCTCTTTGTACTTCAAAAGTGCTTGTTTTTGTTTCCAAGTTTTTTATTCCCTTCCACATTCTAATGTATTCAAGTAGTTTTGAAGGTCATCATCTTTAACAAACATCACTATCTTCCTTGGATTTGGTTTAGTTCATTCCCTCCCTCCCTCCCTAACTCTCTGTGTCTAGCTAGTGTTAAGATGATCCACTCCGAGTGCCTGGAGAAATGGGCCAGGCTTGTCTGTATGCTATTGGAGAATGAAAGAAGTTAACTGGGAGTTGTGGGTTAGTTTTTTTCCTGCAGAAGGCTCTGTGATGACCCAGATTATTTTGGCTTTTATATTGGTGAAGAACTTTCTTCTGTTATGTGCAACTGCAGGTGCTGGTTTGGAAAGAAAGCTGGGGTTTATACTGACTACATCTACCAAGGCCCCATGATACTTGTCCTTCTGGTGAGCTGGAGTCTTTTTGAGACGTTTACATCCTAAGAGAAAAGGCTTAGTGTGAACACAACCATATGTACAAAAAGAAAAAAACTCTTGTGCTAGAGTTCCAAATCGTATTAATGTCAATAGTGTTTATGTCAATATTGTTTATGTCGATAAAACATCTATAAGCCAACTTATATTCCAAACAAATTTTGGGCCAAGAAATTTGACTTTGCTGCCATGGCCCCCAAAACCTGCCCACATAAGCCTGAGCTTCCATGCAAAACTAAAGAACCAAACTTTTAGCACAGATGACAGCTAATTGTTTACATCTAGAGTACAGACAAAAATGTATGGAAATGATTTTGGGGTGAGCCAGTGCTTGTTTCCCAGCTCTCATCATTAGCTGCATACTTACTTATTTCATGCTTTCTCTTACTCCACAGATCAACTTTATTTTCCTTTTCAACATTGTGAGAATCCTGATGACGAAGCTGAGGGCCTCGACTACTTCAGAAACCATTCAGTACAGGTGAGCCATTCGGTACAGCTGACTGAGAGCGGGTTGAACTCTTGACTACATAACGCTATATATAAAGCTGAACTGAACTGAAATAAATGTTGCTGAACTGATTGATGATATAATCTGAAGCCAGTCTAATACTGTAGATATCTGTATCCATCCTTAAGGGCAGCAAATCATTGATCCTAATGCTAATCCTTAAATAAAAATAGTACTGCATGAGGGGAAAAAATGTGTATCTGTCAGCTGTTGTGCCACAGTATTCCACAGTTATGATTAATGTTTTTGACAGGCACATTCAGTAGCCCATAAGAATCGAATACATGCTGTTCAGAGAAAATTTATCTCAGTGTCATTGTGTTTGACAGCCACCCTGGCATTCAGCTGAATACCACTGGTCAAGAATATTACATTAAACATTGTCATCTCTGACTCGCTGATGATCAATCTGTGTCATTTGGTCGAATCATTTGACAACTACAGCATGTGGCACTGTCATGTTGCAGTAATTACATCACACAGCAAGATCATTTCTGTGTTAATTAATCTTTCTGCAATTCAATTTTGTACGGCTACTTTTTGGGTATGCTAGCTTTCAGAATGTTAACTGATTAACAAGCTAATTTGAATATCCAATGTCGTGCTTCAGTGCTTTTAAATATTACTGAAACAGTATGTTCCAACACATGTAATCTCTCTGGGTATGCATGTAGCATCTGAATACTAAATACAAACCCTATCCAATCTTACTATCGAGCCCTCCAAATTTGCTGTTATTGCTTAGTGCCTACTGCCTCTCCAAAGCTAAATGCAATTGGGGGCTCTGTGGTACAGATTTCTGCACATTTCTCTAACAGTTTCCCTTTACTATCCATCCATGTCAGTATAATGAAAAATATATAGCATTTTCAGGTTTCACAAGCTCAGTTGCAGACTCTCATTGTGAAGGTTAGTCTTACTTAGTGTAACTTGACAATCATGATGCCATTTTAACTGCATCAATCACTCCCTCCTACAGAAAAGCAGTGAAGGCTACTCTGGTTCTGTTGCCACTGCTGGGCATCACCTACATGCTGTTCTTCGTGAACCCCGGCGAGGACGAGATATCACAGATTGTTTTCATCTATTTTAACTCTTTCCTCGAATCCTTTCAGGTAAGCAACATCTAATTACAAGTTTTCACTGATGGCTTCAAATGCACTGAGGTATGCTAATCACTTCCAGTAGTGAAACATGGACATGGACAAAATTAACCATTTGTAACTGGTCGCCATCCTGGAATCTCCTACTGCCTTGACACTGGCTTGGCAGCGTTTTAATGTGATAGCAATTCACTTATTTCTTGAATCCTACAATTTCAACCACAATACACCCAGTTTTTTAGGAGAGACTAGGGGTGGAACTTAAGTCAAACTGGGCCTTGGTTTCTGAGCCATGGTGCAATTTGTGTCATAGTTTATGTTAAGGTTTAGTGTGATGTAAAGAATAAAAAAAATGTAATTATTTTTATTACAAAATTGTTGCCAAAATTACAGCCATATCCCCTGCATTAGCAATGTTTCTTGCAGTCGGTTGTCACAGAAATGGTGACATTTCAGTTCTTTGTTCATCTTTTACAAGATGTGTGTACTAAAACGTGCTCTAGTTGGAATTTCAAACCTTGACTCAAGCACATTCAAAAGTGATTAGAATCCTGCTTTCAACCTTAGTCAGAATAAAAAGGTTAAAATAAATTTAAAAAAAGGTTAAAACAACAATTAAGTTCATGGCTCAAGCATGTTTAACTGTGATGGGAATAGGTGCTTAGCCATGTACCTATGTAGCCTATGCAGGGAGGAGCACACTCTCTTAGTGGAGCCAAAACATCTGACTGCTAAACCATGAATTTCAGTTCAGAATACTTAAAAATGACTTGTCTAATGTTTGCAGAAGTATTCTGGTAAGGGGCATATTTGTGTAACTTTTCAGAAGAAAAATTTGTTAATGTTGTATTTTAATTCATCATCTGTTTCTTTCAGGGGAATTACATAATAGTTCTTGTGCAATTCTTTGAATATTTTATTCTCTAAAAACATTAGTGGCATCCAGCTTTACAGCAGTATAGATCTTTTATGAAGGCCATCCCAGCAGTTTTCTCATGGAACAAACATATTAGAGATTGTTTGAAGGCAAGGATTAAACTTTTATAGAATAAGGCCAGACAAAAAAAAGGGTCACAAAGGATTCTTCAAGAGATGCCTTTAATCATCCATTTTTGGCTCCCTAAGGAGATTTGTGAATGTTTCCTTATCTTAAACTGGTAAGGAACAGTAGATTATAGCACTACACAAATATGGAGAGGTCAGTTCCATAAGTAATAAACTTACTTTCAATAATACATGTGCACCAATTGCTCAGTGTAATTTAGGTGAAACAGTGCTTATTTACTTGTTAGCTCATTGCACAATAAAAACATGTTAACATTATAACATTAGTCTTTTTCCATCTTTCTCTCCAGGGCTTTTTTGTCTCTGTGTTTTATTGTTTCCTGAACAGTGAAGTAAGTCAACTTTCAATCTTTTTTTCCCTCTCTCACTCTGCCCTTGCTTCCTCTAAGCAGCCTCACTCAGCTCGCAACAACAGAAGCGTATAATCCCCCATGTAGCCTAGGGAGGACAGCGCTAAAAACACACTCCAAGTCAAGCCTGTCGAAACCCTGAAGTGCAGTGCAAGCAACCCCAAGTAATTTGGCCAGTGCAGATTCCCTCTGCCTGACCTGGCCAATCAATAGGACCACATTGTGTTTCTCCTTCAAGCCCACAAACAAACCAACTTTAGTCAATGGCAAAGGGGTCAATGGCATTAAATTCGGGGCTGTCATACAATAAGCATCACAGGGGCTAACTCTGGACTATGTTAAACAAACGATTTGATTCTTTTAAGGATTCTGCTTTAGGATATAGCCTCTAAATGCCCTGAAGATGCCATGCAGAGTGGATCATGGTCACATTGTTTTGTATTTGATCTAATCAGCAAATCAAAGCAAATAAAAAAAACAGTGGTATGCGCTTGATCCAAAGCCACCCCTAACCAGAGACAGAAATCAAAATTCAAAGTCAAAGCAAAACATATAATATATCCTTCATCTCACTCTGGCAAGACAAGCAAGACGTCAGCATCAGCGATAACACCATTCTGCTCCAACAACCTACAAGAGGCACCACAATTTGAAATACAAGTCTTCTTCAAATACTTTGCCAGCAGCAATATGATACTGAGGCTAAAGAATGACCTTAACTCCAGCTGACAGTGAACAAAATGTAGTCTACTTTCCCCTTCAAGGGTGCCTTTTTCACAGTTTGTCCTCATGTACAGAGATTATGATAAGTATAAGAAGACAAATGCACAGATAAAAATGTTAAATTATACTGTATATATTAAATCTACAGCTTCAATAGATCAACAGCTTCTATAAATGTCCTAACCGTAATACTGAATGTGTCATTTAGTATTTTAAGGAGACATTGAAACACAGCTGCTTTATTACAGTCACACTCTAAATCTTTTACAGATGTTCTGACAATTTTAGCTGTCAAAATCACGTACCCCTTGCTGTATCTTTTACCATCTCGTGGTAAATGAATCATCAAACCCCAACCTATGTCTCTTATACTGACATATAAACCCCACCAAAAAGGAATTAGTTAGTATAATCCTTAGTTAGTATAATCTTAAACGTTCCTCAAAGCCATTACAATTATGCAGCGCCCTTGCTTTTTTTATAGTTTGTAGAAAGGGGAAAAAAATGCTAGTACTTAGCATAATCAGTGGTTTTCTCTCGTTGTGGATTTATGCAAATTTATTTACCGACTGCAGAAATAGAAGGCCTTTTTACTTTTACCATTCTCTTCTAATGGATGTACATCCACATGAGTAAACTTACAGCACAAATCCCTATATAGTTTGTTACTCAGTGCATTTCACTGCTAGCTTGTCAGTAATTGCATTACACCCACTTGTGCCCTCTATCTGTGTATCATTAGCAAAACACATCGCTTTAAGCACCGAAGCCCTAGAATGTTCCAGTCTTGAATTGCAGCAGAAGCTAATTACCTATGTGCCACCAACACTCTGGCACTGATGAACAGCCTGGATCTGAAACCCACCCTATGGATGCCAGCTGCTTCATGGGGAAATGGGTTTAATGTTCTGTTTGTGCATTGATCTAAGGCTAGATGCAAGTGTGAACTTTAATCTACCACACAAGCATGTATGAAAATGATCTTTGGTCATTGTAAAGGGCAGATTCTATCAAAGCCATTGTAACACACTCCTGTGAAACTGCCCAGTCTACAAGCATATGCCAAATGACAGAAAATCATTCATTCCAAATTCACAGCCAGAATCTCTCCTCAGATCTAATTAATGACTAAAGTCGTACTGAACTGCACAGTATGTCAGCAATGGGACTTGGTCATTGACTCACATATCTGGCTGTCACATAAGCACTACCATTTGCTTGGGTCAGAATACTGAAATTTGGCAGCAGACAGACTATTGTGTTGGTTTGGCACACGGTGGGGGTGCTGCCTACATCTAAAGAGTCTCAGAGCTTGACAGCAAAGCAGCGGCGAGAATATCAACTCGCATTCCTGCGTTTGAATGGCAGGAGAAATTTCTCTGTGGACTATCTCAAAGACAAGGCTCCTAGACGCATTGAGCGAGATGAAGACAAAGGCAGGTTAATGTTCATTTACATTTACGGCATTTAGCAGACGCTTTTATCCAAAGCGACTTCCATTCCCTACCTACGGGGGACAGTCTCCCTGGAGCAACTGGGGGTTAAGGGTCTTGCTCAGGAACCCAGTGGTGGTATGCTGAAGGTAGGATTCAAACCCATGACCTCTTGGTCCAGAGGCTATTATCCTACCCACTGAGCTATCACCACCCACTGAGCTACCTACATCCCTCACATTGATTAGCTAAGATGGCTGCCTTTAAAAGGGCCGGGGCATTTCCTTTTAACTGGCAGCTCATTGATTAAATAAAACACCCGCTCTGTGCCAGAGAGTAAAACACACTGGCACAGAGCGCCTTTAAACATGTTTAGACAACTGTATTCATATCCTGTTTGACAAACACGCTCTAGACTCTAAAAGCTATAGATTATGCTGTCAGGAGGATGTAGTTTCTATGTAAAATGTCTGAACCTTGTGCTAAATGTGTTGGCCTTTCTGCATGTGACGTACATCACACCCTGGTATAGATTACAAAATGTTAATGATTTGTCTCTACATATAAGACCAGCTCAGAGCAGAAGCTGCCCTTTTCCGCTTCTGCAGGACCAGTCCCCTGGTGCAAATTGTAATCTTTTATAAGAAAAATGACCAAAACTGTTCACAAACCAGAGGAAAAGGGCATCATCCACAAACAGAATTAGATCATGTCCACCTACCTGCCTACATATCTGTCAACCATCTCTTCACCATAGAGAACAGGCTTTACAGATAGGTGTATTCTCCCTTATGACCTCAATAGCTGAGGCCATGTTTAAAGGTCACATGGAAATTGAGCTGACATTTTCCTTGACTTCCCATAAGAAACTAATACAATCCAAAAAGCATACCCTGAAACATAATTAGTACTTTTTCCCCCATCCTCCTGTGCCCATAAGACGTTTAATTATTTATATGGATATAAATGATGTATAACTATATGAAACTTTTTTGTTCATCTTTTACATTAGCCCTATTTTATTATATCAGCAGAGTTTTTAGTTTGATGGACAGGAACATGCTCTTGTATTAATGTTCGACTGAGCAGCTATATTGGTGAAATGATAGGGTTCAAGCCCCTCTGTTGAATAATGCTTTGAATCATAGCAAAACAATATAGATAAAAGACCCAGACTCATATTAACCACACAGTATGCCTGGGTAATAATTTAAATTTGGACCAGTAATTATAATCTGCAGAATGATCACAGTAAGTGATATGATGCAAATTCAGTAGTGAAGTACCAAATGTAAGCCTTACAGAGCCTTTCATCTGGTTCAGTCGCAAGACCTTTTGCAGTCGCATCTTTAATTATCTGATGAACCTCTGGAAAAATTCTGGAAGAAAAACAGCCATGTGTAAAAACAGTATGAGTTTGAATTCATTTATAGTTTCCAGTAGTTCCTGATTTTACGTTTTTAACAGTCCAGACTACTTCAGACACAACCATAATGCCAAACCATATTATAATGCAACACCAATAAAATATTTGGGTCCACTTCACTCACCTACCATGTTAAATCTGCTAAAAGCACAAATGTCATGTTCACAGACATATGTGTACATTTACATGTGTATATGGACATAATGTAGAAAACGGTGTCTGCAAACAGGAGGGAATATGAAAGTGACTATTCTGTCATACCCGAGCATGCTACAGCACACAGTGTGAACAGCACTAAATTCTTCCTCTGCATTTAACCCATTCACCAAGAGAAGCAGCGGGCAGCCAGGAACACAGCGCCCAGGGAGCAGTGTGTGGGGACAGTACCCTGCTCAAGGGTACCTCAGAGGTGCTTAGCAGTCTTGGGAATTGAACCCATGACTTTCTGATCGCAGGGCGAGCGCCCTAACCACTAGGCCACCAGCTGTCCCATAGCTGATGTTTTATATGAATAAAATAAAACTTGGTGGTGTTATTTCAGCTTGCTAATGTCAGAACCGCATGATTCTGTGCGGTGATTCACTGTGTGATACCTTTATGGGTTTAAACCGGTCGTGCAATCTCACCAAGTTTGCACGTCATTGCTAATTTTGCTAAATTTTGCAAACGCCGTTATTGTCAGTTGATTCAATGCACCTTCTTCTTCATCATGGAGCAGACCAAGTTTAGCATACTGACAATTCCATGTATATGTTTGTAGTTAATTTGTTGATGTTCTGTTTGTATAGGCTATAATAAGTGCAGTTTTTCTATTGAATACATTTTTTAATAGATTAGTATGAGCATACAAACAGAATGCTTAAATAAAGTGAAACACACGCACACACACAGCATCTATTGTAGGGTACATGTACATTGTATTTAAACTAATTGTCTGTTTTATCAAATGGACTACACTTTAACTGTAGAAAAACTGAGTGTACATACAAGATATCTATATAAACCGTACATACACGTGACACAAACAAAATAAGTGCTACTCTTGTGTGGTAAATGAATGGTTTGGACACAAGCTCTTTCAGAAGTAAATCGATTACAATTGTGTGCTTTTATTTATTTTGTCAGGAATATGAAGAACCAACTGAGAACAAATACAATGTTTTAAAACTCCTATCTATGCATTTGGTGGATTTTAATATGAGACAAATACCTGCATCCACTTATAATTCACTCATCAATGTTATTCTCTCTTCCACAGTTCAAAACATTAGAGCTGTTTGCACACTTGTACACATCACTTAGGTATAGTTGTTGTTGTTTTTTTGGTTCCACCCACACCCCTGAAATGACAAGGCACTAACATCTAAAAGTCTCTGCCTGCTGTTCTGAACTAGAGGGATTCTGTTGAAGTCTACTAGCTTTGTTTATTACATCTCAAGCTGCAAGAAGGAAAAGCACAGTATGTTCTCTTGCAGTTACCTGATGCAAGACTAAAGACGTCTAACACTTTCTTTTTCAAACTTGCAAACAAAATTGGTCTCTGTCAAGGTTAACTGGTAAGAAGCTATACATTTCAGACCTGACAGAAAATGATGGACTTCTTCAAAGCCTAAAACAGAAAAATCATGTGATCTGACACTCTCTTTTTCTCACTTCCAGGCGTTAATTGGCCAGTGAAAAGGTTAGCTGGTTTTAGGGTCCTATAATGTTTGACAGAAAAATGGTAAACTTTGTAATGTCTTGTGGAATATGGACGAGCGGAATAAGTGTCACGAGAGGCAAATGAAAGCCAACAAATTTGAATGAAAGCCATCAACCATAAACAGATTGCAATAATTTTGCAGCCACTCTCTAGCCTCTTGTCTCTTGTGGTGCTTGAACTAATTTCAGTTTCCATTCACAGTAATTCATCTTCCCAGCCCTCTTTTCAATCTTGTTCTCCTCCGTTTTTGATTATACAGGATCAGGCTTTGATATACAGTATTTCCACTTTGTTCCATGCTTATTTCCAGAAAGATAGAGAATGCAAAATATGGTTGATATGTTGATGATTCAGTTTTTAATTTAGATACACTTTGCATTTTAATACTTTTGGTTATCTATAACAGCTTGCAACTTTTTATTATTTGTTCTAAACTAGACAACAAAACGTCGATTTTGATGATTTAGTCAATATTTTGGCAAGAAGATATCAATGGATAAATAATACAGGGGCAGTTGGTAGTCTAATGGTTAGGGGGTTCGTCCTGCGATCAGGAAGTTGTGGGTTTGAGTCCCAAGACTGCTAAGCACCTCTGAGGTACCCTGAGCAAGGTACCAACCACACACTGCTCCCCAGGCACTGTGTTCCTGGCTGCCCGCGGCTTCACTTGGTGAATGGGTTAAATGCAGAGGAAGAATTTTGTGCTGTTCACACTGTGTGCTGCGGTGTGTTCACGTATGACAGAATGGTCACTTTCACTTTAAAAATACACCATGTTATCTATTTGTAACATTAGGAGGCCTGACTGTCAAGTAGATTACATTATGGACATTTATTTTTTCATAAGTTCAACCAGTCATTTTCAAATCAGTTCTGTTCCATCATCCAGGATATATATATCTACTTGTGAATTTAATCAATATTACTGTATTTAAAATTATTTATACATTTATAAGCCACTGTACTGCTTTTATATTATTGTCAGCATTGTTTCCAATATTACTGTGCTTTGGTCAAAATGATTCAGTCTTCAGCAATATTACATTATTGCTTGACTAGCACCTTTTTAATATTATCACAAGGTAGATTACAACCAATATGTTGCAGTCCCAGAATATGTAGCAATGTAGTACCAATGTTTTATCCATATCATGCAGCTATATGCTACATATATGCAACATGTTGGTTGTGACATAGCAGAATATGCAGCTATATGTTTTGTCCCTAATACAGTTTATACGTTTGACTCCTTTGTGAATAGTCTTGGAGCATTAAAGTTGCTGACTGCAGATTCATTGGTATCTCCCCAGGTTCGCTCAGCAGTTCGGAAGCGCTGGCACCGCTGGCAGGACAAGCACTCCATTCGAGCCCGGGTGGCCCGGGCCATGTCCATCCCCACCTCTCCCACCAGAGTCAGTTTCCACAGCATCAAGCAGTCATCTGCCGTCTAATCTCGACCACCAAACCTTTACTTTTACTGCACATCCCAGCCCCCCAACCCTCGCTAACTACAGCTAACCCTCCACTTCTGCGAGCAAACCCAGGGAACAGCTGCGGTCCAAACAGGGTATGAGGCCTTCGACTGAATGACACCTCCTAAATGGGGTACACTCACAATTAATACTCGCCTGGCAGGTCGGTGGAGAGAATGGAGATGAGAGGACATAATCAGGGAGCTGAGTCATTTTCTGATCGTGTGAGAGGGCTGGACTCCATTGTACTGGGCAGAATAAAGGACAGAGATGTCTGGCTCCAAGAAAAACACTATGGTGGAGTCTGTCAGGTAGAAATGATCAAAATTTCATTTTCTTTTCCCTTGATCGGCCCTCCTGTGTGTGATTGTCTCTGTAGGACACTTTTTACCGCTGGCCCTGCTACGTCTGCAGACCTGTCGGATCGGGACAATAAAGCGCGGAACTTCATGGAGAAATGTGTCAAATTACTGCAGGTTTTATGTCACATCATTTGTGGACGGTTGCTTTTACAAAAAATAATGACTATCTACAGTAGGTGCTTGTTGATGTCCATCTGGGGTGAATCCTTTGCTGTGTTGAAGCACTTCTATAAGTATAATGTCACCACAGGTGTATGTCTGATGACTATTTGGACCATCTTTCATGTATGAAACTATTACAGCTTTGAGAAATTACTGCCCTGCAGCAAGTTTGTAGACAAACATCCTCATTCACTTCCCAGCATATTAATTCCTGGTTTCAGTTTAGAAGTTCAACCATTCAGACAGATTGGGCATGTTAATTTATTAGAACACCACTTTTCTGCATATGACTTCAAAGCGCCCAACTATGAAAATTCATACAATCCAATGCAATCTGGAAAGAGATTAGCTGAGACAGTCTGTCATGTTTTTGAGAGTTTTTTTATTCATGAGTTATTTTATATTTTTAGAGAAGATAAACATTATAAACTACTAAAAAAAAAAGTACAGAGGTTTTAATGTAGCTAGGATGTCCCACAGTTGTATGTCTACAAACATGTTATCAGACTTTTACTCATTATGACTAGGGTTTTTCCACAGGCCCTATTGATACCTGGATACAGTGTGATTTGGAGATGCTAGGTAATCCGATCATTCAAACCACATTTTGAGGTGGACAGGGGCACTTATGACCACAAAACATTTGTAGTGTTAATGCCGAAGCATCTTGATATGCCCTCAACAGTAAAAGAATACCACTCATATTAACCATGTCATTACCAAAATAAATAATTGCAAGACTGTTTGGAAATCATCTGCGATCCGGGCTAAGCAAGCTAGGCTAAAGGAACATAAGGACATTTTGGTCTCAAAAGTAATGCAGTGGGACACATAGTAAATGTCGAATTTTTTTATGTAAGAAATTCGACCACAAGCAACCAAGGGTAAAGAGCTATGTGTTTTGTATGTCTCTTGTGTTTAGATCACTCAAGACACATGTTAATACCAGATATGAATAGGGCCATAGTCATATCTTGCATTTTATCTTGAACCTAAACATACTGCCGCACGATTGGTATATCTTAACTGATCAAAAGATTTAAGGAATTTTAAGATATTCAATAAGAGTATATGGCCAGTTGGATCACTAAACAGATTTTTTTTGTTTTGCTTCAAACTGTGAAATGTAGGCCTTTCTTATTTTAAAACTAGCTCTACACACCTCTTTTCTCCGTTATCCAGGCCTCTGGGACCTCACATCCTTTTTGAGCATGCCAGGGATGAGAGTGTAGAGACAGTTTTTCCACCTGGTTAAATGTTTCTAAGGCAAATCCAAAAAAAAGCTGAGAGACAGGCTTTGACACAATGAAAACCATATGAAAAAAAAAAAAGGATTCCATTGCATACCGTTTTAAGAAGCTCAGACGCACGGGCGACTGAATGTATTCGGGTAGTATGCAGCTCCCCGTTTAGCTGCACTTTCATTACACAAATTCTCAAATAACCAGCAAGCTAACAATATGAACACAAAAGACGCACTACTAGAAACAAGGCTAGGCAAAGACAAGGCAAGATGGATGTGAGGACAAGGCTTCCCCAAAAACAGTTAACCACACAAAACACATAGAGAGAAGTGGGCGGATTTGCTTGGATGTGCTTCAGGAGATTTTCTCACAGCATAACAGCCTTAAAACCATGACGTGTGCAGAAACTGAAAAACATTTTGACATTTAATCACACTAGCCACTTGTGCAGGCAGATAGAACAAGTGTCAATTACTGTGGACAGGAGAGCTGTCATCATGTTAATTGTGAGCACTGTTTTTGTAGATCATCCTCTCCAGTTTTTTTTATTGTATTTTGATAAAATGCGCTGATAAAACACCCAGGCCGAATGCAGAAAGGAGGTGCCGAAAAGGTTTACAGAGTTCACCTGCCCTCCTACAGTGATCTAGGACCGGTTTTGCCTTCCTAATCCATTCTAGACATAAACCATTTAGACAACTGTAAAAGCAAAGGCACATGGCTTTCAAACCCTGGGCTGCAACCCAGATTAAAAGAGGCTGCGGTGAATGTCTAATCAATCAGGACATAGTTAAACTTGTCAGAAATTATGTATTGCATACACAAATAGTCGATGTGAGTGACTTATCTGTGAATGAGTAGGTTATGAGAATTCCGAAAAATCATCAAAGCACCCTACTAAATTTCCCACCATGACATCAAACATATCTATAATCACAAACATATTGAAGGATCTGGTGCCACTTATGTGATGGGCATGTAACTGAGGCCCCTTTTTGCCCTGCCTCTCTCTGAAAGACAGATAAAATGGCAGAAATACAACAATGTTCTTTAAGTGCTTTTTTGGCCACTGACTCACTCCACAGAGTGGCATTTCATTGTGATAGAGCTTACTGACAACCAGATCAGTGTACTGACAGAAACTGAACACTGTTTTCAAATAGCATTATGAAGCAATGCAAAGTTCTCCACTTGAACAAAGATGAAAATAAGAATGGAACTGTCTGAATACTCTAAACCTGATATCTACAACACTCTTGCATCCTACTAATCATCCCCAAAAGCACTGTAAAATGGCAGAGTTCGTTCTTTCATATGCTTGGGAAACCAGACTGGGAATGCAAAAATGAGGCTGATCCATCCATCTTATTGAGTGATGTGTCCATGCATATTTTACAGATTACAGCGAGAAGCTGAGTTTGGAGGATTATAAATTTACCTCCATGCGATACCTGAGCCAAGGACTGCTTATTACTGACTACTCTTAGCTGACCATGTTGAATCTAATTAAATCTAGGTGTTGTGCCGAAACAATCAGTTAATCATAAAAAATAAAGAGCAGCATTGATCAAATACTGACACAGAGCCTATAGCTTTGAGATTATCCCCACCCTATGAAACCTATGTGCACTTTGTTTAGGTGAGCAAGCCTAGCGTGTGTGTTGCTAGGGATTCAGCTAGACCCTTGGTCATTCTGGCATAATATAGCAACCTTCCATGCTCATTGTATATTCTAGTAGCATCATCTAAGGTACGGCTGCATTAGCTTTGAATAGTAGGACCAGACAGGTGTAAGAATTTTGTGTCCGATATCCCTGATTTTGAGGGGCTAACATTTTGGTAACCAATATGATATGATTTTATACTTGTATTTTAGGTTTTATTTTATATTCTGGTAGTTTTTGTTAAACAGTGCTTTACTCATTGATGGTTGCAAGTTCTAAGTTGTCACATTTCTTAAAACCAAAACTATAAAGTAAACAGCAAAAACTCACAGTCTTAAAAAATATGAATATTTTAGTACTGGGGTGGAGCTACCCAGAATTTCTTTGCAGATATGGTTTGTGTGACCTTTTTTCTTATATTTCACTAGTTTTCACTAGGAAAACATTTGGCTTGGATCTGTTTTCAGTACTTTAAACATGTTCATAATCATAATAGTGCAAAAATACTTTGTGATCAAATTTACCAGTATAGCCTTTATTCCCATCATATAGCAAAACAGAAGACGTCCATGTTTCACCCAACCATCAGGAAATTCCTAGTTCAAAATCCTTTGACACGGTGACCAAAAATAACCATTTTTTTGCCATATCTGATACAGACAAAACTGTGCATCACCAAAGACCAATATATCCATTAGGTTCGAGTGATTACATATGACCACTACATCTGATATTAGAGGGGTGGTTTTGTTTCTGTAAACACCCTGTAATCTGACATTTAGAATCACCTGCATCAAGCTTTGTCTCACTCTGTGCATTTTAATGGAATTTGAAAATAGTCACCTTTCCACTGAAGAAGCATCCATTAAAAAACTGAGGATGCAGTCACAACAAATTTGTTTTAATGTGTAATGTGTTTGCTGCCTTTTATTAACTCCTCAATGGCCTGTGAAAATTGCTAAGCAAAACAAAAGCTTGGAAACATGGAAATTGACACCATTTTGTTTGTTGATTGGCACGGCAAACGATAGATTAACCAGAATTTCTCCATTTGGAGACTCATCATGTATGCTTTCATTTTGATCACTGCACTTCTTTGACTGCAGTTTATACAGCGTATCAGTTTAGAGCTCTGCTGACTCTTGTGAAAGGATGGATGAAAGACAGATAAAGGATGGCGGGGAAGAGTTGAAGATGCTTGAGCTTTTGTTGGTTTGTAAAATGGAGCTGTTTGGCTGCAAATGTGAAAGTGGCTAGAGGGTATGTGAGGGTTTGATTCAGCCTAATGAGCTGAAGCTTCACAAAGCAAAGCTCCCAGCTCTCTCCTGGACACACTTCATCAGAATTTTCTCTTTATTTATAGCACTTTAGTGAACGCTGGTTCAAATGGCCACCGCATTCGGAAGGGGTGGCAGGAAGCCAACAATTAAAAAGGCTGTTCAGGAAGAATAAAGACATTAATCTTCTAAAACACTAAATTAGATATCAGCATGACTATTTATTATCACCATAAGCCATAAAGGCCTACTGGTGTCCCTGCGTGCACTTAAACCACAGCTTTCGTATAACTATATAAGCCAATTAATTAAGAGATATTAACTTCAAGGCAATTAAGTGTAGTTCTATTAAATCTTAAAAGTGTACTAAGATTTGTACGAATACCCCCTCATTCAACTCCAATGATGCCAAATCTACTTATCCTTTGAGTGTAAGCCACTCATCCGTCCTTTAAAAATTCACAGTATGTGTGCCACCTTTCAGCAGTTTCATCCAAGCTCTTTTCCCTCTCACACCTTTTTTCGAGAACTGGGTCAGGCAGCCACCAGGCGCTAGCGTCAGACAGGCATCATTCCAAAGAAAATTAGCGTCAACCCGCTCAAGCACCTGCAAGATACAAACATGTGGTATGCTCACTGTGTCTGGAAAAAATGTTCCAACATTTGCTTATATGCTTCATTCTGAAAGATGGGGGGGGTGGGGGGGGGTATTGGACATAAAGTTCATATAAATGCCTACAGCTTACTATTAATGTTATAGCTGAGAACACAAAGATACAAATATATATGTGTGTTCCGTAGTTCAGTAGAACTCCCATTTATGCTTGGGTCAGTGTCTGTATCAGATTTGTTGGCCATAGTCCTGTAGACTAAATCTTAAGGTATGGCAGAACTACTTTGATTTCTTTCTAATCAGTGTAATGCTCGTCATCGTAGTGTCAGTAACTTAGGAAGTGCAATTATAAGCACTATTTTGTCCGCACTAACAATTTTATTTCTATAAAACACAAAGCTGCTGTCTTTTATTGTTTGTTCCAGTCGGTTTTTCACAAGGCCTGAGTTACACAGGGCCCTGACCGACTTCTATCATTACAGCTGTATCTACAACGTCCAAAGGGTTTATTTTTCGTTTGTTTGTTTCTGTTGCGTTCATCCATGTTGTGAAGGTGTACATAGAAATATTTATTTAAATGTGTATGGCACAGAAATTTATATTTATCACGTTATTTAAGGAAGTGTGAGTTCTGGCACATAGGCACACAAGTGTCAGAACTCATAATATAATGAACTGAGGTCCAAAGTGTGTGGATTCAGATAGGACAAACAGATGAAATGTGTTATTTGTTTTGATTCTGTGGTTCTGTAGGAAAAAAAAATCACTTTCATTTCACCCTCTACAGTGCTTAAGGAACATTTGGTTCATTACTTTTTGTTTACCTTTTCCATCTGTTTTATAGTTTTGATGTTTGACAGGATTGAGGACCTCTATATAATTTGTACAAAATACAAAATCGTTGAAGGCCTCAAGACATATGATGTAGTGCTTATTGAGTCGTGCATTAAATCTTTTGTTTTCTATATCTCCTTTAATGTGTTTGCCGTATTTGTTGAAACTGTTCTTCATGTAAGCCTGTCACAATTCTTCTGGATCACCACTATGTAAGATGACACAATCGTAATTACAGTACATGAAATGTGTTTTCATCCATTTTCATTATGGGTTGTGGAAAACGAATGTACATAAAAGCAAAAAATGTTTTGTTATAGACCTTCATGTCGACATGGATCTTGGGAAAACTTTTAACTTAACTTTCTACTGTCACTCATCATGGGGAGCAAATAAGTAGCAATTAAGCAAGATAACTAATTAGTAAATTTGGGCACTGAAGGATCAATCAATACCTGCATACAATGAAAAAAAAAGACACTCAAAACAATTACAGGGGCTCCTCAAGTTACGACACAGATCCATTCCTTCGACAGTGATGTAACCTGAATTTTGGTGTAAGTTGAAACACGCCCTAGCCTAAGTCACTTAATGATCCTAATACAGTTGTAAAATCGCAAAAACACAATTAAGCCACCGAAAAAGGAAAAGGAAAACGCCCTCACCCATACGCCGCATTACTGCGTATTCTTCAGCCGCACGCAATCAAACTATTTTGCTCACGTAGTCCGCAAGTACGACGCTAACGGTGTAAGTCAAATAGGAATGGGAGTGGGAGTGAGTAATATGGCAATTAATCGTCCGCTAAAACTGAATGTTGAGCACACACATTTTTGCATTGCTGATTTAGAGGAGTGGTTCAAACATTATGTAAAACAATGCATTTAAAATAAAAGCTTTATGTTTCAGAAAGAACTGGAGAACAAGTGGAATGACAAATACAGAGAGTGTAAATTACAGCCAAATAGTTAAAAGTAAAACCTACAAAGCTCTCACTTAAGAGAAAGCATCACAGCAAACATGGATGTCTTTTTGTGAGACAGCAAATTATTTAAAAAATACAAAAAAAACATCATCTGCTGAACCTCAACATCATCTGCTGAATGCTTTATATGTATCGCTCTAAGGTCTGTCAAAGCATCTTTAGAAATGTACTTTATACTATGTTTGTAATCGCTTGGCTTGAAAATAATACATTTGTTGTTTTAATGAAAAAAGAAGCACTGAAGAAAGTAAGGCCATAAACATACAATGAGTGCCATTTGTCCAAACTGTATCAGAGGAGCATATAGCAGCATATATGTAGTAAGACAAAGTCATCTTACGGTATGTGCAAATAGTCTTAAGTGTAACATTTACACTGACTTTCCTTTTCCTCTTCCTGTGCGTGTAAGAATTCTGAACAAATGAAGTGCTTTAGATAATTGCGATCAATTAACACATTGATTTTGACAGACTAACTTTAATTGCAGGCAAGCTTTTAAGTCATTTTAAGATTCTTGAACTCCACACTAGTCAATGTGCAGTCAATGACTGCAGAAATCTTTTCATCTGCCTGTTTACACAGCTTCTGTCATCACCTTCCTGTGGTGTGTTGGCAGCTAAAGTAGGCTGTTAAACATATTAATGGGTTCGTTTCATGAACATCACATGGTAGGACATAAAAAGCTGAGCTGGCGCCCACAGCAACTGCACTGCCAGGAATCACTTCAGTAAATCTGATGCAAAACGCATCAGGTGAAAGACCCTTGTTGACTAACCCTTGGATGTCAGTTATCACCAACAGTAACAAAAGCACATATAATTTCCTAGGTAGCATTTAAATGAGCAAATAAATGTTGCTGAAAGTACGGATTCTGGACATTTCATCTAAACCTCATTTTAATCCAAGCCACATTTGCTATTAGTAGAACAGAAGATATTGTTCTGTGGTTTAATGAAAAGGGTTTATTATGCATGCAGTCTTGTTTTGTGGCAAGAAAAAAAAAAATCCTTTATATTTCTGAAACATTGATGCCATTGTTTGATACTGAAAGAAAAAGAACAATTCAGAAGTGGATGCTTGAACTTCTCAATACAAACGGTAAATGGAATTCCTTGTGCTGCTACGAAATTTCACACAATACCACTTCTTCTTTTCTGATACTGATACCAATAGTGAAACCTTAATATGCTAATCCAACGCTTTATTCTTTAAAATACTAAGCTTGAAAGTCATTTAAGATGAAAACATAAAACATAAAAACAGGCGGCGGCGAAACTACTCAAACAATCTAATACCCACAGAAAGAAATATATATGTGTGTGACATTCCAGGCCAGATTAGTTACAGGATTCAACTGGATATACAATCCAGAATTTCCTGCTGACGTCAGCCTAACTGCTGATACTAGTGGTGTGACGATACACTCAGCCCATGATTAGATTCAATTAATGTTTCACTATTTTGAAAAGAAATGGTTAGCATAAAAAGGCTGGATCAATTCCTACTAATGACAACAGCGCTGTGAGCCAGGAGGAGTGTGGAATGTGAGATGAATGTGCTGCAGTGGGTTGTTGATTGATGACAGTTTGCAACATTAAAGCATTAGATTTAACTAATGGCCTTTTGATTATAACTACATGCATTTCAGAGTGAAAATGCGATGTGTGACTGTGTGGTTGCTATAAAATCAGTTTTTGGAGACACCAAAGTCTTATGGGCAAATATAAATTTGTGATTAAAAAAATTAAATATCTACTCACCACATAGAATTTAATCGGGGCTCTTCTGATTCTTTTCATTCAGTGCCCGGCACTCTACCGCTGCACCGCTGAGCGCTGAACTCACTGGCTCATACCAAGCCATTTATGGTTAAAGACGGCTGAATGCGTAGCCGCTTTCACGGGCTTCCCCGTATTCCCCATACATTACATAACCGATTCGACCACAAAACTCAATTCTTCAAACAATCAATACGCAGCCCCTGATCGACTGATCAAAAATCTGAATACACGTGCACAACGCCGGATATGAGTGGACGTTGGGAACATTGGAACCATGCCAGTATTTCAAAAACTGTAGAAGAAGAATAGGCACCAAGTTCAAGCTATAAAAAGAGTATTAATAATAATAATACAAAAAAAAACTTAAGAAGAACTGTACTTCTTTACCCTAAATCTTCATTGTCCACAATGCACATTGTTACACCCCTACCTAGTAACAGATTGGTGCCATCTTTAGTAGTTCAATACGTTATTATGGAATTACATTTTAATGGCCTAGCAAAATTTAATGACTGCCTGTAGGCTTCCAGGGGTTAACTTGAAAATTGACCATAGCTAGAAAGAAAAAAAAGGCAAACTAAGCAAAGAACGAAGAGGCCTGGAATGTAAATCTTGAAAACAGAACTATTTTGGAGCCCTGTGGGGTATTTTGTATCTGGAAGTATGCTTTACATTAGTATCACTGTTTTAAACTCCAGCATCTGGTACTTCTTTTCTTTGTGTTCCATTAATGTCACGATTCAGTCACTAAATTATGTAAACTGTGTGGGAGCATAATTGTTTCTTTTGGTCTTTGGTCCCTGAAAAAGCTGCAGGAAAATCTTCACCAGGAACAGAAGTTATCTGATCAGAAGTAATGCCTGATCTTTTACTGTTCACACGTCTCACTATTTCCACCCACAAACACAGCCTCCTGAATTCTGTGATTTTTGCTCCATATGGGGTGGAAAAGGTGACAATAATGTAATTTTACTGGTGTAAATGCTAGGCTGACAACAGTTCAGGGCACTTAAAAATAAATAGACAACCAAAAGAGTACAGAGCCAAGCGCATTTAATCCACAACATAATAACATTCACTCAAAAAATGAAACACTACATTTATTTTGACAACAAAAAACTTTATTAGCTGACTTTAAAGCACAAATGTTAAGTTCATTTTTATTTATTATGTATTCCCTAGCCAAAGGGCAAACTTAACAGTAACATTAGCCCCATTTTGGGCTATTACCCTTTTTCAAGCAGCCCTAACACAGATATAACCATGACATAATTAAACAATTTGCTTTTGGCTTCTTTTTGGAACGTGAGACTAAATCAGAACGCAACCTTCTGACATTCAACAATCTGGGTCTGTGTTAAAAACCTCACAGAGGCAGCCTTCCTCAGTCTTCTCAGGTGCACTGCATGTGCCAAGCACAAAAGCCAAGAGCTATTTTTCTGCTTTTTTTAATGACTCAGAAGCCAAGGTTCTCATTTAATGCCCTGTGTCTCTGTCCTCACAGACCTTAACACGATTTTTGTTGAAGTTTGCATCTCTGTAGGTCCTTCTGAGTGGCCCTGAAAAACTGCTGGGCTAATTATACTCAGACGCTTTTAAATTTGTCCTCAGATGTGCATGAATCTTGTAAGTAACCTATTATGATCTTAAAATGGTGAATTTTGCCAAAAGTTGATGCTTTTGAATCTCTGTTTTATATATATCATACTCAAATATTCCGGACTTTCTTGAAACACCTGCATCTCCCTTCCACTGACATAAGAACCATAGAATTTCATGTATTTGGGTGGATGTTTTCACCCAAGTTATTTATCACAGCTAGGATGAACCTGCCATGTTTCAATTACCAAATGGCGAATTAAGGACTCATTTGGAGATTTGTTTATCATGAAGGGTCTTTTTTTATGTATCTGATGATATGAACGCTCATTAACAATGGAGATCAGCAGTCAGAGAGAAAACTGAACCGTGAAGTTCCTGTGAAAAGCATTTATTTGTTCCAAATTGTGAAAAGTTTCAGGGCAACTCACTGCTCAATAACCTTAAGGGAGGGAAAACAGGGTCTGAGTGGTTTAGTGGTGTTAAGGGAAAATTACTGACACACTTCAAGAGACGCATACAAACCACAAAGCACTTAGGGTATTACTTTTGGCACGGAAGAGCCCCTTAACATTTTTTTCAGTCTGGTATAATATTTTTCTTGTGGCTTTGTAGTGCAATAAGTCACTGCGGTACCTTTCCAAGACGACCTGGAGTGGCCATATAAGAACTATTTACAATCACAGAGACCAAAACTGTTGACCTTGGATCATACAAGTGCACAAACACACACACACACAGACAGCAGGAAAAGTATTACTTGCACTCATTTTTGTTTCCAAGGCATGTTTGACTTCAAGTTTCTTTTCCATCCTGCCGTTACTCACTCAACTCACTATTCTAAATAGAAAGGCATTTATCTCTGGATATCAATGCTAAGCAGTGAATTAAATAAATGTCCTCAAGAGAAAGCAAGGTCAAATTCACGAGGGATAAAAGGATTCCTACAGTGGGCTTTGAATTTGCTTTAGCTGAACTGGTGTAGCTTCTGTAAACATATGCATGTACGCAGTGAGTATATAATGGAAAACAACTTTTCAATTAAATACCTGCCCAGGAGTCAGCCGGTTGTACATATTCCTATTTTGCTGACAGCCTTTGACTTCAAGGCCAGTGTGCCATACACTAAATGGGAACACTTAGCAATGTCTGAAATTATTCAACTTATTTTCTTCATCCTGTCCAACAGTTTCTGGCTTTATTCTTGGTTTTATCGCCTCAGCTGACTGCAAGCAGACCCAGAACTGCCATGCTCACATTAGAAGAAAAATCATTGCTGCATATTAACTTAAGAGTTCCTGGTCACGGCTCAGTACAGTTGTTCACTGGGGAGACCATTTGTGAACAAGGAAAATATTTTTGAATCAGATCCTTCTTAATATTGTTGACTTTTACTTTTAGTTTTAAAACAGGACCACCCTTTCATTTATTTCATTTCTAATCAAACTAGCCATTCAGTACAATTTATACATTTTTAAGCGTCGGGGGGAAAGGGGCAAAAAACATATTTAACAGAAAACAAAAAGTCTCAAAAACTAAGCCAGACCAGACGAGAGAGGCATCATTTCCCATGTGCAACAATGCACTGGGCCCAATGACCCTATTGCCGGTCCTTCAGTCATCCTTCTATGGACCACTTTTGATTTTCACTACACTATACATACTGGGAATTCCACACAACACCTGCCGTTTTGGAGATGTTGTGACTTGTGATCGTCCAGCCATCACAAGCTGGCCCTTGTTAAAGTCGCTCAGATCATGCTTAGCAATTGTTCTGCCTCCAACAGATTACTTTTAAAAACTAAATGTTCACTTGCTGAGAAAACCTGCACAAGCGGATTTGCACTAATGTACCTGTTTGTTTTGTTGATTGCTAGATCATTTTATCACTAATATAATCAATAGTGACAGTCCTATTCCATAGTAAGCAGTTTTCTTCATATTTCCCTTGCCATCACATAGGCATCACTAATTTGGAAAGATGGTGCCAGTGGAATGTACACATGTGACGTAACGCTTGCATCTCTTTGCACTACCTGAAGCACAGCACTCTTTTGGATTCATTCTGTTTTTTCTCTCTCTCTGATATACACTCCAGCACTTTCTGCTAATATCTGTGACGGCCACCTCGTCCCCGTCATGCCCATCCCGGTCCTTGTCCCCTGAATATTAGTTTTCCCTCCTGTTCTCCTTTTTATTTTCTATCCGTCCCCTTATTTGTGTCCAGTTTGTGTTTCCCTCGTTCCCTACCTAGTGTGTCTGTTTGGTT
>JBBIGA010000027.1:7487719-7516852 GCA_037576975.1 Alestes dentex | reverse complement strand
TCTCTCTCTCTCTCTCTCTCTCTCTCTCTCTCTCTCTGTCTCTTTCTCTTTCTCTGTCTCTGTCTCTGTCTCTGTCTCTGTCTAGGCCAGGTTTGATGCAGGAGAGCTGATCACACAGAGAGAGCTGGTGTCCAGGCAGGTCAGTGAAGATTTAACTGAAAGAGCCTCTACCTTCGGCCTTATCCTCGACGACGTCTCTCTGGTAAGCGTTGCTCCTCCTTGTCTTGTTAATTTTTTTTTCCCCCACTCCAGCCAATGCAAGCCGTTTTGGAAAAGACATCACAGTAACATTTTTTTTTTTTTCCTCTTCTCTCCAGACACACCTTACGTTTGGTAAGGAGTTCACAGAAGCTGTTGAAATGAAACAGGTGGCACAACAAGAAGCTGAAAGAGCAAGATTCGTTGTAGAGAAGGTAAGAGAGAACTTAACACGATCAACTTATGGTCTTTGTTAAGCTCACAGTAACTAAGTATAGTTAAAATCTCCTCTGGAATAAAGTGTGTGCTTTTCTGACACTGTAATGTAGTTACCAGTAACTGTATAAATAGCGGGTGGCACGGTGGCGCAGGGGTTAGCGCTGTTGCCTCACAGCAAGAAGGTCCTGGGTTCGACTCCCGGGTTGGGCGCAGGGTCTTTCTGTTTCTCCCCCCGTGACCCGCCAAAAAACATGCATGCAGTGGGGATAGGTCAATTGAGCACACTAAATTGCCCCCAGGTGAGACTGTGAGTGTGGTCCCTTATTCCCAGTCTAGTGTTTTTGTTCTTGTTCCAAAGTTGTTAACAACTGAAAATTTGTGAGCAGTGTTGGTTTGTCACTTCTATTGTAGAGGTGTAAATGGACCACAGAGGAGTAAAATTGTCGTCATTGGATCAGAATTTTAATACTGATTAATTAAAATATGCTTTGATTGCTTCCAGTACTGCTTTTTTACATCGTATTTGGAAATCCTCGTTAAGTTCTTACACAAGCTATGGTTTGTGAGCAGTTACACAGTCATGTAGAAATTATATCATGGCGATCATACCCTGATTCGTGTGTGTTTCGCAGGCGGAACAGCAGAAGCAGGCAGCCATCATCTCGGCAGCAGGTGACTCTCAAGCTGCTCTCTTGATCGCTAACTCTCTAGCTGAAGCGGGTGATGGTCTAGTAGAGCTGAGGAAGCTGGAGGCGGCCGAGGACATCGCCTTCCAGCTCAGCCGCTCACGCAACGTCACTTATCTGCCCTCTGGCCAGGGCACGCTGCTGCAGCTGCCTCAGTGAAACACCTCCACATAAACACAGGCACACACACACACACTTGCAAGCATGGCTCTCTTGCCATAACTATGGGTGCCTGATGAAAGCTTGGAGAAACTGGCCCACTGAAGAGGCTCCATGCAACTTGTTGAGAAAAGGCCCATTTGGTTTTTGTTTATTTTTTGCATCTCTGCTCTAGGGCTGAAATTATGGACTCAGTGTTTCCACCAGTGAGACAAAGTCAGTGTGTGTGAAGGAGGATCTAATAGCACTGCAGTGTGTTTGTGTTTGTGTCTGATAGTAAACATTTTATATGACTACATTTAATGGCTAAAGCAGTAGAGTCTGCTTAAACCAATCCACCTCAAAATTCAATTCAATTGTGGGCTTAAGTGGAAAATCAGACAAAAGTGAAGTGCAAATAAAAGTGGGCACAACCAAGCTCTGTCCTGATTGTTTAGACCCCTGCAAATCAGAGGTTCTTGGCCATCGTCGTATTGATCTCATTTACTGCCCTGAATAGCCTGGTCATGTTTGTTCCATTTATATTGATTTTCTTATTATATTACAGAAAGACATTCTGTATTATTGTTCAATAGTAAATATGAATAAATGATTTCTGTTCAAAAAGAATAAAACCATGTGTAATTCATTACAGTATTGTGACTTGTAGCTGTTTCAAAAGGTGAAAAAAATCATCAAGCTAGACCAAAAATCTTTGCACAATTTATGAAAATGTATACTGGTAATTATCAATATGGCTTTCATAATGCTCTGATTTTAGCCCAGCAAAAATCACTTATTCTGGCATTTTTTAAGATGGCACGAAAGAAGTGCCTTTGAGAACCATTTTTACTGGGATCTTAATTTCTACATGCAACTTTCAAACTGTCTTTAAAAGTCAGTAATAATGGAAATAGGGCAGTAAGTTTGCTGCAGAGAACATGAGTTTTCCTACAGCCTCTTGTCCAGAAATGCCTTTATACTGACCATTATTTCTGCTGTGAAACTGGTTTGAGATTCTACAGTTGAATGGCTAGATTTCTCTCTTTCTAATGTATCAAATCAGACATTTTCCAACTTTTCAGATTCAAGTTTTTGCTGTAAAATGAAACTAGTAAAATAGTAAAGTGAGGAACATAACTGCATAATTGTTTTTTGAAAATACAACTACAGGGTTATTAACAGTGGTGTTCCTATGCAAAGACACCCCACCAAAGGTCTCTACGCTGTCCTGGTTTAGAGCATCCAAACTAGATAAACAGAAGCTAAAACATTTTTGTAGAGGTATTTTATTAAGACTACAGGCAGAGGCATGACCCTTTCACTCTTTTTTAATCACAGCTACTCAAGAAAGTATGGTTCAGATTTGCAGAGGATGCAACAAGGTAATTACCTGCAGAAGATTAAAGGAGGAAATGGGAAACAACAGAATGCTTGGCTGCAAAAGTCATCTTCATCAACAATGTGCTACACCAGTGGATCTCTAACTAGCACTCAGGTTCCCCTAAATGTCCACATTACTGATGTGTCACAATGTCGTCTGGGAATTAGCAAAATGTGGACTGTGTGGGGGGGTCCATGAGTACTGGAGTAATGGTGTGGCAGCCTACTCATGAACAATGTATTATACAACAATGTGACAGTCCAAAGACACTGATGTCTTTACAGTGTCTTGACAATAAGGGAAATCTGTACAATAACTTGGAAATTCTTTAAAATTCACATACTGTAAAATATTTATTACTTTATTACTTCAATATTTAAAAAATTAATAAGGTTATATATTTGCAGTAGTCACACTCAATGTCACTAAGCCTAACAAATTAACAGCACCAATTAGGGTAAAATTAGAAATTCACCTGTGTATTTCATGTGTTAAAGAAGCACTTCCAGAGTTTCAAAGTTTAAAAACATAGTTTGCCAGTTCATGCAAATCACAGAGGAAAAAAAATTCTTTTAATTAAACATACTTTTAAAAAATATATCAATATGACTGCTCATTCAGAGAGCAACAATTTAGCTCCACTCTAGCCATTTACATTTTTCATTAGACTCAGAGGTGCAAAAATCAAGAAAATTTAATGATTAAGGAAGGCTGATTGTTGCTTCACCATTAAACACCACCTAGAAAAATAATTATCAAATTGTACAGTTGTATCAAACTGGCCGAAAAAATTTACCATTTGTATTTAAATAAGCAAACCCTTAAGAGCCTATGTCTGGATAATTACTGCAGTGATTAATAAGCTTCAGCTGGCAACAATTATTTTACCCCCAACTAATTCCGATACGAGCTTCTCATTTCTTAAACAACGGTGTCAGAAGATGCATCGTAAAAAAGATGGTGCAGTGTTTCAGAAGGGTAAAATTATTGACCTGCATCAAGCAAAGGAAACAAGTAAGGATATTTCTGAAATGCCTGGAACTGGGTTAAGAAATGTCCAACACATTAAAACCTGGAAGGACAGAGGAGAGCTGTGAACTTTGCGGAAGAAATGTGGTCAGAAAAAAAAAGAACAATCATGAACAGTGATGTGTAAGCGAACAGCTTACGCTTTGTGAAGTTTAATCACGAAAAATCACAATAGAACATTTCCACAGGGACGGCGCTATGAGAACTCACAGGCCCGTGACTAAAATGCTGTGTGGCCATAAGAAAATCACTTGTTTATGAGGCTAAACAGAAAAAAGCTTTCAGTTTGCCAGCAAGCATAAAGACTGGACTCTGGAGAAATGGTAAAAGGTCTGATGAGTCCACATTTCCCCTGTTTACTAAGAGCGATATATGAAATGTTTGTCTTAAAATGTCTATTGATATTACAGAAAAAAATTAGCAATGCAGGGAGCAATGCCCAGGTTTTACTCACAAACTGGCACAGCACTGAAGACATCAGGAGCAGCTTCTGGCCAAGACCTCAGGAACTGCTGCAAACATAAGAGCACTGCCTGCAGTTGAAGGAATCACCTCACAGAGTGCCTGGCTGAGGCTATGAAACAGGAGCTCTGGAGTGGTGACACAACCATGGAGACTGAAGAGGCAGCACCTTCAGCTGCATACATGAACAGTGGAACAGCAGCGGAGTTTGTGACCTCTCCAGCCACCATGGCAGCTGGCTGCATGACAAGTGGCCCTCAGACTCCATTCAGGGACATTTTCTATTTTTTTTAATACTTCATTAAAAAAAAAAAAAAAAAAAAACAGGCCTATATGTTTGCATTAGGTAAACTTAGTTCAACTTTGGCTAGGCTAATGTATGAAATGTATCATTAAATATGAAATAGTAACAGCACATTAACATGACACTTTTGCTCTGAAAACTAATTTCATGGGCTGGATAAACATTGTTACAGTTTCAAAACATACTGGCCACTACTCCATACACTAAACATTATGTGACTTCCAACTATAAACACATTTACATATGATCATTCATTCGAATGAGTAGTTTATAGCTTATTGCAATAGCTCCTCCAGTTTAAAGTTATAAGTGTACCTGCAGTTGAAGGCATCACCTCCTCAGCGCCCTGGTTGTGACTATGAAACAGGAGCGCTGGAGTGGTGAGGCCTCCAGCCACAAGCTGGGGCAGCGGAGCCTTAAAGCCACAGAGACTGAAGAGGCTGCACCTTATGCTACAAACATGAACAGCGGATCAGCAATAGACTGTGCAGCCCTCAGTCCCTCAGTCCCTCAGTCCACGGCGTCTTTGCCTGCAACTGGAATCCTTATCAATCAGGCACATTCACATTTATTTAAAACTTTAAAATAAAAACAATATTACTATATATTTGCATTTCAAGTTTGAAAACATACTGTTTTTCTGTGAACATCAAACCCATTAAATGCTTGTAAGTGGCCTCTAAATGTTTTCATGGGTGTCTGACATGCTGCTGTAAGATGCCACACCAAGTCATTGAACTGCAGTCCACATGGCCTACAGCTGGTCCTTAGGCCTTCAGTTACTTCACTGTGGTTTGGACTTTTCCATGGTTGCACCGTGATATGTCATTGCTCCAGTCTCCATGCCCACCACAGAAGGCACTACTGCCGTCCTCCCGTCAACTGCCTTGCCCCCTTGACCCAACGACCACAACTCTTAAATTCCATCTCCATCTGCCAATGCTTGGAGCCTCCTCAGCTCCTGTCCATTGCTGAAAGCACCCACACCTGACCGAACCACCGACCTAAAACCATTGACCTTGAACTCCTTTCTTCTGCTGAAAGCATCACAGCTCCATTGCCTTAAATCTCACTGCCACTCCAGGTCTTGTTCCAACTGTGCATTTTGTAGCTGGGATTTGGTGGGGTGGATCACAGTTTCCAATTTCTGTCAATTTTTCTCTCACCCCTGATTTTGTCTTCTGTTATTCCTTCACATGTGTTAAGACCACAACTCTTAAATTCCATCTCCATCTGACACTGCTTCAGTCCCTCAGGCCAAGGCTGGAGGCTATGCTGCTGCTGCAGAACTCCTACCCACAAGTAAAGGCACTGGCACTATAATCTTGTGTCTATGTCAAAAACTGTCACCAGTCTAGAATTCCCGTTTGCATCTAAAGACACCCTGTTCCAGCACCCCTGCTCATGTCCTATTGCAAAACAACTCTATCACATCACTGTATCCAAACCCAGTATCCAAACCCAGACCTGTAAGTGCCACTGATGCTTCAATCTTCATGCCACTGTTTGAAAGTAATCCCAAGCCAGTGAACCTTTTACCTTTCTGTCTACTTCCTCGTTGATGATGTCGCCACTGCAATCTCTAAACTTGCATGTGAAATTTTAATCACTCCACTGCCTCTGCCTAAAGCTAAAGGTCCACTCCGTGTGCCCCTGGCTGAATGTATTATCATTACCAAGTCTGCAACCACTCCTGGAGCCTCCTTAGCTCCTGTCCAATGCCGAAAGCATCCACACCCGACCGAACCACCTGACAGAACCATTCCTGGAGACTCCATTTCACCCCCAGAGCTCCTGTCTCTAGCTGAGAATATCATCAACATGGTTTCTATGTAAGGCATCCACATTCATACAGGTGCCACCAATCCAGAGCTTCTGTCCACTATCCTGATGCTGCCCTGCCTGCACCCAAGGATATCACTGTTGTCCAGACTGCAGCTTTTGCCGAGACTCTTCGTGCTTAGCCTTCATCCCTGTGTCCTCTGTCTACCCAGTATTCCAGCTCTATCCAAGTGTCTGAGCGAGTCCAAGTGCTAATTCCACATCAGGCACATTGCCTGTAGAATGTATTTGTCTTCAGCTCAAGATTTCATCCATGATGCTGCCATGGCTGTGCCCAAGGGTTTCACTGTTGCCCAGCCGGCAGCTGTTCCTGAGGCTTCCAGAGAACTCTCCATGCTCAGCTGTGCAGTACTCTGTTTTTGTGTCTGTCCAAGTCTCTAAGAGAGTCCAAGTTTTCATGCCACTCCAGGTCTTTCTTCCAACTGTGCATTTTGTAGCTGGGATTTGGTGGGGTGGATCACAGTTTCCAATTTCTGCCAATTTTTCTCTCCACCCTGGTTTTGTCTTCTGTTATTCCATGCTCAATGCCTTAGTTATATTGTTCATGTGTGTTAAGTCTGTATTAATTATAGTGCCCAGCTGTTCCTTGTTTCCTGTCTGAGAATGTATACTTTCTGTCTCACTTTCATGCCATGTCCTGCTAAATTTGTTGGTTAAAGCTGCAAGTGTTGCAGTGTAAGTTCCTTTTTTTTTTTTTTTGCTTTGTTAGCCCTGTCTGTCTCTGGCAAGTGTTTTCTCAATTTCCCTTTCTTTTATGTTTATTCAGTAAGCACTCCAAATTCTTATCATTTCCGTCTGGTCATAGTCTCAATCTGTAAATCCTCTCTTAATACCCTTTTAATGGTCATTTCTCAATACCCTTTTAATGACCTGTTCCACTCTTCAAGTCAGCAAAAACCTCAGCGAAAAACTGTGGGTAGTTATTCATCCTCAGCATCTTGTCACTTGTGCGCTTGGTGATGTCTATAGTGCGCTGCCAAAAGGCACTGCTGCTCTCCTCCACTATGAAGGGCATGGCTGGGTAGCCGATCTCATGGCCGATGTATGAATATGCAACAAAAGAGCAGGTGAGCACCAGAATCTGTAGTTCCTTTATGCTGGACACCTCAGCTGGGACAATGTCACGACAAAGCATATAAAGAAACACCACAGAGCCTGGGACGATGAAGCACTTCTCCTGGAATCTGCAAAGCAGCAGAAAGAGGTCCACGTGTGTAGCCACATCCCTGGGTCATCTGGTGAGAGGTCCTTGAGCAGGCAGCAACGGCGGAGCAGGAACTTTCCCAGCAGCCTGAGAAGTTCGTTGGTGGAGGCATCCTTAAGGATCATCTCATGCATGCTGACACTGGCAGGCAGGTCCAACCAAACTTCAGGATGCTGATCCATAGGTGTGGAGCTCACAGTCGGCTCCAGTGGTTTATCTTGGTTGTGGGTGATGTTCACAGTAACAGCATCCAGGCCATATCCAGAGGCAAGCTCCATGGGCTTTCCTCTCTTGGCTAGGGAAGCTTCAGGCGAGAGCACCGTAATAGATCGCTTCTTGCCACTTGTCCCCTTCACCTCAGGAGCAGTTGTGTGGAGCTGGCGTGACTCATGATCCTGTGGGTGTCTGAACTGTTGTGTGGAGTGTATCAAACAGAGTGAAATTGGAATGCAATAGAGTGCAGTGAAATTGGTACCTAAGAAAAAAAGAATTCCCATAATATTAGTAATCAAAAACATCATTCTGGTCAGTAGGTCACACATTCAGTCAATTACAATTTCCATGTGACTTGTACCACGCAACCAAGAACTGAACACCCAGTACAGGTCTGCTGGGAGATGAGATATGACAATAATGTTGAGACAATAAAGCCTGTATAATACTAAGGAATTCTAATTTTGTTTTTGGTACTTAAAGCCAAAACAAATGTTAAAAGTAAAGACATGGTGCCTTTGAATAACTTGCAACATACAGAAATATCCCAAAACAACTGGTGAAAATCGGTTGACTAATCAGCAAGTTACAGCAAATTTGTATCTTAATACATGAGTATTGGTTTCCAAACAGATTTTAACTGTGTCTGTAGTGGAGGTAATCCGATAAAGGCTTCTTATACACTAAATGTCCCTATATCAAATGTTTTATATATTGTTCATAATGATATCACAAAAAATTAAAAAAGTTCATGAACTTCCTGGAATGTCCCATGCTGGAATGCTCTTCAGTGTCTTTATCTTGGTTGCTAGTTTTGCTGACTGTGGAGAGGAATATAGTCAAAAAGTCCCAGGGTCGCTATGGAACATTGATGCTTTGCATCAATTAAATAAGCAACACATTATTTATGTCCAGAACATCCCAAAGACTACCCATGTATTTACAACCTTGTCTTTGTGTCCTCCACAGTGAAATGTAAATGTGTTAAAATGTGTTGCTTTGCTTACTTCTGCCTAGCCTGTTCATATACGTACCTCCTACCACAGCTACAACATTCACTAAGAACTTAATGAAACAACCAACACTTTAATGAAGTTCCTAATAGGTGACAAAATAGTTTTGGTACATTTTTCTTCCCTCTATCAAGTTCCACTCTAGGCGTTTGCTTAGTTTGCAAACTAAAACAGCTAAATAAACATCATATAATAAAGCATGGAATTTTTTCCAGTAATTTAATGAACTGGGAGCCAGAAACAATTTCCTCATAGTTTAACCTGTTACAACAGCTAATGCTAATGCTAATTTAATGCTAATTTCCTACAGGATTTGCAGTGATGTAAATGATGATGTGTATAATTATCACATTGGACTATTGGCAGTTTGTACAGCTGAAAATCAACAGAGCACTGCAAACTTACTGAACAGCTGCGACAGTTCTCCAACATAAGATAAAGCAAGAAATACAAGAAATACACAACATACATGTACCAACATATAATGAAGCCGAGGATATCCTGAAGTCATTCGGAGTGTGTCCCAATTACACACTTTACCTTAATATTACAAATCAATCCAAAATATGGCTCTGAAGTCTACTTTAGAGGAGACGTTTTTGACACACGTTAACTAAAATGGTTACTGCTTTAAGTCTCTCATTGCTTTTTCCATTTCTCACAATATTGTGGGACAATAGTGTCCATCAACACCACGCTCAAAAATCGACCAGTTTTAAGTGCGGGTATTTGTGTATAATTACTATTATATTCAAACTATAATATACTATAAGGTTACCATTTTATTTTATTTATTTTAGTTACTTGTTAGTTTTGTAATAGTAATAGTTTACTAATTCTTCCGTTTGCACTATTACTATTTTATTTTCTTTATTTTATCAATATCTTTTTTTCCCACTCCTAACTCCCTGTCTTATCTTTATTCCTCTTGTTGCAATGAGCATGTTTATGACAAAAGATTTCCCTCGGGATAAATAAAGTTCTTTCTTATCTTCTCTTATCTTATAATCAATTTTAATACAAAAATGCACACACTATAGACTCTACCATTTTTTAATATTAATATTAAGTGCACTATTGGGACACACCCTCAGTGAATTCTTTTGAATATTTTTGTCTTTAAAAAATGTGAGGCAAGCAACCACTGGATGATTAATTAATTGATTGATTCAATTCTTAATTTTACAAGACCATTTCATATTTTTAAAACCAACAACATTATTCACATTTGAAAAAAGAACAATATAATACAACAATAGAAACAGTCAGGGATAACAATAGCTATTTACATTATAGTATACATGAGAGAACACACCAAGTAACACAGCAAACTGTACATAAGTAAAAAATGGCAATACAATAATTTTAATAAAAAATAGTAACAGGAAATATTTTTTCAAACATTTCAAAAACGAATTCTTAAAATACTATGGCCTCCTCCATCAAGCAGCCTCCTAACTAAAAATGCCTAAAACCTTACTATTAACCATCAAGAGCATGACAGCGTGAACAGAGCATTAAGGAAAATTATAAATCAAACTGCATTTTCTGTGACATTTTACATATACATTATTTGATGTGACAGCAGAAAAAGTGTGAAAGGTGAAGACTCTGTAATTCCCTTTATAAATGGTAAAATGGTAAAAATGGTAAAAATGGTAAAAAGCTGCCCCACGTCAAAACAGCTGGACTCTGTTGGCCCCGCCCCCTCCCGAGTAGCCACGCACACTCTCAGCAGAGCTTCAGCCCTCAGTCTCAGCTGCTACAAAGCAGCAATTAAATGTAAAATTTAAGTTATACTGAACTCCTGTTAGTGACCGAAGTTGTATTAAATCATGTTAAAGATCTCAGTGAGGGCACCAGACTATATTCTGGCCTGACAAGAGTCACTGAAGCATTTAGCTAAGCTAATTGTGAAAAATGTGCATATTCTGGAATATGCTAGTCCTTACTAAAAATGAAATATTTATAAACCACTAAAAAGAGCTGAGAAATGCACTATAAACTCACGTGTAGATGTATGTTGGAGTAAAAAGTGTGAAGCAGTTGAAATTTTGGAAGTTTTGTCGAAGCTGATCGTTTGTTTTGGTTCTGGACGCGTAACCAAGGAGATGGAGTTCTAGAGGATGTCGAATGTAAACAGTTTAAATTATCATAAACTATAAACACGACGACGGGAGACTACTTATGTTTTATTTTTAAATAATTAAATATGTGGATGTGTTACATTCAAATACAACAAAAACTACTGCTAATAATAATAACAATAATAATAATAAAATTTATTATCATTATTATTATTATTATTGTTATATTTTTATTATTCAAGTATAATGCTAATAATAATGATGATTATTATTATTAGCTCTAATTATAACTATGTTATAGTTATATTACTAATATTTGTATAAATAATAATTATCACTATTACTATTATCATCATTAATAATAATAATGATAGCTATAAGTATAGCTATAATTATAGTTAAAATGTGAATATCAATATTATTATTATCATTATTATTCTTGTTATTATATTATTATTATCATTATTCTTGTTATTGTTTATTATTGTTGTTGTTGTTTTTATTATTATTATTAGTGGTAGTAGTAGTAGTAGTAGTAGTTATTAGTAGTTAATAGATAGTAGTGGTGGTAGTAGTAGTAGAAGTAGTATTGGGTTATGGATCTACCCACACACCGTTCGAAAGTGCTTCCTACTGCTTTATTCTTCCTGTACCAAAGAAATAGTTCCAAGTTTGTTAAATTGAGGTACAGAATTAGATCATTGTGTTTCGAAAATGTGCATTATTGACCATGCCTGTTATCAATGGCATAACAGGTTGTTGAATCTTATTCATCATATAGTCACCAAACACTCAGTGAGGTTGTAGTGAGAAACAGTGAAGTGCAGGGCTATGTGAGAGACTGAGAGACTGCTTTGAAACAACAGACTGGAGTGTATTGCTGAGTCCACATGGTGAGGACACTGATGGACTGACACACTGCCTGACGGACTACTTGAACTTCTGCATGGATGTGCTTTCCTCTGCTAAAACTGTGCGCTGTTTCCTCAATAATAAACCCTGGGCAAGTGAAGTGAAGGAGAACCTGACATCGTGGTGCCAGGAGAACTGCCTCCAACTGAACACCAACAAGACCAAGGAGCTGATGGTGGACTTCAGCAGGAGTCAGCAGCAGTCATATACCCCCCTCAACATCAAAGGGACTGCAGTGGAGAGGGTGAGCTGCTTCAAGTACCTGGGTGTTCACATCTCTGAGGATCTAACATGGACTGCACACATCCAAGCCCTGTCCAAGAAAGCAAGGCAGCATCTCTACCACCTGAGACAGCTGAGAAAATTTGAAGTCTCTCCCATCATCCTAAAGACTTTTTACTCTGGTGCTGTAGGAAATGTTTTCACACAGAACATCACCTCCTGGTTTGGGAACAGCTGTGTCCAGGACATTAAGGGACTACAGAGAGTAGTTCAGCTGCAGAACGCTACAGCAGATCAGCTCTACCTTCTCTCCAGGACATCTACACCAGGAGATGCAGGACCAGAGCAATCAGGATCACTAGAGACTCATCCAACCCCAGTAACTGTCTGTTTCACCGGCTTAAATCTGGCAAACGTTTCAGGAATCTTACAGCCAGAACAGAGAGACTCAGGAGGAGCTTCTATCCTCAGGCTGTAAGACCTTGCAACCAACAGATATATGCATATATATATATGTATATATTAGGGCATTACCAACTTCAGATTTTTTTCAAGTCGACTTATCCATCAAGGAAGTCGAAGTCGAGTCATACTAGTCGTGATGACGTCACACGGGCAGCGGAGCAACACAGGTGTCTCAACATTGAGCAACTTTTATTAAAGTTCTCTGAGACATGAACAGTCAACATGACAATTAAACTAAACAAAGGCTGATACCTTGAATTTTCTGGTAAATTTAAGTGTCCAACTGAGAGTGGGAACAGTTTAAGCTGTGGCAGGACGACTCACTGCAGTGCTAGCGTTAGCCATGTTAGCTAGCGGTGCCGTTTCAGATGCCGTGCAGAACACCGGTACTGCTACTGTACTTTAACACCGACTTGCAGGTTGTGCAGGTCTCCGTGCTGTTTGTGTGTGTAGAGTGAAGAATCTCCACACATGTGATGTGTGTCCGTGTTCTCTGCTGCATGTCTCTCGTCTTGTTGTGGTCTCTGTTTAGATTCCACTCTACGTGCGAACGGTACCGCCCCTTTTATGAAGGGACAATAGTAATTGGTTAAACCAAGGAACGCGTGTCAGCGTCAGCCAATCAGAGGCAGAGACTGCATTGCGTACACAAGCGAGGGCAGAGAGAGAGAAAAAAAGACTAGTCGACTTCTCTCAGGGCACGTCGACTCGTGCCACTATAGTCGACTAGTCGAATTTTGTGTTAATGCCCTAGTATATATACACATACACACATACATATGTTTAAAGTTTGTGTGTGTGTATGGGTATGTGAATGATGTGAATGTATGTGTGTGTGTGTATGTGTGTATATATATGTATATATGTGTATATGTATGTATATGTATATGTATGTATATGTATACATATATATATATATATATATATATACACACACACACACACACACACACATAGTATATTCTATATTTCATATCACCTATCACCCTGCACTTTATCATGCATATAAATACCATTGCACATGTACAGTATACATTCAGGTGTCTATTTGGCACAATATTATGTCTATCTTGCACAATATGTCCATTTGCACAATGTCTATCTTGCACAATATGTCTGTTTGCACAATATGCTCTTTTCAGATGTACATTTGCCCACATAGTAACTTCAGTTTTTTGTTTGTCTGTATGTATTTAATTATTACACAGAATATTTTTCTTATTTTATTTTTAGTCTATTTGTTATTATATTGTCTTTTCTTTTCCCATCTCTCTTTAAGTAATCCTAGGTTATCTATTTTGGAAATTTGCACAGCCTTACATGTGATTTGGGGTACATTTCACTGCAAGTTGTACTTGTATAACTGTGTATGTGACAAATAAAGAATCTTGAATCTTGAAACAAAAAGAAGGCAGCGTTCAGAAGGAAGGACAAGGAGGCCATAGAGGCAGCACAGCATGAGGTGAAGGTGTGTCTAAGGGAGGCGAAAGAGAACTATAGGAGGAAGGTAGAGCAGAAGCTGCAGGAAAAACAACATGAGAGAGGTCTGGGATGGAGTAAGAACCATCACAGGCCACAAAGCCAAGAACAGCTCAGAGGAGGGGACAGCAGAGAGGGTGAACGAGTTCAATGACTTTTTCAACTGGTTCGACCGGTCTCCTGGCTCTTTCTCAGTCTCCTCAGACCACAGGTCATGCAGGCTGGCGTGGAGGATGCAATACCACACCTCCTGCACCGAGCCCTCACACATCTGGACAAGGGGAGTGGCACAGTGAGGATCTTATTCCTGGATTTTTCAAGTGCCTCCAACACCATCCAGCCCCTCTTGCTCTAAGACAAACTGGTCAGGGTGCAAGTGGACCCATGCCTAGTGTCATGGATCACCAGCTACCTCACTGACAGACCACAGTATGTCAGAATGAAAGACATCATCTCTGACACTGTGAGCAGCAGCACAGGAGCACCGCAAGGGACTGTGCTAGCCCCCCTCCTCTTTACCCTATACACCTCAGACTTCAGCTACGACTCTGATTCGTGTCACATTCAGAAGTTTGCTGATGGCCATCATGGGGTGTATCAGGGCAGACCAGGAGGTGGAGGACAGGATCCTGGTGAGGGACTTTGCCACTTGGTGCCACACAAACCATCTGCAGCTCAACGCCTTGAACACCAAAGAACTGGTAACAGACTTTAGGAAGACCCTCCCCCCACCCTGTCCAGATTGGGGGGGGGGGGTGTTGAGGTTGTGAGCAGCTCCAGGTACCTCGGGCTGGTGCTGGATGACAAGCTGGCTTGGGCCAACAACACTGACCACCTCTACAGGAAAGGTCAGTCCGTGGTAGCCAGTGTCCTGTTCTACGCTGTGCTGTGCTGGGGAGGCAGCCTGACAAAGAAAGACTCCTCCAGCCTGGACAAGCTAATCAGACGGGCCGGTGCTGTGGTTGGCATGAAACTAGATTCACTAGCGACAGTGGCAGAGACGAGAACATTAAACAAACTGCTGGCCATTTTGGACAATGTCAGCCATCCTCTGCACGCTGTTGTCAGTAATCAGAGAAGCTTGTTCAGTGACAGGCTGCTACTCCCAAGGAGTAACACCAACAGACTGTGTAACTCCTTGGTCCCTCGTGCCATCAAGCCATATAACTCCACAGTGTGTAGTAGGGGGCGGGGGGCCAGGGGGAGGACTCAGGACTCAGAACACCACAGAGGAAAGGTCTGATGCAGGTCTATCACATAACATCTAGCACCCAGTTACTATAGACTCAGTGTTTGTCTATGCGATTCACTATTTATTCACTATTTGTCAGTTCAATATTATTATTACTGTCTATCTACCATCTTAACTGCAGCTACCTCTTTTAACTGGTACCTATCGCACAATGCACACTTTATCACTTATCACACCATGTCACTTTAGTACTATATCACTATCACTTTATCCCCTTGTTTCTCTTTCTATCCCTTAAGAATATTTTTTGTTGATGTGTGTTTGCGTTTTTTTATCCATCTATACATCTATGTTGCTTTTATTGCAGTGTTATCAAAAGTTGGTCATATGGAGATGTCCATGTACTTCTGGGCCTTTACTGCTCATTACACCTTGGTGTGTGTTTTAAATATTGGTTTTAATGTCCAAATCACACATTCACTAAACCCAGATCTGTCCTTCCACTGCAGACTGAAAGAGTAAACAATCATCTGCATTTTTCAGTCATGCATTTCTTGCAAGTGCTTGTTGCACTTTACCCTCCAGCTATTTTTGGTTCATTGCTCAAAGAGAAATCCGCCACTAGATGGACTCAGAGAATTCAGCCACTAGATGGACTCAGCATCCGTTCCATTTACACACCTTTAGGTCATCACATTTAAATGGATAGAAACATACTTTTAATTTTAGACAATTTGAAAACACTACCCTCAGTCAAGCTGTCCTGACATGCTACTTCATACAGGATGTCAGTATATCTTTCTCTGTGACACAAGTTTACACCACACACACACACTACAAGAAAGAATGCATTTTCTGTGTTTATTATATACAGCTACAGGAAAAAACAAGGGACCACTGCAATTTATTTTTGAGTATGACAACCATTCCATGCCAGTGTCTGTTAAATTCCTACACAAGCATACCTGATTCTGCTTCATGAGGTAATGATTAGGTGATCACCTGAATCAAATCTTACTTGATGAGGAAAAGTATAAAACTGGACATTTTTGCAGGGTTCTCTTATTTTTTCCAGAACGGTATATATAAATATATACAAAAGCACAGAACAAAAACAGAGCTAAACAAATGCGAGATTCACGTGGGTATAGCATAGTATAGTTTTTAAAACAACAAAAAAGTATGTTTTCAATCTGAAAGTCCCACATCTAAAGTCAGGCAATTATTCCTCCTCCACCAAACTTTATAGCTGGTTCTGTGCCTTTGGGCAGGCACTCTTCTCCTGACATCTACCAAAATCATGATTCATCTTTCATTTACACCACTCTAGCCAATGCTTGCCATTATGTACCGTGACCACAGGCCTGGGTGTGGCTGCATGGCCACAGAAAATAAAGTCCACAAAGCTCTTTGTGAATGATTCTAGAAATGACATTTCTAGGAGGAACATGTTTGGACCTCAGCCCTGTGTGCTGGAACCAATGACTTCTGCACTAGGTTCCGTTCTATGGGTTTGTGTGACCCAATGCTTTGCCACTGAGCTACTGTTACTCCTAGATGTTTCCACTTCACAGAAACAGCACTCATAGTATACCGGGCAGCTCAGGCAGGGCAGGAATGTTTTAACTCAGCTGTTGGAAGGGCAGCATCCTCAAACAGTGTAGCTGATTACTTGATTTTATAAATCTTTATAAGAACTCACTTTATACCTCTACACCTTTCTCAGAACTCCCTCTATTCCTCTACATTTTTATCAGAATTCACTCCATTCTGCTACATCATTAGTAGTAAGGAAGTAAGTACAGTTTATTTATATAGTGCCTTTCTCAGATAAGAATGATAGTGATGTACACAAAAGGAGACAAGGCAGAATAAAAACAGAAGAATAAAGAGCAAGACAGGTATGATGGCAAAAGTTATCTAAAAGCCATTTTGGACAAGTGCATCATCTTCATCTTAGATTTAAATGGCCCAACAGAATCAATCAATCAGTCCACAGTCTTTGATCAACAGAGTGAAAGGCATGATCCCTATGTGTCTCAGAACTAACTTTATTCCTCTATAACTTTACAAGAATTCACTCTATCCCACCTTTATCAGAATTTGCTCGATTCATCTACCTATTTATCAGACCTCACTCTATTCCTCTACACATTTATCAAAACTTACTCTATTTTCCACACTAGCACTTCCTAATCTTGCTCCTTAAGTTTCAAGAATTCCTTGATTCAACACAGATCTTCAGCTTATTAGGGAGCTCCTCATGAGCTGGATCAGGTACAATGGGGAAGGGAACAGAGGTGCTGTGGATCATCAGGATCAGGATTAAGAAACCTTGGACTTACTATTACTCAGCACTTTACCTTTTCTCACTCCCTTCCTCTGTATGTTTTACCTGAACTCATGTCCCTTTTTCCCATGCACAACGCGTACTCTCGCCCCTCTCCATCACTGTTAAAGCTGAAATAAAAGTGAACTGTACCGTAACAACATTCCTGGGATGCTTGTAAGTGAACTCACTTATACACTACATGGACAAAAGTATTGGGATTCCTGACCATTACACCTACTGGAACCTTAATGACATTTCATTCAAATACATAATTGGCGTTTTTAATATGGAGTTGATCGCCCCTATTCAGCTATAACAGCTTCCACGTCTGTCTCCAACGCAATACATGGCTGCAGACTCTGTCTGTGGCTACAGAGAGCAAAAATATATGTTTAGTAGCGAATTTCTCCACGTTTGTGGATGTTGCATTCTCGTGCAAGTTGGGAGAGTGCACGCGATGAAGGAGAGGGCGCTCGCGCCACGGCCGAGTCGTACAGGGACGAGAGGAGCTGAGCAGCTCGCCACAAGTTAAATTTCTGCCTTTTTCTGCCTTTATTTCTCATTCTTTTTCAGAAGATGGCACCTGGTCCTGCCCTAGACACTCTCCTCACCCGAGCGGCCGTGCAGGTAGGTCACTGTCACGAATGTATTATGTTATTTTTGGTGCCAAAAGACAAAAAATTACGGCTCGGTTTGCATTCAGTTGGGGTTGTTTCTCGTCTTGTGCAAAAAGGAGGAGGAGAAGGAGGATATAAAAAACTCGTACCCAAAAAATATGTTGGTTTGCACGTTTGCTGGCGTGCAAAGAAGTAAAGGAGGAGAAGAGAAGAAAAAATCTCGGGGGCAACGTGTTGGAAATTAAATCTGGGCGGTTTTTTGGAGAGAGGGGGGGCTTGAAAGAGTGAAAAAGAGTGAAAGTCTATGGCAAACGTGGAGAAGCTCCATAACGGAATGCAAAGGGCAGTGGAGAGGGTCGTGACAGAGCAGTGCCGATACGAAAGAAAGTAGGTAGAAGCAGCGGGGCTCATGTTTTTGTTTGGTAATTTTTGGTTAGCTAGCCGATCGCTAACGAGCCCTGCAGCTGTATTCCTATTCCTGCAGCCCCTGTAGCTCACCTGCTAAGTGGCTAGGCTAAGCCGAGCCTCCTCTGGTGGCTGAACCAGGAGAACAGACGGCCTGCTCGTCTCTCTACCCCCCTGACCAGCCAAGCTTTCTCCCTCAGCTTTAACCCTTTATTTACATCGTCTTGCCATAAGTTATTCTTTATCGGCGAGGTGCTGTCAGCTTAGTCAAACCTTGACCTCCTCCTCTAACCCAGTCTGAGGTCATCCTGACTGAGGGGTCTTTAAAACTTTCTTTAAAACCCCCCTTATGGTGGAGAGATAAGGCCCTTTTATGAAAAACTGCTTGCTAGCATGGCTAACTTAACTTAGCCTCTCCTTTTGGCCGGGGCAGAGGAATTTCCACTCCCCCACCCTCCTCCTCTGCTGGTCTGGAAGTTTCAGGCCTCTGTCAACTGTCAACACATAAAAACGACACCAATTCGGGGAGTAAAACAGAAAAATGAGGCAGATTTTGAGTCGCTTAGCTTAGCTAGCTAACTAATTGTGTAGCGGTTGCTTCGTTGCCTCGTAACGCTTTGAGATTCTTTGCAGCCTTCCTTCTCACACAGCACACAAAACCATTTTTAAAAGACTAAAAGCCTATTTAATGTCCCCATGACTCATGTTTAAGTATGAGCTATTGTCGTTACCATTGTATCATATTTTCTTCATTTTGTCCCCCAGAAAACTACAGAGGTTTCGATGGCCGTTAGTGATTTAAGGATCAGTCGCGGTTCGAAGTGTGTTTAAAAACAAAAGCCTGGACAGTTGAGCTCTGCTAGGATGCCACGAAAGAAAAATGTTGACCAGATGGACAAAACGAGGGGGACTAAACCATAAATGGTGTTTTCTGTAATCTGGCTCAACTCCCGGAGCTGAGAAATTGACCCCCAAATTGAGATTAGTTTAATACGTGGCATGTAATATATAGAAGGGTGGGGAATCATTCTTCTTGCAAGCTACATCTGTTTCTTTCCTGATCATATAGTGGTCATTTATATGGAAAATGTTTTTTTTTGGCCTCAGTGGCCTTTGGAAATCAAACAGCACTGAAAGAAGATGGATAGCCTATAGTTGTACTTTAACCCCCTTTTCCTGTTTAAGTCTAACATTCAGTTGGTAAATGCACATTTACCAACTGAAGTATGGATTCTGCAGAATTGAAGAGTTGTGCATGGATTGCCATGCACAATCCTGTGCCAGATTAAATACAGAAGATGCAAAACTGGGGAGATGATAGGAAGGAGATTATAAAATGTACAGAGGTAGAGGAATGAAACAGTGCAGCTGTCAAAGGGCTTGGAACCAGAGAGGTGTAAATTTAGTTACACATCAAACTGAAGCTTTTGAGATCTTTTAAATACTTTCCATTCAGACACAACTGCGGTTTTAATATTAACTATCAATGTCAATAAACACAGACTAACGTATGGCCCAAATGGTTTTTTTTTTTTGCTGTACTTTAAAAATTTGCCAGATGTTATTTACACCCCTCTCGTTGCTGTCATCAGATGTTTTCTTTAAATGTGGCCTTTTTTGGCTGTCTGAATAAGAATAATTTCTAACACCAGCTACAACTAATTCTTGAAGATACGTCGCCTATATGAGTATACCTGTCTTGGTGCCATTACAGATTTTTAGTTTTAGCATACTGATAAATCACAAATGCAGCTCACTGCAACATGTCTCGATTGCTGTGTGTTTCAAAATGTTACAAGTACAAAACAAAACTGTCCATTCTTTTGGCACAGTGTACCAGTACTCAGGAAGCATCAGCCATTATTTAGTTCATGCTAATTTAAAAATGATTTGCTGTAAGGATGCCGTTATACATTTGGAATATACTGTGATGCTGAATTATGCCTTTATCCAGCACTAAGTACAACCCTCAGGCATTTTCAGTGTCCTGCTTTATAAATTTCTTTACCAGCATTGCTTCCTTTCATAAAGTGCTGTATGTTTTTATTTTTAACTATTTTTCACGATTTGATCTTCTTCTTTCTCTTTTGGCTTTACCCTTCAGGGGTCGCCACAGCGAATCATCTGTCTCCATTTAGTCCTATCTGCTGCATCTGCTGCATCCTCAGTTTTTCACGATTTGATACTGTTCACAATACTGGCATCATGAATCAGTGTTCTCACAATATTGTGTATAAAATTAGAACATTACTAATTTTTGCTAGTTAGTAACTAATTTTATTGCTAGTTAGTAATAATGCTAGAGCTGCGAGGTGGGAGTGAGTTGTTGATTGTTTGAAAAAATTGTGTTTCTCAGACAGTGGAGCTGCATTAGATGTGATAGTAGTGTGTTAATTATTCACAATGCATCATCACTTTTCTATTATTGCAGTATTGTAATGTCTTGATGCATTGTTACTAGAGCTGGACAATATTTTGATATTTATCGTTATGTAATATTTCAGTATGTAGCAATAAGTCTTTTTAAGTATAATATTGTCAGTTCTTAAAGAATCCACTGCATGTTTCATTACTGAGAGAGCATAATTAGTCTTGTTTAGCTGGATTTAATACAGTGCAGTGTGATGATGAATACAAATGAACTGTACTGTCTTTTTATCTGTTCCATCTTATTAGATGAGAAAAAAACATTGTGCCATATTGTGTGTCATGAAATTACTTGGAAGTATTGCAGTACTGTAGTTTTGATATCGCCTGCCCCTGCTTATAAATTTTAACATAGAAGCAGTCAGCGAATTTAATTACTTCTTGTCCAGTAGCCTCTCTCTCTCCTCTCTCTGTCTTTCTTGTTCTTCCTTTTTGTCTCACACCTTTGTTCTGTAAGTGGTTGGTTGATCGTGAATTCTTGGTATGGTGTCGAGGCCATCTGTTAGTTCCAGTCTGAATTAGTACGGTGAGATTACTTGCAGTTGCCAGAGTTCAGCACGAGGCCAATGGCATGCAGATCTTGGGAAAGACAGAAAAAATTGAGTGCCACTTCAAATCTTGACCTTGAGTAGGAAATCACTGATTCATTCTTAGATTGCTTTCAGTCAAGCTGGCAATAGCTGTGGTGCTGCAGTTCTGTGACTGTTACTGAAATTAATACGGCGCTTTCTTCTTGCTCCTTAGAAGGATTAGAAATATGTAATAACCACACGATGAGTGAGCAAGTATGATAGTTACAGAGATTTCGATGCTTTGGTGGTTGCCCACATCAAAGTGACTAGTAGTGTGTGAAACAGACCTGCATGAGTCATCATCTTCATCTCATTCGTGAGGAAGAGGATTAGCCTGGCACTGTGAAAAAGAGATCAAGACCAAAGAAAGAGGAAATAACAATACAGATGGTTTTATTATTAATAAGAATTCAGTCCCTTTTCCCCATAGTATGTGGCCTTGTTCTACAACTGTTTTGTGAAAACACTGCACTAAATTTTGCATCTTCCCCTCCCAGTGTTGGTGGTATTGTGTGAGAAGGGGAGTCCTAGCTAGTGGGAGGAATTGGAGAAGACTAAATTTGGCATTAAAAATAAAGATGTCTTTCTGACATAAAATTGTTTTTAACCAGTTTTTTGTCATGCATAATTAGTGGAATAGGAAGATGCTGCACTAGGCTGCAGCGTGAAATATGTCAGCGCTGTGCTTAATACCACAACTGCAGATCAGTTCATGCACTCTAGCTGTTCAGCTAGTTATCTGGGTAACTCCAGCAAACCAGAGCCCTAAAAACATGTGCTTCTGTCCCACAGTAAAATAAAACTGTCCCAATAAAACTATACTTAATTTTCTCTACCTTCATGCATCCTTAATCTCTAACCTTCATTTGCTTTATGTTTGTGCAGTCATGCGTTCAAGCTTGTTTCAGAACATTCTAGTAAACTTATTTAGCCATCTTTAATGAAACAAGGCTTAATGCTAAATAAAACTGGTAAAAATTAGGGCTGCATAATATATTGTCATAATTGCAATATTGCATTTTGCATAACTGATACTCTTACCAATATGATTTCTCCCCTTCCCCCTCAGCTCACGGTGAGCATTAAGGGAAGTACTTGCGGCTGATTTGGGATCAGGCCAACAAGTCTGCTGTTAATGTCTCTCTTGGCATTGGCCCCAGCTAAACTTCAGTTTCTTGCTGATGAAACCATCTGCCACAACACAGGTTTTCATGTATGTGCACTTGCACGATAATACACTATGCCTCTGCTATAGGTGGGTACTCAAGGGATAGAAGAAAAGTGTACACACAGCACCCACGCACTTCCATCTCACGGAACACACACCTGTGCCTGTTCATGTATTGCTCTTGTTAGAGTGGGCTATAGCAGAGGGTTGCAGTCGATGGTGTACATACAATTCTGAAAAACGCCCCCACAGACTAGAGCTGTACGTTGTTTATTCTATATAGACATTCTCGAAATGTTAGTTTTTGCATTACTGATCTTGCAGTATGCAAATGAGCTCGCTTACCAATCACAGTTTTTACATTTTTGGTGAATGTTTGGATGAAGTTATTTATATCCAGGTCCCAACAAACTACATAGCAAAGTAAATCCAGTGTGGTATTTTATCCACATTGTGCATTCTTTTTATAATAGACCACACTTGCTGCTAATTACATTATATCCAGAAGGTGTTAACACATGCTACATTGCAGGAGTCTTTACTGCCAACACGCTGATAAACACATAGCTGTGACCCCTTATGCACCCATTGTGTGGTCACACACTTGGTGCGCTTGCTGATTCTCAGAAAGCTGCAGAGACACAGGAAGGTAGCGGAGTGTGTTCATAGGTGTGGGTGTGTGTGGGAGTGTGTAGAGTTCTATATATGTGTGTGTATGTGTAGGGGTGTGTGTATTTCGTTTTGACTATTGATCAAGGGTAAATATTTATCAGGCTTTTGTAGTTCTTTAAGGTTATTGAAATTTAGCAGTAAGCATGGACGCATACTTTGCTTGCACATACTTGCAGACGGGCATGCAGCGTGCTCACACACACACACACACACACACACACACACAAAGTGAAGACGAGTCTCTGAGATGCAGGAAGTAAAGGCTGAGACCGTTAAGGGTAGAGTGTGGTTAAACTGCGCTATTTTTCTTGTTTGTTTCTGTCATTTAGTCGTTAATTGACTGTCGATTAACATTTGTCCTCTCTCCACATTCACACATTGGTCATGGGGTTTGACTTTCAGGGGTCACTGGAGTTACTCAGGTGTCATCTAGTTAGCAGCGCCTCCACTCCCGTTAAGAGATAGAAATTGAAATCTAGGTGTTTTTTGTTAAAAACCGTTCCTTGAAAACACAGTTGTAAACCACTAAACACAAAACCCCACAAAACTCACTCATAGTGAAAACTGTGGTTTCGTTACGCCTCTGAAGTTTATAACTGCCAGCGCTGTCAGTTGAATGAACGCTCACTATACAATCTGAAGGCACCGCTTACCAAAGAAAACTACTTTTGTTAAACTGGTTTGTTAAACTGTACAGTTGAATAGTGGCAATTGAAGATGTTTGCTAAGGGGTCTAATACCACTTGTACCCTTAATGTTCATTGTGTAAGGATGATTGGCTCATGTTGTAATTGTTATGCTTTTTACTTTGAAACCATTGAACCAAATACCCCTTAACAAAATAAAATTGTATACTCTGTTTCAGTGTTGAGTTCGGTGGAGTTAAATTTAAAATCTTGAATTGTGAGTTGTGGCATTCACCATTAAGGAAGGACAAAAATTGGCTTTTGTAATGATCTCCACCTTCTCATATTTGATTTTTATTGGTTTTCATGATCTCTTTCTCTCTGCCCCAAGCTGCAAGGGGCTTTGGTGGTTTGTCATTTGTAAGCAGTGCTATTGCTTGGAAATTGATCATAATGTCCCATAGACTGTTTATTTCAGATTTGCAGATAAAGTTGTTTCTAATAATAGTGTTTTTAAAAGTGATTTTAGTAATTGGGGTTGTTGAAGTTTTAAAAAAAGGTAACGGTTTTGTGATAAGGCCACGCAGGCCTACAGTTAAATTCTTTGAGATATTAAACACTCAGGTGTTTGTGTTTGTGTGGAAGAGGTGTGTGTTTTTTAAGGGTTTAGTTTTCTCTACTCAGCTCCTTTGTGGTTTTAATTTAAGCTGCTCACACATGCTCCCACACAGAAGTGAAACGTTTGTGGTCAGGAGCGTGTATGTGTGTGCGCCCTCCTATATTTATGTGATTGGTAGTGAGATTTTTAGATCTCTGCACCTTAACCAGACACCAGTTTCATTTCTCTCTCTCTCTCACACACACACACACACACATACACACACACACACACACACACACACACACAGCCACACGTGTATTGGATGGTGAAAGTTTGACTTGTTGAGGACAAAAATGGTGTAACTAGATGACAATCTCTGCAGGAAAAGGTCAGCCGAATTATGTAAGATGATTCATTACCTCTTATACAAGCTCTGCAAGATCTGAAGATCTTATTGGTAAAATAATAATGGTTCATATCTTTTTTTTTTCATGTGGTTTGTATTTAATATATTGCCTTCATTAATTATGTTTTTTTTTTATCAGAAAGCTGAATTAAACTCTTTTCTTTCTCTTGTTCTTTCAGGCAGTGTATAGCAGGAGGTTTCTTAAGAAGAGCTGGCGGGCTTCTATGACCACAAGAGGCTAATCTCAGCACAGAGGCTCGGGCATCCTTAACTGGTGCTATCATCAAGTGGCAGAGGGGTAGAAACCCCTGACACAGAAGCCAAGTGATTTTGCCCAGCCAAATGGTTGTTTTGTGGAAATAAATCACAGATCTGCCGAATCTTTCTCTCTGTCCACCTTCTGATGCGGAGGTCATGGAGACTCAGTTCGGTTCGGGTTGAACTATCGCTGGGGTCCCACCCCTTCCTTTCCTCTCCTGTCTCCTCCCCTCCTCTTGCTCTCTGAGGGAGGGGTAGGGGTAGCTTTCTTAGCTGCCTGGAGGAAACAGCCACAAGTGTCGCATACTGAGAGAACAGTACAGCCAACAGAAAACTCTTTATACACATATATACGCACATACTGATGAAGTCGTGCCAGACCCTGAAGGAAGAGGTATCTGACCTAGAAGCCATGTCACAGGACGAGGGGCAGAGGGCTCGTCCCACACAGGCCTACTACCACCACACCCCACCACCAGACGGCGACATGTCCGCAAAGCTCTACAGACAGGAGGCCGGGGCAAAGCCGTACTCGGTGCTGGTTGACAGCAAGTTGGCCGCCAAACCAGAACTGCAGACGGCCTCAGACCCAGAGCCAAGCACCATCCCCCTTCAGCAGTACTACAAAGAAGGTTCTGGAGTGCCTGGGAGCGAGGGTGCCACGCGAGGCACGAATGAAGGAACATCCGAAGATACAGAGGATGAGGATGGAGGCCAGGAGGAGGAAGAGGAGGAGTTTAAACGAGCGCAAATCATTGTGGAGGTGAATCTGAACAATCAGACCTTGCATGTCTCTAAAGGAGAAAAGAGTAGCCTGGCAAACCCTGCAGGAGAGGGAAAAAGCAACAGTGAAGAGGAGGGACAGGAGGAAGAGGAGGAAGAAGAAGAAGAAGAGGAGGAGGAGGAGGAGGAGGAGGAATATGACAGCATAGAAGAAGAGAGCTCAGAAGAAGAGGATGAAGATGAAGAAGAAGAGAACGGAAGCCGGACCCTGAGACCCAAGAGGCCGCGGAGGGGCCGGGTCAGTGCCAGGCCATGTAGAAAGACCCGCCGTGTAACCGCAGCAACTGTCACTCTTGCAACAGCTGCAAGTGCCGGCATGATGACCAGGGGGCAAAGAAAGAGCGCCGAACTCCCGCCTCAAAAGCGTAGGTCCGGCCGTGATGGCAAGAGCTCCACTCAGTCGTCTGCCTCAGGTGGTGGGACCAAGGGAGAGGGCGAAGAGCGTGAGACACTGACCTGCGAGAAATGTCCACGAGTGTTCAACACCCGCTGGTACCTGGAGAAGCACATGAATGTCACGCACAGACGCATGCAGATCTGCGACAAGTGCGGGAAAAAGTTTGTTCTGGAAAGCGAGCTGGCACTGCACCAGCAGACAGACTGTGAGAAGAATATTCAGGTAAGTGGAGCACATGATGTACTTAATTAATGATAATTTCCTAAAAAAAATGTCAAGTATTTTTTGTATTTTGTGGTTTATTTTCCCTAATAATTTAGTTCTCAGACTTTTTCTTCAAATTTTCTTCCAATTTTAATTCCATAACTTCATAGTCAAACAGACCTATGTTGTGCATGAATGGCAAGATGACTTTGGGTGACCCCTAGAAGGCCCACTTTTACCCCTTAGTGTGAATCAGCAGTTATGAAAGCTCAAGATTTTTCTGCTTGTACTAGAGCATCAAGATGACACAATCTTGAAAAATGTTGGATTTTAATGTCATTTTATTGCCATTGCTGAATCACTTTTTGATTAATTTTACTTTGCTCTAAAGCATTTTAGCCCGTTTATATTGTCTTAGTAATAATAAAATGCACCAGTAATGAAAGATCAGATTTGAAACTTTTCTCCCAGCAGAGGGAGACAGAGTCAGCAGTGGTAAACTGAGCATACAGCAGTTTACCAGCAATCAGTAGACATTCAATAATTTTCATTCCAGGGCTTGAGACTCCTAGCATTGATTAGGATGGACAAATATATATATTGAAAACTACACTGAATGCTTTAAATTGCATTTCTAAAATGTTTTTGTGTGTCTGTGTTCTGTTTTATTATGTTCCCCAGTGTGTGTCATGTAATAAATCCTTTAAGAAGCTATGGTCACTTCATGAACACATTAAGATAGTGCATGGCTTTGCAGAGAAGAAATTTGCTTGTGAGATCTGTGAGAAGAAGTTTTACACGATGGCCCATGTCCGCAAGCACATGGTTGGTGAGTAACTGCACACAATTTTTCCAGAAAAATGTCCAGTACTGTGCAAAAGCCTACATTTAAAACAGTTTAGATGAGCTGCGTTTATTTTTTTCACAATATTACTAAATATAGTAAATAAACTGAAAAAGAATACATTTAAGTAACATCATGAAGTAAATAGTGATTCAATGTATAGTATCTCGCTGTGTTTCTTGTCGAAGCCCAGTATTACTTGTAGTTTCTATCAGAAACCTTAAATTAAACTGAATCCGGTGAGCTGCTGATGGAATTTTACAAATCTAAGCAATGACTGGAGGCATTGAGGAGAAATCTGAAACGGAACCCATGTTCTACAAAAAAAATCTACTACTTTTTACAAACAAAACAAATCTTAATACCTTTTACTTCTGTGTTAGTTTGCATTGATTCTAATGTTAACTTTGCTAGCAGACGGACCCGCTATTACACACTGAGAAAAATGGCTTTAAACAATTTGCATGGGTGCCTAAGGCTTTTGCACAGTACTGTAGGTAAAAGAGAATGTAACATGAAAATGTTAATAAACATGCTTATTAGTTGTTGTGACCAGGTGAGTTGCAAACATGACACAAATTGCAAATGTAAATCAGCCTCTCTCACTCTCTCACCCCCCACCGCACAGCTCACACTAAGGACATGCCATTTACATGTGAAACCTGTGGAAAATCCTTTAAGCGCAGCATGTCTCTGAAGGTGCACTCACTCCAGCACTCAGGAGAGAAACCCTTTCGCTGTGAGGTAAACACCCAAATGCACGTACATGCACATGCAGACAAACAAACTTAAATGTATATGTCTCAGTTATCATATGGTGGGTCTACCCCTATTGTGAAACCTGGTAGTAGGCAGTGAGCTCTCTGTGTAACCTGCCTGTGTACGTACATACACACACACACACACACACACACACGCGCACACACACACTCAAATATTACCACAATGAAGTACAGCAAATATGCACACTGACTTTTATTTACCCATAATTCCCTATATAAATGCCTTTTTGTCTATGCATTTGCCCGCATTTCTGTGTTTGTGTTTAGTGGTTACACTAAGTTAGCTAGGCTTTAATGACTGAACTGAAAATAACGCTCTACGTGTGTTGTTCTGCTCCTCAATAATCAAATCATGAAGTTATTCTTTCGTTTCTGTTTTTGCTTAAGTTGCAAATTTGGATTGCATTTGCATTATTTGGTTATAGTTGAATGTGGGTTTAAAACTGTTGACTGTTAGCTTTGGCCTAACTGGTTTTCATATAGTGGTGCTATATTGACCTGACTTTGGAAAATAAATGCTGTGTGTGTTTTTTGTGACTTAGGTGGGTTTGACTGCTGGCTAGTGCAATAGGCTATACTTGCTGCAGACTGAAATATTTGACTTTGGCAAAATTCACCTAACCAGTGCACGCATACTGTGCACACAGGTTTTTGTCTCTGAATGTTGACTGGAGAGACTGGTCTGGTTTTTCTTCTAGCCAGCATCTCCCTCATCCTTCTCTGTTTCTTAAATAACTTGTGTGGTGGAAAACGTTTCCATTTCCAGTAAACTGGAACACAGTCCAGTTCCAGTTCTTTTCCATGCAGCTCATTTAGAGCTGGTCTTCTAGACATATTCACACAGAATACATAATGTGGCTCCAGACTAAATTATACCAAATTGTCTCTAGACTGGATTTAACCTTTACCAATAATATATATATATATATATATATATATATATGTGTGTGTGTGTGTGTGTGTGTGTGTGTGTGTGTGTGTGTGTGTGTG